>OY757912.1:6674504-7057004 GCA_963585895.1 Sepioteuthis lessoniana | reverse complement strand
GCATTAGAGCAGTCACTTTGTCATATGCATGATAGTAAGGTTTCACTTCTGGTGATCTGGGGATTGTATAGAACTCATTACTCCCAGGTCCATTGTGATCTGGAGTAGTAGTACCTGTTGGGTCTCTTCTAGGAGTCAAACAGATTTGTTTAAAAAAAAATCTGCATTCAATAGGATCATGTGCAAAAACACCTCCAAAAACCTCAGAAAGAACAGCACAATAAATATTTATATGAACGTACAATGAACAGGATATTCTAACCTCCAGACATAAAATAACCCTTAGTGGATTGATATGCCATTAAACAGAATGAATGAATCAATCAAAATAGTTTAAATAGAAGTTGATGATTATATCATTTTAAAAAGACCTTGTAGGTTGTTTCAGAAAAATTGATATCATTTTATAATCTAATTTTAACAGGATGTGGAGAAACAACTCAAAATTCAATGTTTAATGTTTTATGTCTTTTCTTTTCAGTCATAGAAATGCCCTTCAGTGCAAAAAAGAAAGCATTTACATATCAAACATAGAATTTTGAGTTGCTTCTATGCATGCCGTTAAAATTTGAGATTATTTGGACAAGAATTGGTCAGCTTATTAGATGATGAAAGGATATTTTTCTGAAGCAGCCTGTATTTCTACATATGCTGCCTCTATTCACTTACCTGCATATGTTTTATGAGATATATTGATAGATGGAAGATGCGATGAAATGATTATCTGGTTTAGTGTGTTCAATCATTCTGCATCTCCAGAACAAGTTATATAAATCAATCAATTGTTTCAGCAATATGAGTACAAGGCCACATTTATTATTACCATAAATATCAAATTCAATAGCTCATTTTATCAACTTCTCAACAAATTTCAATTGTTTATTTTGATTGATTCAATTACTTGTTTTATCAACTTCTAAATGGACTTCATTTGTTTATTTCAAAATTGATTCAACTGTTTATTTTTTCAACTTCAAAATAGAATTCTGAAAAATATATCAAAACTTTTTGATCTTACATTTTTTAATCAGCTGGTTTGAAAATTATTAATGTATCCAAAATGTTATTTCAATATGAATTGGGATAAAATAAATACAAAATTCTCAATACTCAGTTGGGTTTTTAAAAATGTTTTTGATTATTTTTATTTTCTTTTTATTTTAGATTTTTAATCATAAAAATTATATCATTATTTGTCCTCCTCATTATTAAGAAATAAAGGCTGATTTTAATGGCTCATCAACATGTCTGGGGTTATTTTATGCCTAGAAGTTTGGAAACTGCATTCATTGTACATTCATATTTGCATTTTTTATGTTGTTTCTTAAGAGTTTTTTCTGCAACCTGTCCTACTGAAAACAAATAATTTTTAAACATCTATTCAACCAATAGATTATATTCTAACTACCATTTAAGGTTATAGTGGAACTGGGAGTAATAGCAATGAAGGGCTACTCCACACTCCCCAGATCTCCAGAAGTGGAGCCTCACCATCAGATTCAGTTTTATGTCTGCATAAGAAGGATGTGACACAAGGTCATTGTTTAAGCAGCATTTAACAGGTTTGAATTCAGTTTCCTTTCTTCTATACTAGTTGCCATACCAAGGTTAAAGAGCCAGTCTGGCCTACTATTTTCACAGCAGGAGAGAGAATAGCTGGATTTATACCTTTGTCAAGGGTATTAGAGATATAGGAAATGCAAATGATCTCGTCCAGGAGTTGAACTTGAGGCACCATGTCCATTTCCAACAACGGTAACCATTACACCACAGACATCTTTAATTTTGTGACATACCAAGAATATGCCTTTCTTAATGTATTCCTTTGATTAATCAGTATTTTGATACATTTTATTAACTTTTAATTGTATAAATGATAAAATCTTGGTCTCTTATTTAGAAGAAAATCATCTTTTTCTAAAAACTTTCTTGGGTATACTTTTTTATAGATAATATTTGTCACTGCCTCCCACCAGATAGGACTTGACACAAGTTCAAAATCCCGAAGGCCGATTAAAGTGGGGATAAAGAGGAGGGGCAGGTCGGGAACGAGCCGAGACTCAAACCCTGCTAGTCATTGACCCACTAAGTGCAATGTGGATCTAATGAGTCAAGCCATATCACGGACCTAAATCTAGGTCCGGGCACGTATGCCCACATATAGCTTGAACTAGACCTCACGGTCTAGTGCTATACAAGGGGTCTGAAAAGCAGCTCGCCCACCCGAAGGTTGCCCAGCCGAAGATGGGGGCCTATTCGGCCCCGAGTTTGCTCTTGGTTTCGATCGCCCATAGATGATACTATGATAATACTTTTTTTTTATAGATGATACCATAATGATCCTTATTTACAGATGAAACGATGATAATACTTTTTTTTTATAGATGATACTATGATATTACTTATTTATAGGTGATACAATAATAATAAATAAAATTCATTTTGATTTTATAATATTCCACTAAAAATATCTCTTATCTTTTCTTGAGAAGAAAATTAACTTTTTATAAAAAGGTGGTCGGAGTGTACTTATCTATGGATGATACCATATTTAGGAGTTTCCTATAATATAATATAATGTATGCTCCCCAACAAGATTCTGTATAGATACAGAATGATACTCCTCATCGAAATATCTTAATGAAAGCTGGTCCTTGGCAACCATGTTGAAAAACAGGTTTGAATATATAATTGTCCGGCATTATTCATTTGAAAAGACTTCCAGCACTGTTTCTATTCATTTTATTATTTTATTTTCATACATATGTAAGCAATAGTTTTATGCATAACTTGTATAAGAAATCAAAATAGTTATTCAAAATTTAAAAGTTTTAATGTCGGGGCACGATTTTTAATGTATAATAATGTTTGGACTATTTCATTGCTTTTGAAAATATACCATCTTCACAGGCAAACACACTCGTAGACTGACATGAAATGAGAAATTTAGGATATATAGTTTTGTAACATCTATAATGAAAACACACACACACACACACACACACACACACACACACACACACACACACACACACACACACACACACACAAATATATGGTAACAATATTCCTTTTCATATAAAAATCTGTAGAATACCCACAAATAATGGTAATGTTTTCAATTTTCATACAACATAATTAAAGCTAAATAGAAAAATCTGAGTCTGAAATCAAGCTGGGTTGGGGTTGGGTTTGAATGGGGCTGGGTCAGGATTGCGAATCTTAAAAAAAAAAATATTGCAGAAAAGTGAGTTTACAATAGATAGTTTATTTTATTTTATTTTATTCTCACAATTTTGTTATCTCTTGACAAGGACACCAAAACTTTGATTCTAGCTGTGACTTACTTAGTCTTTTGTATATTTACCACAAAATCTTTTGATCAACCCATTATTGTGAATATTATGATGGCATATCAATTTATACTGTTTATAATATTATATACAATCAAATACGAACATATTTTTTTAATCTAATGAAATCATGGATACTCACTGCAATTTTATCAGCTTCTATATTAGTACTATGTATCGAGGGTAAAGTGGAGCAACCCAGGGAAAAGAGTAGTGCCCTCCCCTACACCTTAGTGTGGTAGCTATTGGAAAGGGAGCCTTCTGGTCGCCCTTGACTACGGTCGCCAACTACTTTTTATATTAGTACTGAGATGGAAAACCTGTTTTTCTCTCCTTTAATTAAAAGTTTTTGCCATTTAAAAGGGGAAACCTATTCCTTCGATTAATTTGCTTCTAACATGTATCCATATTTTCAAATCTATTTGAAATGGATCATTGAAATCAATCTAGATTGTAACAAATTATTTTTTTTAATTTTCAGGTTGGCAACTTTGATTGAAAACCAGTTGATCAGTGCTGACTTTGAACATGTATGAAAATATTCATAATTCATATTCTGCTCAATAATTTAGGATCATAACAACCATGTTTGTTTATGTCTATTACAAAAATAAAAAACAAAATCAAGTTCTGTCTCAAACCTCAAAAAGCTGATGGCACATAAACAGATTACAAATTATCAAAGGTTTATGGAGATCAACTTTACTCCAGGGAACAGGTTTTTACATGGATCAAAGCATTTTGGATGGCCTTGAGACTGTGGAAGATGAACTCCATTCTGATTGACTGGTCACTTTGCAAAATGATGAATGCAAAAATTTTTTTTAAAAGACTGAGAATGCTTATCAAATGTTTGGAATTAAAAATGATTGTGGATGAATAAACATTGATCAAGGTTGCCAACCTGGAAAATAAAAAATAAATTAGTTTTATTTGTTTCTTGATATGGAAAAAAACAGTCTCATTACTCTATGAACACTCTCAGGGAACAAGTTTTTATACAAAAAGAATATTCCTTTAGCACCTAATATCTCTTACTACCATGATCTGAATTCTGGTAAATTACTCTTGTTTGCAAAAATCAAAACTCACTTCCATGATTACCTCTTGGGAACTCCTGGGAATATACAGCAGGTCATGAAAAACCAACTGAAGTGTTAGTTGAAGATTTCCAATAGTGGGAACATCTTCAATGAAGTGTAGCTTTCCAAAGGAACTTTTTCGATAAAACTGGTTTGTGATAAAGTTGATAAGATCTTACACAATTTGTCTCATTATTTAATATACCAACCTTTTCAGGATTCTTTGTACATTACATTGCATTTGAAATATCTTGGACAACTCACAAAGCTGTTCCTTATTGAAACCTTTTATTCAGGCATTTTTAGTGGAACTTTATATGTGAGGGCAAATTATTAGATAAACTTTCTTTTTTAGTTTATGCTATTCTTGTAAGCACAAGTACAAAAGAGCCCCGTTGTTTATTGCCAGCTATTTCTCAACTGGTTTTTACCATAAATCATCAACAAGTGCATTTTTCTTCCCCTATACACTAAGCAGTCAGATTATTTATAATATCTACATGTTGAAGTTCATCCTGTCACCTGTGGCAATAGAATACACTGACTGCACCTCTGCAGAGGTGTAAGACCCTCTCAATGAGGCTACCTATCACTTGTAGGTGGCAACCTGAAATGCTTGTGGATGGGATCATGATAGCTGAGCAGTCCATGACCCAGAAGCCAAAGTAGTCATATGCCCTGCAACACTCCACTTTGAACCTTACATAATGGGTGGTCAAAAGGCCCAATCTAATTAATCAGCTAGTCATCCTGACCATATTCTTCAAATTGCTCTTGGGGCAAAGAAGTACATGACCCTATTTTATCTTAAAGGTACAAGAAAGTGATAGCTGTGGGTCAACTGCGCTGAGAGAGCAATACTTGAAACCATTAAACGATGTACAAACAAATAATTAGCATCAAATAGAATTATTAGTGTTTGCATTACTTGAAGCCATTTAACTGTGTGCTAACAAATGAACTCTAACCCATTTAAAAATAAAGTTACCCACAAATTGTTTGCTGACAATTTATATATATATATATATATATATATATATATATATGTCGCATGTAGGTATTTGCTGGATTTTTTAGTTATGATAATTAAAATATAACATTAATTCCTCCATTCAAATTAAAAATATAATTCTATTTCCTACCCATGAGGTTAATGTTATGTGGATTCATAACGCCAACTTGGGAAGATGTAGCCCCGGAGGTGACCGTGTCCTCAGTAGGGAATACATACCTTCAAGACACATTTGTTTAAGTGGTTGCGCATTGTTACCATGACTGGTTAATTCAGCATTGCTTATGTGTGATATGGACCAGTGACCCAGTGGTAGAGTTTTGGCTTCTGATTTCTGTGGTTGTTGATTCGATCTCCAGTGGTGGAGATCTCAGTAGGCACTGATGATGAGACCCAATAAGGTCGAAACAGCTGTTCAGTGTTCCGTATGTCACATGTAGGTGTTTGCCAGATTTTTTAGTCTTGATAATTCAAATATATATATATGTATATATATATATAAGCAGTACTTGGCTTTAAATAACCCGCTAGGGTTGATATGCTATAAAACACTTAACCAAACCAAGTTATTTGAATTACAAAATGAAACTAGCTGACAAAATTATATAATGTTTTTAAAACAATTCCTATTTTATAATTTTTGTTATTAATTATTAACATTGGACTCAAAATGTCCAAGTTAGGAAGAAAACATTTATGAAGGAGCTTGATCCACAGTATGGATATTCTAAGAAAGAATCTGATTAGATGAAACACACATCTGGTGATTCAAAAAGAATGGATCCTGTTTGCTCGATACAGCAAAATGACTTTTTACAGGGAACTCTTGAACAGGTAGAAACATTGAATCCAGCTCATCTAAACTTCTTTGATTTAAAGTAGTATTAGGATGAATATTTTCATAAAACTCAAGTTCTTGACATCAAAGCCCATTAAATTTTACATGTTATCATTTAAATGTCTTCTATTTATTTAAACAAACTAATTTTATTCAGACCTTTTTTTTTTCAAATTAGGTTTATCTTTGTCAACATTTTAAAGAAATGATTCTAGTTCTATATCAGTCACAGATATTTTAAGAGTCAAAAATGAAAATAATTTTATATGAGACATTATCATCAAATCTTAAATGAATAAAATATTCTTTTCAATCTATTTATTTATTTATTTTCTTTTTTTATTTATTTATTGCGGACTTTTTGTCCTCATCTTGGTAGTTTTTGTATTGTTTCTTCTTTCACTACGTTTCGGCCAAATTTCACCTCTGGCCTTCTTCAGGTGATTTTACCGAAATCTGGCCGAAACGTTGTGAAAGAAGAAACAACACAAAAACTACCAAGATGAGGACAAAAAGTCCGCAATGAATAAAACAAAAAATAATAATTCTCAGATTAAGAAGCCTCATCTCAAAATGATTCCAATTAAAGACCAGCGGTTAGAGTGTTCGCCAATGGCCCGGGAGACCTGGGTTCAATCCCAGGTCGAGTCATACCAAAGACTTTAAAAATGGAACTTGATACCACCTTGCTTAACACTCAGCATTATAAGGTACGGTTCAAGGGTAAAGTGGAGCAATCCAGGGAATGGAGTAGCGCCCTCCCCTACACCTTGGTGTAGTAGCTATCGAAAAGGGAGCCTTCAGGTCACCCTCGACTATGGTCGCTAACTTTACTTACTTTACTATATATTTATATTTTTATTTTTATTGATTTTAATTTTTTTTAGTAAAAAATCAACTAAAATTAAAATGAAATATAATTCTCATCAAAATGATTAATAATAATAATAATAATAATGCTTAATTATTTTCATTTGTCTAATTTATTCCTCTAATTATTTTTATTTGTTTAATTTATTCCTCTAATTTTGTACTGTGCATATCTATATTGTAGAATGAGTGAAAGTTTTGCAACATTTTGGTACAGTCTATTTTGCAATGCATATGTCACATGACCAAAGCAGTTTAGGCCTTAGAAGATACCAGCTGTGATTGGTTGTATCGCAATAATTGATGAGCCAACACATTGTACATTGTTTCATTCCATGTGTGATTCAAAAACCACACAGATGAATGTGGAATGTAGTTTCATTCAAGAACTTGTGCTTTCCAAGTTAAAAACAAAAATTCTGTGAAAGTAACAAAAAACGTTGTCCAAAATTTAAAGATGCAGTTGATCACAGTACAATATCTAGATGATTCAAGAAATTTCAATCGGGTTGCAAGAACCTCAACAATGAAGACAGGTCTAGTTTGAGCCGATGCTTCAAGTTATTGGGGGAAATCTGGAGAGTAGCACTTGGAACTTACTGTCCAGTGAGGTTCATAACTTTCACGACCTGGATTGTTACCAAAATATTGAAAAAAATTTAACTAATCCAAGTATATATAACTAAATAATCAATATTATTTGTGAATAATAATTAAACAGAGGACTTTTCACAGGTTCAGCTTGAATGAATGAAATTTTAAGCACTTAACTTCTTACCACTCTATTAATGAGTTGATTGATATTTAATATGTATACTAATTGGATATGGAAGTTTTCAAAAACTTTCATAAGAAAGGATTCTTTTACGCTTGGTTAGAAATTAATGTGTCCTTTTTTGTGTGGAAATTTCTTAAACAAAACCAACTTGTCTATATTTCTGAATCAATTCAACAATTACTTTTAAATAAAGAGAAAGGCACAGAAATACATAAAAATAATTTCTTTTTTTGTTTCTTTTACATGTCACCTATAAGTGAGAGACCAGGTGTTAATTTGAAAACTTAGACAATTTATATCCATGAGAATTTGATTATAAATTGACATTTTATATTTATTCATGAATAACTACAAATATTTTTTGTCATCATTTTATTTATAACTTCTTTTTTTCTCTTAATATTATCAGTTTCTTTGAATATATCAGATATTCTGGATTTACAATCATTTTTGTCAGCTTTTATGTGCTAAGAATACAAGCAAGATATGAATACAGAATCTTAAACTAAACTGTCATTAGAGTATCAGCCATACTTATCAATTCTATATCATGTGTTATGTCATGGATTTTTTCCAATCTGGCAACATCTATTGCTTCTATTAATATTTGTAAGCAAGTGAATTATTTGTGTGCCTACTTTTAATTCCCTTTTTATTATGTTCAACATAGAACAGAAATTGTGTTCAGTGTTATCATATTGCAAAAATAGCCAACATTATATTTGATCTCACCAAATTGGTTCGGTGACAGAATCTGAAATCTTTTTCACCTCATAATATTTTGTGTTTTATGTTGGTAAGAGTTCAAGTAAGGCTATAAGTTGAGCTAAAGGTACTTGAAATATAAATTTCACACCTTAAGACTAAGTTAAATCAAGAGTAGGATTTGCGCTTTGTAGATTTGCAAATAGAGATTCAAATTTAGAAAACCTGATTGGTCATAGCGATCAATCAATGAAAAAGATTTGAAAAACTGGTGGAAAATGAGCAAAATTCTCAGTCAAATAATTTATAGCAAACACACAGCTGGATAGTTGGCCATTATTCTAGGGACCTCAGGTATCTAGGCCATTGACCTAGAATCCATGGGTTCCTGGAGTCCACTGAAACTAATTTGTTGTGCAGTGAGCCCAATTATAATCTTGTTTCAATATACACCAGATATTTTATTTCATAATTTAAACCATAAAGGCCTCTGTACAATAAGTAGAGGGCCTGGAGTATGGGGTTCTTGTACAATAAGATGCCAATATTTCTATAAATTTGAGGACTGCTGACGAGTTTGGCTCAAGGCTTTCAAGTTGGTCAATCCTGCTCTGAGCAAACACTAATATTCCACTTAAAACCACTCTCTAGCTTTCAAGCTGGGATCAAAGGAAAGTATCTGCTCCTGTTCTTAGGTAATGTTTTTATCAATGGGCATGAAACAACCAAAAAAGAGGTTCTAATTCTGGTGCAGGTTCACAAAAGATCTTGTCTGATACCTTCATGACTCTGTGCAATTTTTTTGCCTTGCCCACACATATTTCACATTGAATGGATAATGTATCATGTTCTGCTTCCGATGGAGAGATGGTCAAATATAGGAGACACTTTATATCATTTAGCGGTATTAAACCTCCTTAATTATTAGGTACTCCTATAACAAAGTGTGCTGGTTGAAAACCATACCCTGCATCCTTTACTTGACAGAACGTTATAAATAGTGTAATACTTCCAATTCTGAATATATAATGGTAATTTCATGAAAGACAAGTACAATAGAACTCTTTGTACACTTTTAAGTCAGGCTCATGATATATTTCATTCAAAATGATGTCTTCATCAATAAATACATAGTTATGAGATAGGATTCTGACAGCAGGAAGTAGGTCATTAAATACTAGCACTTGTGTTGTAAGAAGCCGGTAAAATAAATTCTCAAGCGTAAGTGTCTCATAGATCATCAGGTTGACTAGATTGTATACAGTTCAATAGAAATGCATTGGGTTTTTAAAGTCAGTTCCTTTTGGA
This sequence comes from Sepioteuthis lessoniana, assembly GCA_963585895.1. Lineage (NCBI taxonomy): Eukaryota > Metazoa > Mollusca > Cephalopoda > Myopsida > Loliginidae > Sepioteuthis > Sepioteuthis lessoniana. Next base: position 7,047,058 of record OY757912.1, on the reverse strand, counting down.
TCAGTGATGGGAATGAAGTTACATGAAAAGGAGTATCATCATCATCATCATGGTATGCCAACAATACAGATTGTCTTGGCACTTTCTCTCACCATTGATTTCTATTGATCAGCATTTTGGGCAAGTCTATTGTCTGCACAGAGCTGATGAATGTAATTTTTTGCTGATTTACCAACACCTGTATATACATATGTAGGAGTCCATAGGAGAACATTGCTTATAAATTCCATTTTTGTATGATGGGAGTTAAGTGGCTGTACAGTTTGTTTTATATGATGCTGCTTCCAGGATTAGTTCAAAATAGCATGCAGCATTCTTGTGTAGATTTAATCTAGCTTTTTATTGAGGTATTTCATTAGAGAGAGATGCAATCTTACAGTAGTATTAACATGGCTACAGTTTGGAAGGGTTTCCATTTTATTTCCTCAGAGAGATCAGATTTCCATATGGTTGAGAACTTTACAATAGCAGTCCATACCTTACCAATGTGTATGCTGACATTGCTTTCAGTAGATGAGATATTGCTACCAAATTATTTGAACTAGTCTACTTTCAAAAGGGAATGAATTAAGTTATTTTTGCATCGCATTAACTCTTAGTGATGGAAATGAAAAAAATTAATTTTGTAAGATAAGAGATTTGAATAATAGCTAATTAGAATCTAAAACATCAGTTTGATTTGATTTAAGTTTCATCAGTTTTGACACTGCAGATAGTGAATGCAAGTTGAGGCAAATAGGAATTGGAACCCAGCACTTTCTGGTTAGGAATTCAGAGTTTTTCTTTCTCTTAGATTGGTTGCCTTACAAGGCTAAAGAGCTCAGTCTGCCCTAGAAGTTACCCATAGTTGTGGAAATGCAAACAGCCCCATTCAGAGTTTGAACTTGGCACATCAAGTCAATTTCTTTTAATGATAACCATTATACCATGTGTGCTTACGATGATTCTTGGTGAAGATTTGATCCAGAAGAAATAGTCATAACTTTATTTATTGAAAAGTGACTGGAGAAATTAAAGATCAATGGAAGAATTGAGACCATTCAGACCACAGCACTGTTAAAATCAGAATACTTAGAAGAGTCCTGGAGGTCAGAGGAGACTTGCTTTCACTGAGACTACAGTAAATAACCACCCATTAGAAATGATGTGAAAAACTTGCAATGAATAAGATAATGATAATTTATGAAATGTATAAAAATGTCTGACCTGATATTTATAAAATGCTGCTTCTAAAACTCTGTTAAAGACGAGGATTTTATGGTCTCTTGTTTATTCCCTTGATTTCATTTCTGTACATTGTTTTTTTTTTCAAGAATCCAGACCATTTCCTTAGAAGCAAGTCCTGCTGTAATGAGAATCAAATTAAAGAAACCTTCAAAGAATTTATTGGTTCTTTGGATGAAAAATTCTTTAGGGAGGAAATTGATAATTTGCTAATTTTAATCTTCAAAGTTTTCTAACATAATGAAAATATGAAAGTTGCAAAAGGTAAATTTTGAAAAATTACAAGTAGGAAAAAGTTAATAATTTTTTCTTCTTGAAATTTGCATTCTTTGATTATTTTGCATATTTTTAGAAATTATTGGTTGTTATAAGAAAATTTGCATAGTCCCCATAAAAAATGATGAGTTAATCTATAAAGTGTCATTAAAAAAGTACTGAGATTGAGTCTTTGAATTATTTCATATTTTTATATTTAAAATTTAAAACATGTGAACAACTGTGCATCTCATATTATCAAATGATAATGTCTGCATGTCTCAACTGCAGTCAAAACTTTGAGGAATTCTTGACATAGGATCTCTTCAAAATATTTATAGTATTGATATTAGATTTATTCTGTTATTGATAAAAATTAGCAATTTTTATTGAGATGGATTTGTATTGTTTTCTGATGTAATGATATCTGCCTGTAAATGTTTTGTGTGTGTATCTCATTTCTTTGTGAAATGGTAGCAGTTGTTTGATCTCCCCCAGCGGTCACTTGTCTTTTTTAGCATCATCCAACCTTTCCCTGAAGTATATAGTAAATGATATTATATACACATGCTGTAAAACAAAACAATAGCTGAGCAACCAATAAAGCCTTCATCAAATATATGACTCTGAGGTCCTTACTTAAATAAGTTGTTTACCTTTTGCACTGGATAACATGGAACTCGCCAAACACTTTGCTTTTTATCAGCATTCTCTCTACATTTATTCGGAATTATTGGTAAAACACAGGCCACGTTGACTTTAGAAATTGCTTAGTGTCAATTTATATGAGTGGAAAGAAGCATTATGGCAATCACACAAGATAAATGAAAAGCAGAGACATAGTTGTATGATAAAAACACTCTTAATTACAAGATAGACAGCAAGCATGCTGAAAGATTTGTGTGTATCCTTAAATAGGCAGAATGCACCTGCAGTAACAAGTAAATACAACTCCAGAAGCTTCTTGTGCCAAATTTACTCTCAGTATTCTGGTGACAGGCTTGATTGCACAGTTCAAACGTAAAGGTAATATTGATTTGGCATGTAATATCTTTAAGTAATGTGAATGTTTTTTGTGTTTGTGATGTACATGATATAAAATAGTAATTAAACTGGATGAGTTTGTGTAGATATTTGTCATTTAAGGAGGGGATTGTAGTATAATGGCTATCATGGTGGGAAATGGACATGGCAACCTAAGTTCGAATCCTGGACAAGGCTTTGTGCATTTCACATAGTTTTCGCACCCTTGATAAAGGTATGAATCTGACTTTTCTCCTTCCAGCTATGAGTAAAAAGTAGAGCAGAATGAATGCTTTATTTTTGATATGGCAACCAGTCTAGGAGAAGGAAAACTCTGAATTCAAACCGATTAAAAATTGACCTCATGTCACATTCTACTCTTGTGGAAGGGTTGGGTAAATATGTTTTAAGTAAGCATAATTAACATAAATTTTGTTGTCATTGGATTGAATTGCTGTTTTCTCTTCATTTCTTTATTATAGTCTCTTGAAATGTTCTTTCCTTAATCTTTGTTCTCCACTATATTATTTTATACTTTTTGTGTAGTGCAAATTTTTTAAATTGTGTATGCGGTGTAATGGCCTTCCACAACCCTTGGCACTTTGGATAGTGGATGTGTCAAACATACTAGACCATTTGCCTAATGAGTAGAGCATTCCCCAATGGTCTGGTAGACCGGGGTTCAATCCCAGGCAGAGTCATACCAAACTCAAAAAATGATACTTGATGTCACCTTGCTTATCACTCAGGATTATAAGGTAAGGTTCAAGAGTAAAGTGGAGCAATTCAGGAAATGAAGTAGCACCATCCCTTACACCTTAGTGTGTTAGTTATTGAAAAGGGAGCCTTCGGGTCACCCTCAGCTAAGGTCACCAACTTTACTTAGTCAGTAAAAAGAGATAAATGCCCAGCCAAAGTCTACAAAAGCAAAAATTGTGTTGGCATTCATTTCTTGGCTAGAGGTAGGCAAATGAAATTTAATAAATAGACAAAAAGGCTTTCAACAAAAATATAGTGTCTGTTCAGATCCAGAATCAGAGAGAATTTTTAAAGAACAACAAAGTCAGATGCATCTTGAGAGTTTCTAATATTTTGAAGCCTCTTTGAAGACTTTCAACAAAAGTGAAAATTTAAAGAGTTTTTTCATCTTGTATTTATGAAATGTCAGTTGAAAAACCACAGAAAAGACTGGTCTGATCAAATTGAAACATCAAGTTAAAATATGATAAGCAAAATATAAATGTATGGGTTAACTTTTTGTCACTCAGACTTCTGTCAGGTATTAAGTGCCAGCAAGTTACCTGCAAGGTTAACTACAGTTGCCAACACATCTTTATAAAGTCACCACGTTTCATGCATAGAACTTTCTTAGCAGAATTATGTTAAATTCTTCATCTAATATCAGGTTCACTAACTGAAGAATTGTCACCCTAATCTGATCCACCTGAATAATTGTTGGAATGTATGGATTTACTCAACTCCTCAGCCACAGGTCAAGTTTAAAGTGGAGTACAGCTGGTTTCGAATTCAGTATTTTCTTTCCTAGACTGGCTGCAGTAGCAAAGCTTAAAAGCCCAGTCTATCTTACTATTTACTAAAAGGTGAGGGAAGAAAAGGAGGATTCATACTTTTTTGTTAAGGACATCAAAACAAAGTAAAACATAAACAACCATTTACATTTCCTCTGATGATAAATGTTATATCACATATAATCCTTTGAGTTGAGATGTAACATAATCATTCATGTATAACACACACTTTTTTCCACATTTTTGAGCCTAAAAGTTCGGACAAAGAACTAATCATTAACTTTTTATCTACCAATGAGCAGGATAGTATGATCAAATGTAAGTTATATCTTTGATCCAAACTAACTAATGTATATCAAATATTTCTAAAATAGCCACAAGAATCTGTGTTTGTTAATAATTTTTTCTCATAATACGAGCTTATTTTTGCCACAATCTTGTTGCATTTTTGTGAGAACATGTTTATATGTTTGCTCTAAATACTGCATCAATGTTTTGTATGAAAACATAAGTAAACTGTATAAATTTTTAGTTTGTTTTGGTTTGGTTTTATGGCACATCAGTCATTGTAGGTTATTTAATGCCAAATCCTGTTTATATATATATATTAAATAGATATATGATTTGTAAACATTTTGTAGATAACATTCTTAAACAAGCCTGAGTTTTTTTGCACACAGTTAAATGATTTCAAGTATTGCTATATTACAGTCACAATTTAACATCAGTTATTTGTTTTCACACAGTTTATCCTATTTGACCCATAGATAGGACCCTATAAGATGTTACCACTCCGGGTCAGAGTGGACCTGGGAGCAATGGTAATGAAGGAGTATTCCCCATTTGCCAAATCTCCAAGGCTGGAACCTCACCATCAGATAGTTTAATGTCATATCAGGACATTCGTTACCCCATGGTGGAGATGAAGTCTGTGTATTCTACAGCTCTGGTCAACTAGGCTTTTTATTTTTTGTCAATATGAACTTGAACGATATCATATTTACTTGCTCTAAATTCTTGAAAGTTAGTGTGTACCATATAAAAGATAGAATATATTATATAGAAAAAAGAATATTATATAAAAGATAGAATTCAAAAATTTCTTTTTGCTCAAATTTATATACATGTTATACATAAGTACATACATTATATACATATCTGAGTATATACATTATATACATATATACATGAGTACATATTATAGTAATTTACTAAGCATTTTGCTTAGATGTGGCACAAGGCCAAATGACTGGGGCACCCAATGAGACTCGAACTCACTCTTGCAGGTTTGCTAGTCAAGCTTGCTAACCATTACACTACCCAAGGTGCCCTAGTACATATTATATGCAAATAGTCAAAGATGTTAGTTGAAAAACATGGCTGATCTTGTTGGTTTAGGTGCATCACCAAACACTTGAGTTGGTAATGTCTTTCTTTAATAACAAAAACAGTTCAAACAAATAATATTTGTATAAATCAGAAAAATTCAATTTTGTTTATTTGTCCTACAGCATATCAACTCCTTATCGCTTATCTAATGCCAAAATGTGGTTTGGTGGCATATCAACCATTGTTGGTTATTTAATGCCAAATCCTGTTTATACATATATATAAAATATATGATTTGTCAACACATTTTGTTGATAGACATGGTTAAATGATTCAACAATTCAGTTTAGCATAAGTCAATAAAGTTAATTAATTCCAAGTATTGCTATGTATCACTAACAATTCAATTAAACATCAGCCATTTGTTTACACACAAGTAACTGATCAAACAGTTCTATTACTAACAATTCAATTTAGCATAAGTCATTTATTTCCACTCAGTTTAAATGGCAAACAGTTATATTTGACAGAGAGGATCCTTTCAAGAGCTTCCACCTTGGATCAGTGGACCTGGGAACAATAACAATGAAGGAGTACTTTGCATTTCTCAAAGCTCCAGCATTACAGGAGCCTTGCTAACAGATGGTTTAGTGCTATATTCAGGACACTCATTGGGAGGAGGGGTCTTACCCCTTGACAGAGACACAATCAATGGATTCTACAGTCCTCCCCGCAGCCGACTGGGCAAGCTAAAATTTGATTTATTTGTAAATCTTTCATTGTAATCATAACTATGTTTTTTACTTTCCATTGCATTTTTTAGAATTGCATTTTTATACGTCTATAATTGTTTGTTTGCACCCAGTTATATGATATCCTTATTTACCAACCCCTCCGCTCGGGCAGGATATGACACAAGGTCAATTTTTAAGCAGAGTTTAACAGGTTTGAATTCAGAGTTTTCCTTCTCCTAGACTAGTTGCCTCACCAAGGCTGAAGAACCCAGTCTGTCCTACTATTTAGCCATAGCTGGAGGGAGAATAATTGGATTCATACCTTTCCCGAGGGTATTAGTGCTATATGAAATGCAATCAGTCTTGTCCAGGATTTGAACTCGTGTCGCCGTGTCTATTTCCTACGACGATAACCATTACACCATGGGCACCTCCAGTTATATGATATCAAGTATTCTGATCTAATACAGATTAATTAATTTGCACATAATTATATGGTATCAAGTATTTTATCTAATTTTTATAATTTGCACACAGATGGTTGCTAGTATTCCTATCAAATACAAATAATTTGTACACAGGGGTATGGTTTCTTATATTCCCAGCCAACATTAATAATTATCCCAAAAGATCTTTTTAGTCTATAGATGGGTCCTAACAGGTACTATCACTCTGAGTCAGTGGACCTGGGAGTAATGGCAATGAAGAGGCACTCCACACTTAAGCTTCAGAACTGAAGCCTCATCACTATATACAGTTTAGTGTCATACCCATAACACGTGTTTTGGAATGGGCAGAGCACTCTTACCCTCCTTCAGAGAATATAGTCAGTGTATTCTAATCCCTGCCAACAGGACAGTTAGTCAATTCAAATTCTAGATAGCTGTTTCTGACTTAATAATTTTTTATCAGATCTATTTAAGGGGTCCCTGAACAGGTTCTATTACTGAGTTAGAGGTGACCAGAAGAGGTACTGCACACTCCCTAAAGCTTTGAAAACTGAAGCTTCACTATCAGATGCAGATCTTTTCTTTTATTTGTCAGTGGGGGTACCTCTCAGTAGAGGATACAGTCAGCGTATAGTAATCTCTGCTGACTGGGTGGATGAGTTGTTTCATGGCATTATACCTTTAAAGAACATTGAACTAATTATAGTTTACTGTAATATCTGATTTATCATAACCTGATTGTTTGCACATCAGATATTTACCAAGCTTCACTGAGATTGTTTTTCTGGCTAGTTTTACAGTGTTTCCCCAAGTTGGTGATGTTTACAACAGGAGTCTCAGAGGAGGCAAATTGGTGTCAAAGCCACAGCACCCATTTAAGGTCTTCAAAAAAAATAAAGAAGTAAAGAGATTTTTCTTCTCTTTGAATTTACGAAATTATAATTAAAAAAAAAAAAATCAAATTAAAGTGTCACATATATTATATGATCTTTTAATTTGTTTATTTTCAAAACCAAAATATAAATGAGTGTTTATCATTTTTTTTTTTTCATCATTCAGACAAGAATGAGGTTTCATGGCATTTGATTCTTGTCTAAAGGCAAGTGCCAACAAGACACCAGCAATATTAAATGTGTACCATAGCCAGATATGGATTTGCAAAACGTACATAGAATGTTCATAACATATATACATTGAACATAGGAATCCTGAAACACAAAAAACACTTATGACTTCTTAGTTCAGGTACAAAAATTTTTATTCCCTTTGAGTTTAAAGGTTCTTCGACATAAGCAGAGAGATACACATTCTTTCTATTCTGGCTTTTCCATCTGCCCCCTATCTCGTGCAGCGCCCGTAGCGCACAAACTCCTCAGGCCTCTACAAGCCCCGAAAGTTGACCCTTCTCGTTTGGTGTCTTGTTCTCAACTACTGACTTTTTCACAATCCCCAAAATCCTCCGAACACACTTCTGGTGCATGACGTCATTCACATCCCCTGGTCCTGGGATTTTTATTTTGACATCTGTGAACGACACATCCTCCCCGCATGCGCGTTAACACCTGTGCTCAAGTTTGCACCTAACTAACCCATGTGCTGAGCCGAAAGGTTCTCAGCCTAACTAAACCCAAAGTCAAGATATATAAAATGAAATCCCTCAGCCATTATATTACAAATGTAGAAGGATTTGCATCGTATTTTATTCAGAGTTACTGGAATTTTTGCAAGAGAATGACCCTTTGATTTCACATCTAATAGCAGGTTAACCCTATACAGTTGATTTATTCTATGTCCAGCAAACAAGTAACACAGGAAGAGTATGTTTTATTTACTAACATTTGAACATTTATATTTCAAGGTACAGAGACTTGCATTTATAAACACAACAACCTAAGAATACAAAAGGAGGCAAAACATTTACAAATTAATACATTAAATAATTAATGTAATCACAAAACTGTAATAAGAGTTTAATCATGGCACAACTAAGTCTGACAAAGAATAAAACCCTTGGCAAAGCCTCAATAAGACAGTAAAAAAAAATCAAAGAGGTATCATCATTAGCTTTAAAGCCCCCCTCCAAATGGGCTTAGCTCAGAAGGTTTAAGTTTGATGTTATGTATACAACTGTGTGTGTATGAGTTCATAAATAAAACAATTATCAAATAAAGTAATAAAACCTTCTGCTTTACTATAGACTATTTATTCCTTTTTTTTTTTTTAAGTTTAAAGGAAACAAAGTTCTTAATGTCTCTTTTGTATGTCTTTTATCTTTTTTAATTTAGGCATAGGGTAAGAAATAAGTTTAATGATGGTTTGATTTGGTTTCTTTGTTTAATGCCCGATTAAACATCATGGTTGATTTAAAAGCAAAGCCATCCTTGTAGAAGAATAATATTGGTACGATTTAAGCCACAGCTGGGTGGGTAAATGAATTCATACCTTTCCAAAAGGTATTAGTCCAAAATTGACAGGAGTTTGAACTCATTTGCGACAATGTCACAGTCCAACATGTCAGTTGCTATACCATCGGACCTTCCCCAATAATGATAGGAATAATAATAAAGATCAAGCTCAAGTCAACCTTGTACAGCATAAGGAAAACCAACAATAAAAGTTGTACTTACTTCAAAAACTCTGGCCTGGAGTGGTAGTACCTGATAGGGCCCTGTCTATGGGTCAAATAGAACTAAACTGCATACTTATCCCGAACTGAATTGCTTGCAATAGAACTCTTTTGACATCAAACTACATACTTATGCTAAACTGAATTGTTTGAAATAGAACTGTTTTGACACTTAACAGTATATAAACAAAAACTATACTTATACGAAACTGAATTGTTTGAAGTAGAACTGTTTGACTAAATTGAATAGCTAGAATCAGAAATGTTTTTGACAAACTGTGCACTTATGCTAAACTAAATTATTTTAAATAGGACTGTTTATTTGTATGAAAATGAATTTGGTATAAAATACAAAGGTTGATATGCACTAAAACCCAGACCAAAAAAAAACAAGTTATTGAGGGACTACTGGCATTATGGTTGTTGTTATTATATAAAATAGACTTGTGGAGATTAGAAAGAAAAAAAAAATAAAGTAAAATAAATTCTATAGGTAGTAGTTCCCAAAGGCATCTGACATCAAGCAAAATCTGTGTATGCCTTAAAAACAGATTTATTGGGATGAGAAAGAAACTCTTTCTCATTCAGCAGTGACCATTTGGACTGGAAAGACCAACTTCTCTTCTGCTGCTGATGGAGAAAACCTTATGTCCGCTTAGCGGCACACTGGCTACACACTCTCACCAGTAGACCTTTAAATTCACTTCAGCTTTACCTGTGATACTAGACAGACCTACTTTCCCTTGGCTGCTTGCGGGCAGTGCACGTATCCACCTAAGTTTTGTACTTGACCCAAGTCAGTGTCTCCTCTTGCAGCAGCGTATATTAAAAACATCCACTGGATATGAACACACTGAACTTGCATGTATCAAGCACTGAAAACCACTAGTGCATTTCAATGCCTTATTTAGGAGACACAACTGTTCTCTAATAGTCCAGGAAAATATCTCTTTGCTGCAGAGCAGCCATATGAAACCCTTAAATAAAGTTGAAATTTAAAAGGTATCTCCTATCTTTGTCTCAACAAACTAAATGGGGAAAAGAAGAAAGAAAACAATGGCATCAAATATCCTAACCCAAAACTGACAACCAACCAAACTAAACTAAATAACGCAGACCAAATCTTCAGGATCCCCATACGCTCAGCTACTGACTTAAAATCCTGCATCAGGCTGTTTGCATTTCATACAGCACTAATACTCTTGAGAAAGGTCTACATCCAACTATTCTCCCTCCTACTATAGGTAAATAGTAGGGTAGACTGGCATTTTTAACCTTGCTATGGCAACTAGTCAAGAAGGAGGAAAACTTTCAATTCTAATCAGTTATAGATCTTAAGAGGGATGGGGCCACAAGGCTATTCTTGTCCAAGATATGCTACATAAATAGCACCCTTACAACCAAACCAGGTTACAGGACCTTCGAGAGAGAGAGGTTTCCTTTTGGTCGAACAACTGCAAAAATTCTATCATCCTGTTTAAAGTATAAGATTTACATTTTGTGTTTAAATTGGTTTTTGATTTCACAAACTTCTGATTTCATTAATATTTCTGTCTAACACATCTCTCTGTGATCATTGAATCATTACCTGAAAGAATTTTAATATCAGACTAATATAATTAGGATAACAAAATTATAAAATTAGATTACTATTTATCATTAAAAATTCTTATTACAGTATCTTTATTATTATTATTACAGGTATACCTCAGGTTATGTCATTTCGAGTTAAGTCGTTCTCAATTATAAACAGTTTGTAAAAAGAAATATATGGAAAAATAAAAATCAAGTCACTTTATTCAACTTTATGTCTGTCCGCCACAAATATCAAAGTCGTAATATCACTAGAAAAGCATTAAATGCACATAAAATCATGTTACTATACAATAGATAAGGATAAAAACATATAAAATTATATTAAAATATGTACATTTATAGTAAATGTTTATATAATCATCAAAAATCCTAGAGAATGAAATAAAAAATATCTGCGACTCTGCATTGTCTTATATAGCAGTCTTTAGGAGCACATTTTATTTTATAATAACCAAATTTACAAATAAAGAGTCCACAATGTACTACATTTACAAGTATGTATATACGTGTATTTGTAAATTTGGATTACTTTTGTCTGTGTTATATTAAAAACTAAGATTTATTTGTTTCTAAGCTTAAAATTGATTCTTATTAACCATGTATTGTTAAAAATTCATCTATAAATAAAATACAGAACTAGGAAAGGTTATTTGTGGTTTAGCTTTGTGACAAGTAAATTTAGAGACTAGTAAATTCAACCTGAGTAGTTTTTTGACTTAAGTTGCCTCTCCAGGAACGAATAACTGATGTAAGATGAGGTTACTCATTGTAATTTTTCACACTAGTTGAAACTGGTGTGAAAACTTACAATGTTTGAGTGACAGCAAGTCATCTTAGGTCTCCGGGACTCTTCTAAGTATTCTAGCTGATCTCAACAGTCCTTTGGTCTGGATGGATTTGATTCTTCCTCTGATCTTCAGTTCTCCCAGCTTTTTTCTTTGGTTACCATTTTAAGGGTACCAAACGACAATTGCTATGACCCTTTCTTTCATGTTCTACACCTTTTTCAGTTCTTTGGCAAGATTGTAGCATTTGTCTATCTTTATGCATTCTTTCATTCTCATGGTTTGCTGGATTGTCAAAATTTTCTAGTTGACAAGTTCTTTGCTTCTTCTTAATTAATGTGAGGTCTGGTTTTTGGACTGGGATTGGGTGATCCATTTGTATTTCAAAATTAAAAAAAAAATTTATGCATCTCATTTTTAGGACAGGTTCTGGTTAGTTTACATACCATTTATTAGTATGCTCAAATTTTAATCTCTTGCATAATTCCCAGTAGATCACCTTTCTCACCCACTCATGCCTAGTCTGGTATTCCTTTTGTGCCAATTCACTTAATTTGTCTACGTGATTAACTGTTTTATCTGTCACCACATAACCTACATTCACTATTGGGTTTTATCAATTTTTGTTTTATAATTATCATAATTGTCATTACTGTAGTAATGAGTTAATGTAAAATTTGGAAACTTTTAGAAGATTGATCATCAATTCTTGAATGTATAATAGTTTAAAAATCGTCTAAAATTAATTTGAGGATGTTAACAAAGTAAAAACAAAGGATATTAATCAAGAGAATTAAAATGAAGTTTATCTCATTGTATAGACCAATTCAAACGTCAAGCATCAATTGTATGATTAATTCTATCTTGCAGCGATATTCCTTCCCAATGATTATGTCTCACTGAGAGAGACCCTCAATGAAAGCCCACTTTCCCAGTGAAAAAAAAAAAATCAAATTGAATCATTGTAAATAAATGTTTTTATAGCAGTTGTTATTGAATAGCAATCCAGTTAATAAAGTTATTATAAGAATTACATATCATTTCTGTTCTTCAGATTTTGTTTTGTTAAAACTATTGAATAACTTTAGAGGAAGGATCTCCCAGTGACAATATGAAATATATTTCAAATCATCATGCTTTCATCTTATAAAGACGTATTTAGAAACTCAGTTGATAATTTCAATAGATTTAAATGCTTAAATATCATGTAGACATTAAAAAGTACTTATTTTTCTATAAAGATAAAAACTCTAAGATAATTTTAAGTAATTCCTAATTTCTAGGTTTGACATAGTTGTGCATTATGTGACAAAAACTACCTTACCCAACTGTTATATAGATTCTGATAAATGCATGTATGTAATTAATTGGTTGAGTCAAATGTTTTGCAATATTTTAGAAATATGAGGCACAATTTTTGCAGCTTTGGATGCCATTGCTGAGGTTGTGAATGTGAAAATTCACACTGAGATGTGAAATGCAGAGCTTGCCTGATACTCTCATAGTGCTACACACTAGATTTGTTTCTATGACTTTGAGCACAGCCTCAGAATCCATGGTTTTACCCTTTTTTGATCATTAAGGTTCTTCCAACTTGGTTGAAATTTCTTGAACCATCTGGTTACTGTACGAGACACGGAATACTTCGACATTGTTGCAGGAGTACAACAAGGAGACACGCTAGCCCCATACCTCTTTATCATCTGTCTAGACTACGTGCTTAGAGCTTCGATCGACAAAATCAGAGAAAATGGCTTCAAGCTGACTAAGAAAAGAAGCAAAAGGTACCCCGCAAAAACAATCACAGACGCCAACTACGATGATGACTTATCGTTACTGGCGAATACACCTAATCAAGCAGAGACGCTACTGCATAGTTTGGAACGAGCTACAGCAGGCATTGGCCTCTATGTCAATGCGCACAAAACTGACGAAAGCATGGACGGCTATAGATAGGCTCTCAATAATATGGAAATCAGACCTGACAGATGAAATGAAGTGCAGTTTCTTCCAGGCAGCGGTTGTATCGATACTACTATATGGATGCACTACATGGACGCTAACCAAATGGCTGGAGAAGAAACTTGACGGCAACGACATAAGAATGTTGAGAGCAATATTGAACAAGTCCTGGCGACAACACCCCACGAGACGCCAACTGTACGGCCACCTGCCTCCCATCACGAAAACTATACAGGTCAGACGAGCCAGACATGCCGGACACTGCTGGAGAAGCAAAGATGAGCTCGTAAGTGACGTATTACTATGGACCCCCACATATGGCCAAGCAAAAGCAGGACGACCAGCCCGAACTTACATTCAGCAGCTATGTTAGGACACAGGATGTAACCCAGAAGACCTGCCGGAGGCGATGAACGATAGGGAAAAGTGGCGAGAGATGGTCAAGGATATCCGTGCTGGCGGCACGACATAATGATGATGATGATACCTTTCACATAACAAATATTTTTGGTTGCTTCCACAGCCTTAGGACCAAGTTTGAACTTGTATAGCATAAATTCTTGAACTAGATTACACTGTATGTTCAATTGTGCTGCTTTCAAATCATACAAAGAGTGAAGTAATGCACAACATGTCAGTGCACTAACTAACACAATACTACTAACCACAATGAATACCTACCATGATTTAAACTGTTTTGTACACATGATGTACACATTGCAAACTAGAATGTACCAAAACATTGCAAAACTTTTGACTCACACAATTATTTACACATTAAAATAGGTATTAAAATACTCACTGTAAAAATGAATTAATATAAATGATAATAAATCTAATTTTTATCTTTCATTGAACAAACAGATTGATAAAATTTGACAATTTAAAATTTCTCATTGAAAATCGATATTTGTCACTTTGTAAAAACCTACAAACTTTTTCATTTTATGCAATTGTATTCTGTGAATTGATTTTTTAAAAAATGAGGTTCCAGGGTTTTAAAAAGGCATTCTTAAATGACAACATTAAACTAGTCATCTTTTGCAATTCCATTTTACATAGAAAACAAAATTCACTTCCAATCAATTATTCATACTTCTTGTCATATAAAAGTATTTTTGCATCCATCAGTTTTAAAATATGCTGATAGATTTTCCACAAATTGAATAATGTAAATGGCATTTTCTCTATAAATCTTAATATTTTCATTAAGTAAGTAAAAATAGGACCCATTAAATGGACCTCTGATTTTAAATCATCATCATCAAGACATGCCAACAGCATAGATTCTTTTGACAGTCTCTCGCCATCTGTCCCTGTTAGACGTTACTCTAGGCAAGGCAGCACAGAGCTGATGAATATAAGTTTTTACTGGTTGGCCAACATTAGTTTGCCTATGTATAGAAGTCCATCAGAGAACATTGCTTTTGAGTTCATCTTTAGTTTCTGTTGTATACAAGAACCTAGAATGTTTGGTATACTGGTATGTAAGAATTAGTAGTTTTCAGCAGAGTGCTAAGAATTGGTAAAGGTCTCCATATGACTTGGTGTTATTTGTCTGTCTCCCCACCAAGACAGAGTATGGCAAAAAAGTTTTTTTATAGTGAGAGCCGGGCATGAGCTGATGGTCAAATGCACGCCAGGCATTAAACATAATCCTGCAAAGCAAATGAAAGCCTGAGGTGACAGCACCCTGAAGCCAAGGGAGTGTCAGTCTCAGCTTACTGACACAAATGCCAGACAACCACATACCAAGAACATGAATGTTCTCCATATGACTTGGCATTTATCTGTCTTCCCACTAAAAAGAGTATGGCACATGGTCTTTTTTACAGTGAGAGCCAGGCATGAGCCAAAGCACAAATGCACAGTATGTCCAATAATACCTGGGCTTTGTCAGACATAAAAAGGGGTGCCTCTGGCACTAGGCAATAAACCAAACCCTGCAAAGAAGCTGAAAGCCTGGGGTGTCAGCCCCCTAGGCCAAGAGAGTGTCAATTTCAGCCACCCAACATAAATGCCAGGCAATCCCAGCACACATGACAGGCAGCCTTGACCATCATGTCCTCGACCATGGATGAGTCCATGCACCAAGAACATGGCTGGTCCCCATATGACTTTGTCTTCCGCTGCTCTAAACAGCTGTAATAGACCAGTTCCACTACTCCCAGAAAAGGTATGATAGGCTAGTCCTCAACAACCTGCAATATATATATATATACATATATATATAGGCTAATCCACGACAGTTTCCAAGCAGCACCCAACATACCTTGCTCGTCTTACTTGAATGGTTTGTGAGATGTAAGGTAAGTGTGAGAAACTGCTTTCAGGACTTGTTGAAAAAATCACACAACATTTTTGTATATTTCCCATCAAACTATTTCTCCTGGCATTTCATTAAAGTCCAAGCGGTGCAACCATACAGTAGTAATGACACAGCTACAACTTTGGAGAAATACTATTTTATCAAAGAGATCAGATTTCCCTATGATCATTAACCTGTCAACAGCATTCCATACCTTACCAATGCATATCATTCACAGATAACTATGATTTAGAATATATGTCCAGAATTGCTTGATGCTATACTTATATTAAGGGATACCTGAGATGATGATATTAATCAATTATTATCTTATGTTTACAAGAAACACACTGTCTTAGGTTTGTATACATTTTTAAAAATGAAAATGAAGATGTGGGTGGCATAATAATTAGGAACACAGAGAATAGAATCAGTAAACTATGTTCAAACTCCAGTTTGAATAGTTTGCATTAAAAAGGAAAGATGTGACTTCTCCTTCCAGCAGGGAATAAACAGCGGGGCACTTGATGTTATTTAGCTTTGTAAAAGGCAATCTATATTGGATATTCAATAATAAGTCAAGATATTTTTATCATTCAGGGTTTTCGGACTATTGTCTTTATCTTTATTGTTATATTCACAACGTTTCGGTCGATATGTCCTCTGGCCTTCATCAGGTGTTTGTTGAACTCGGGAACTTTGAACCATGTCCTTTATTTAATCCATAAGAGTCACTTGTCCTGATTCCATTAACCATAATTGTGTATAAGTGTTAATTATTCCTGTATTGTAACTCACCTGCAGTCAGACAAGTAACAATACAGTCCATAAAAGTCACTCTGAATTGTCCAGCAGGACACATAGTATAACGGTTATAGACGTTGGTTCCCTAAGCTTCTAAAGAGACACTCATCTGGAGGTTGTAGGTTCAATTCTGACTGCAGGCGAGTAATAATACAGGAATACTTAGCACTTATACCTGGTTACGGTTAACGGAATCAGAACAAGTGAGCCCTGTGGATTCAATAAAGGATGTAGTTCAAAGTTCAGTGTAGGCTCCCAAGTTTGACAAACACCTGAAGAAGGCAGGAGGACATATTGGCCGAAACGTTGTGAATATAACAATAAAGATGAAGACAATAGCCCTCAAGCTTCATCTCAGAAATTCAGACTATTAAGTAAGATATTGTTCCTAACTGCGCATGTCATTTAATCTACTATAACCTGTTATTTGTTATTTGAAGAGGAGATGAACACTGCCAAGTAATTTCCATTGTCTTGTTAGATGCCATTTATTTGAATTACTCAGCCTGGCACTCTGTTAAACAAGTGGTTTTTGTAAATGCCCATTGTACCTCCCTTTCATTTATATATATATGTGTGTGTGTGTGTGTGTGTATTTTGGCAGTAAGTCATTGTTCAAACAAGCTTTGTTATAGACCATGGAGTATTTTTTCTTATGATTTTCATGTTTAAATGTTCAAGTCTTTTGTTTCTTTACGTATGTCGGGATCCAAATGATGGAAAGAGTGTCCCATATTTACCCAAGTGCTTTTAACCATGCCTCTGGTCATCATCAGTATTGTTTTGTTTGGGTTTTTTTGTGTGTGTGAGTTTTATTTAATTGGAAGGGGATTTTTTATTATATATATAAGTAAAAGTAAAGTTGGCGACCGTAGTCAAGAATGACCCAAAGGCTTCCTTTTCAATAGCTACAACACCAAGGTATAGGTGATGGTGCTACTCCATTCCCTAGATTGTTCCACTTTATCCTTGATCCTTACCTTATAATGCTGAGTGTTAAGCAAGGTGGCATCAAGTACCATTTTTTAGTCTTTGGTATGATGACCTGGGATTGAACCCTGGTCTCCTGGACCATTGGTAAACATTCTACTCATTATGCTAAGGATTTATATGTGATTTCTTTCGTAATGCTTGTTAGCTGAGAGTAAATACTCATTCACGTAAAAAGCAATGCTCTTGGCTTGAGGCGAGATTATATGGACATTGAGGCATTCCATTGTTCTCAAGTGGCAAAGTCCATTCTTTGGACAGTGATTGGTTGCTGGTCTAGTCAATGGGTATATTAGTGTGTGTATACACTGGCTTGCTTAATATGTTATGGGTTTGTTATTGGGTTACCTTCCATTTTACTTTTAGTCTACCTGCTGAGGCTGTTGAACTGTTATGTGTTGTTGTTCTTGTTGTTTATTCTGCACATTAGAGTTGTGACTTCCACACACACACACACACACACACACACACACACACACACACACACATATATATATATATATATATTGAAAAAGAAATACAAATAAGAAAAGTTAGCATAAAAAGTGCTTGATACTGTTACAACAGAGCAGGTATGAAACCTAAAAATATTATTATAAACACTGAAAGACTGTTATATGAAGTTTTAGGTGGTTTACACAAACCATCAGATGAGAATAAGTGATCATTTTTTTAAAAAAGGGTTAATAAAACAAAAAGTGCTCAAATGGTGACCAGCAGAGCAATATTAAAATGAAAAGTAATTCAAATCTTACCTTGTTATTATCATTTCATTACTATAATCTTCATGCATCAATTATGAAATTGATAATATAATCATTAGATAAAACTTTTCACCTAATGATTGTATATTCGGTTCCATATGATGTATATCAGGGGAGAAAGTGACAACAATACTTATTTATGAAAATATAATCTCTCTTCTTTATTACTACAAAAGATCAAAATGATTGCATGAGAGCTGGGAACTGCTAAGATTTACACCAGGTTGCAATACATTTTCAGAGAGCCTTTCTTCTTCATGCTTCTTTCACAAGAGATTGATAAAGGGCCAGGTCTCAACTCGGGGGCTGCTACACCCCCACAACCAGGCTAGCACCCAAAACCACATAACGTGTCTACTCTGCTGACGGCTTACAGATTGCTCTCCTTTGGGGTTGAAAACTTCCATCTTATATATTTTTCAGATGCCAACGCATTCTTGAAATGCAATTCATGTGGCATTTCCGCTGTTCCTTGTCTTGGTACTTATCTCCCTTTTTGCTTTTCTTCAATTTTACCCTGTGGTCAGCTGGAACAACAAAGTCTACTATTCATCTGGTTTTCTTTTTTTGTTGACTATCACTAGGTCTGGTTTTCTAGCCAAGATTAGATGGTCCGTTTATATCTCAAAATCCCAAAGTATTTTGTGCATTTCATTTTCTCGGATGGATTCTAAATTGTGTATATATCGTTTGTTCGTGTGGTCAAATTCAAATTTCTTGCACAATTCTCAGTAGATCACCTTCCCTACGCAGTCCTGTCTAGTTTTATACTCCCTTTGTGCTAATTTACTGCATTTACTTATTATGTAATTGTTTCATCTCTGTCATTACATAATCTTAATCTGCTATTTTGTTGTGTCTTGTTTATTCTTGCTTTGACATAGCCCTTATTACTATAGAATAACAACAATAATAACCATAGCATTTACTCGTTGGGGTTCCAACTAGCGGCCAGTTGGCAGAAAAAATAAAACAGGCTGTAACCTAATACAGAACCTGTGCCACTACTAAGGTGAAGCTGAGATTTATGTACTAACATGTCCACTCATAGACCAGCAACCAATCACGACACAGGGAATGGACTTGCCCACAAGGGCACAATGGAATGCGCCAATATGCCATAAATAACTCTCCTTCAGAGTTCTGAATGAAGCTTACTCAACTTGCTACTCAACTGAATGTTTTTTCTGACAACTAACTCAATATGGCGCTACTAACAGGATTGATGAAACTTGAAGATTGGGAATGCTACTTCATCGAAGCAGGGACCTCAGCCGAGTCAGCCAAAATCCAAGCAGCAACGTTCACGAACGAGAAGCTGACGAGAGATAGCTTACAGATACTGTATCGATCAATGTTAAAAGAGCTGGGAGTCATATCAATGGGAGAAGTCCTTGTATCCTTAAGTAGGCTTAAGAAACAACCTCCCAGACAGCCTATACTAAGGCACCAGCAGCCAAACTTTCCCAGCTCAATCTTGAAATGATTACCGACAGTTCAGGAAATTTTGAATTGATTGGGATGTTTTCGCCAAGATAACGAATATGCTGAGATCTCAGGCCAATACCCATTTATACAATTTGCTAACATGGCCGGGTAAAATGCAATAGTCAACGCCTACGCTGACTTCTTTACCACTGACCTAGACGAACTACTTGGGATAGTAGAAGCTTTGGTCACTCAGAGGTCGAACCCCATCGTTCATCGCTTTGCTTTTTCCTCTATGTCATAGACATAAAAACAATACCCTACAAGCCAATACAGGGAATGTTCGCACCAGCATCTATTCTATGACGATAGCGGTGCCGAATCAAACTGCCGGGCTTGCATAGGTTACAGCAGTCACCAGCATAGCGTCCTGGGAACGAACACCCACCAGGTAATATGTCCAACATGGGGTCAAACACCCAGCAATTGTGGGAAGTCTAACCACCATTTAAGGGTGTGCCGGGCGAAGAAACCGCGACGGGTTGTCACAAAGGGCTTAGAGACTGATGAAGCCACCATGGACACACTTACCGTGCACATCATATTCAACCAAACAACAGGCACATACACATCTGAAGAGACAAACCGAAACTGGACCCCGGACAGGCTAAGGATACCCTTAGTGACCATGGCAAAAAATGACGATCTTTTCCAACAGTGGAGCTATCATATGCCTCGGAGGACTTAACCACCTAGTAAGTGTACGGCTTACAATAAACAACCCCGTCCTATCTAGGAAAATCACTCGAGCCGTTGAAGGCGTCACAATCATATGTCAGGACTGGCTACCTGTGAAATCCGTGATCCAGAAAAGGACCCTTTACCGATGGAAAAAAAACAGACCCTTTACCCATGGAAAAAAAATCAGTGGCTTTATTTCAGCAAAGCAGCCTGCATAGACGTAAGAGTACTGTCAGAAATTTCCCCAAGGCTTGCGGCGACATTAACCAAGCCGAGCAAATGTCGCAATGCAATATATCCCCTCAGCAAGCATAAATCAAGAATTAAATGCCAGCCCTAAATCCAACAAGGGCGATGATCATCTGCCAAAGCGTCCAAAAACCTTCGTTGTCTTCCAGCAGAAGTAATCATCAATAGGCTCAAGGATTGGCTCCTGGAACATTAGGCCAAAACGACATTAAAAAACAACAGATATTCCCACCCATGTCTGGCCATGCCGTCCACATCCACCTTAAAGAGGGAGTAGTCCCTAAAGTCAGACATATCCCAATTCCAGTGCTTTTCCACTTTAAAGAACCTGTAAGGCAGACCCTTTGGGAAGACATGAAAAGGGTTATCATAACTCCAGTACCAGTTGGCACGCCCACTGAATTGTGTACCACGATGCTCATTACTGCCAAGAAAAATGGTAAAGCACGATTACCAGCACTTGA
This sequence comes from Sepioteuthis lessoniana, assembly GCA_963585895.1. Classification (NCBI taxonomy): domain Eukaryota; kingdom Metazoa; phylum Mollusca; class Cephalopoda; order Myopsida; family Loliginidae; genus Sepioteuthis; species Sepioteuthis lessoniana. The sequence continues at coordinate 7,025,798 of OY757912.1, read as the reverse complement.
ATTCACAGTGCAAACGGGAAACACACCATACAGGGTCACCGTTCCAGTTAGCACTACAAGTGCCACCTAAGCAAAAGAAAACAACATTAGATGTATTGATGAATACAACTCCGTCCCCTTAGATAAAGAATCCCAGCCGCTGACCAACTTCATCACAGAATAGGAAAGATCCATGTACTACTGGATGCCCCAAGGCTACTTTGTATCAGGAGATGCCTACACTCGGAGGTACGACGAAATAATAAAGGACATTCTCTGCAAAGTGAAGATCGTAGACAACATCTTACTCTACGACTCCAACATCGAAGAAACCTTTCACACCTTCGATTTCCCGCTTCATTGCGCAAAAAAACAGAATCATACTCAACAGGGACAAGTTTAAGTTCTGCCTGGATGTAGTGCAGTTCGGGGGCCTCCGGATAACACCCTCTGGAGTGACCACTCCTGAGTCTATGCTGGAGGCGATTTTAAATTTTCCAATGCCAAAGACATTAACTGACGCCAGGTCATGGTTTGGACTAGTTAACCAAGTGGCCTGAGCGTACTCACTTGGTCTTGTCATGCTCTCCTTCCGTCATCTCATCAAATGAAACTCGCGCATTGCGTGGAATCAGAGCCTGGAGGCTGTGTATTCCAATATTCCAAACAGGTTACAGTTGACCTAATCCGGAACGGCCTTGATACATTTGAGAAAGATCGTGTCACTTACCTCGCTCCTGACTGGAACATAGAAGGAATGGGATTCCTTCTCCTGAAGAAGCATTGTCCATTCACCATACACAAAGCCCTAGTTTACTCTCCTGAAATTTTTCAGATTCTACATCGATGCCGAATGCCTATATGCACCAATTGAGGGCGAGGCAGCATCAATTGCAAGAGCATTGGGAAAATGCCGTATGTTTGTTATGGGTTGCACTAACCTGATAGTGACCTTTTATCACGGATCACTAAAAAGATTATTTGGCAATAGGGATCTAAGTAAAATCCAAAATTTACAACTATTCAGATTAAAAGAAAAAACCCTCAGACACAGATTTATCACCCAACACTGCCCTTGGAAGTGATACAGAGCCTCTGATGCAGTCTCCTGCAACCTCATCCATGCGGCTGGATATAGTGACCCACAATACATCAAGCTAATAGAGACTGTACGAAAGGGATTCCCCAAAACACGCAGCTTCACTGCACCCAAGATCCACGAATATTGGGAAGTGAGGCACCGCCTCAGCGCTGACAACAACTAAGTGCTCTTAGACCAAAGGATCATCTTCCCCGCCTCTCAACGCGTAAAAGTCCTGCGTAGCCTGAAGTCGGCATGAAGGCCCGCGCCAATGAATCTATGTATTGGCCCGGGATGAACGGCTCGTTCCAAACCGTTAAAGCCAATTGAACGAGATGTTCAAAAATCGCCCGAGTCAACCAAGAGAGCCAATCAACCCCAACACCATTTCCAGATTGGCCCTTCCAGCAGATTGCCATGGATCTCTTCCATGTTAGCAACCATAAATACCTCGTATGCACGGATAGATTAACTGGCTGGCTTGTTCTATTCCACTTGAGCCACGGGCAGGCTAATGCTTCAGACGTTAGCCCGCCCGTGTTTCAATTTGTAGAGACATATTCCAAATCTATAGTGCCCCTGAGGAACAAAGCATTGATGACGGAACCCCCAACCTTCACGTCGCTCCCATTCAAATAGTTTCTGAAGAACAGGGTTGTAAAGAACAGAATATCATCTGCCGCTTACCTTCAATCGTTTGATAGGGCAGAGGTCATCGTCAAGGCAACTGAAAGAATAATAAAAGGCAACACAGGAGTCCAAGGGTCTTTGGACAATGACCGCACAGCAAGGGCTGTACTCCAACACACCCGTCCAAAATTGGACTATCCTCTGCTACACTACTACATCGTCGGCTGTGTGACTTCATACCATCCCAACCAACACGAGATAAACCACACACAAAATGAATAGTCACAGCTCAAAACTGTGAGATAAGCCTGTCTCGACGCAATACCCAACACGTAGAGCGGTACAACTGCGCTGTACACACCCTATGCCCACTTCAAAAGGGACAAATAGTCTCAATACAACGCCAAAGTACTCGCCGTTGGGACACAACGGGCCGAGTCATTGAAACCCTCCCAAACAACCAATACTGGATCAAGGTTGATGGGTCAGGTAGAATCAGTTATAACAATAGTACGAACTTGCCGGGGTTCCAACTAGCGTCCAGTTAGCAGACAAAAATAAAACAGACAGTAACTTAATACATAACCTGTGCCACTACTAAGGTGAAGCAGGTATTTATATCCTAAACTGTCGACTCATAGACCAGCAACCAATCACAATCCAGGGAATGGAGTTGCTCACTAGGGCACAACGGAACGCCTTAATGTGCCATAAATAATTCTCCTTATTCAGAGTTCTATCAGATGCTTACTCAACTTGCTTACCAACTGAATGTTTATTCTGACAACCTACCAAACTCAATAATTGCATTGTTCTGCTATCAGAAGAAATCCAGTTTCTCTCTTAAGATTTCCTTTTCTTAGCCAGGTTCAAATTTCTCGTGTGAGATGTCGCTTGTTTATCGCTTGAAATGTACAGTTGTTTGTCTTCCCATTTTTGTTTTCTAGTTTTCTTTATTCAGTTTATCCTTGTGTTGTCTGTATTGTTTCTGGTGGCTATAATCAGCCTTCCTCCGTGCCTTATGAAGTTTTCTAGTTGTTATATCGATGCATCTACGCAATCTTTTCTTTAGACGTACAGTCTACGTCATATCTGAGATGTAAGGCCTTATACATTGTCATGAGTTTTCTGGTTTTCTGGTCTATTTGTTGAGGTTCTTCTCTCGTCCAATTTAAGAATGGCCCCGAGTATCTTATGAGAGAGATAGCCCTGATGTTTATTCCTTTGATGAGATTTCAGCTATTTAGTTTGGTTTCGATTAGTTTTCTTGTTCTCCTGAGGAATTCTTTTTTAATTTGTTTTTTCATCTTTGCATGTTTGATGGTGACAGTTTCCAACATTTCCAAGTATTTGTAGATCTCCATTCCTCCAAGTGGTCTGAATTTTTCTTGGTTTAGTTTTCTTCACTCATTTGTCGTTTTCCGCTTTTCATTATTAGCATGGTCCATTTTTCAATACCAAATTCTATTCCTATACCTTCATTCTATATCCTTACTGCCTGATATCATTATTACATTACCAAGAATATTAATAGTAATAGTGATACTAATAATTTTATACTATCTATTGTTATCACACTCAATTTTTCTATTTTTCATTTTTTATATGATATTAAATCTATTTTATGGCGGTAATTCAGTAGAGATTCATTTAAAAGAACTCACATTAAAATGCCGCCATAAAATTGATTTAAACTCACGTAAAATATATATATAAAAACACATAAATATACATATACATATTTATACACACATAGATATAAACATACATGTATATACATGTATAAAAGTCTGCATATTAACATGTATATTTGAATATATATATATATATATATATATATATATATATATATATATATATATATATTGTAGTGGTTATGGTTTTCACAAGTTCACTTGGTGAGTTAATGGTTGACGAAATTTTCTGGTATTATTAAAAGTGCTCAATATCAATGAAAGAGTTTTTATACCAATAGGAATATATATATATATATATATAAGTCTCTGTGACCCTGGGTTTCATGGTTAAAACATTTATCAGAATCTGTCTGGTGTGCATATATATAGTCCTATATGTATAAATATACACATATAAAAATGTATAAACACATATGTATATTAAATTATCGTGGAAATCCTTAATTGTAATGGGACCACTGGTGATATCATTCCTTTTTCGCTCTAAATATGATCTCTTACCAAATTCGACCAACCTAAAATTATGGGGATATACCGATTCGGACCTGTGCTTGTCCTGTAAAAGTGATCGGGGTACCTTGCGCCATGTACTATCTGCATGCCCACAATCGCTTCAGATGAACAAATGGTGACATAAAAAGGTGTTAGAGGTGGTCATAGAGTTGTTAAAAGCACAATGTAAGGCAGCAAACTAGAAACCTATTACAGCCAAGGAACCCATAATTCAGTTTCTTAAAGAAGGTGAATGCCCTCTGAGGAAACTAAAAAATCCCAATATGAAACTCCTGAATGGAGTTAGTGACTGGAAAGTTTCAGCCGATCTCAAGACATCTCTACAATTTCCAGTTCACATTATTCAAACAGCAAAGTAGCTGGACATTGTAGCATGGTCCGATTCAAAGAAGAGTGTCCTCCTCATAGAATTGACTGTCCCCTGGGAAGAAAACCAGGGGGAAGCACACGAGCGCAAGAAAAACTGATACAAGACACTGCTTGCCGACAGCATGGAAAAGGATTGGATATGCCATGTGATTCCTATTGAGGTTGGTTGTCGTGGTTTTCTAGGACACTCAGTCATTTTGTTTCTTTCAAAAATAAGAATCACTGACCGCAGTTTGGAAGTTGCCTCAAATCGTCTTCAGACCATCGGCACAATATGCATCAAGTTGGATTTGGTCGAAAGCGAGAAGTTTTCAGCATGAATGAAATGCACGCAAAACCACCATTCCCGTGTGATTACGTAACATCAAGAAACGGTTACTGTAAATGCATAATAACATCAACAGCCGAAAGTAAATCCGCTTTTTAAAAAAAAAAAACTGTACACTAAAAATTTCATCTCGGGATTTTTGGTAGGTCTTCTCATAGAGTAAATGCAATATTTTGGTGGATGTAACGTGGTTAGTGAAGGATGAATTTCTATATATTGTACTGTTGAATGGGTCGGCGAATGTGGCTAACTAAGGTCCCTTAGACCATTACTTATAGCATGACCGCTTCCTACTCCCCCCCCACTAAATCATAAGGCCTCGTGCCTTCCATTTTTATACCAAATGGAAATAAAAACAGCACACTAAAAATGAAGATGAACGTCCAATGTAATCACTGCCCTTAATTGATCTGGCGTAAATATATATACATATACATATAATTCTTTTAAATACTCTGCCTGATGGCAAAAGCTGCAGGGTGGTTCCAGGAGAGGCAGTTCCGCCTTGAGGTACCGAAACGGTGTTATCACTCCTGGTTGGCGGTTGATGACGCCAGGGTATCACACGTGCTTTCACACGTTGTATGATGAAAAAAAATATATACATGTACATGTCTACCGATATATATATGTAGAGAAGAGGAAAATCTCGTATTTTGTTTTGGCGCGCAATTTAATTCAACACTGAATTTCACCCAATCAGGATGACATATCCTATTCAGCCCGGACCTTCATTTCCGGCTAGCAAAATGGGTGAGCGGCCAAACACACTCTCTTCAGCTTGAGACGGTGACCAGAACAGACGTGTCTCTGGTCGCCCCTGCTTAGCGATGCTTTTTAGCTAAACAAGCCACCCAGTGTGGACATCTCACTGTGGCTTTAACACTAGTAGCAGCAACATGGACACTCAACGAGGGAACCATCTAATTTATGGATTCTTAACGAGGAATCCCAGTTGAACATAAATTAGAAACATTCAGCATGCCTGCCACAAGCACCACTTATTGTCACCACAAAAATTTACTATGTCGATCCGAGCGCCACTCCGCTCTCGACACACAAAACTACACATTGACCTTGAATACTTCCCTCACACGTCCAACGACACGCTGCCATCTCAACATCCCGCTAAGCTATCGCGTCTCCAAAACTAACAAGCCTAAACACCACGAGTTTTGCAGCACCAAGAACAAACCAAATATTCAAAGCTGCAAATAAAAAAGTTTTGTTGTTGTGTGTTGTTAAAGAATAGTTTCGTAATTCATTTGTGTTGTGCTTAAAAATCATTTGCGTTAACCTTCTAATCGCTAAATATATATATATATATATATCGGTATAAATGTAGACATGTACATGTACATAAATATACATATGCATATATATACATATGTGTGTATACATATATATATATATATATATGTGTGCATGTACATAAAATATATATATATATATATATATATATATGAATATATGTATGCATGTACATAAATATACATGCGCATATGCGTGTATATATATATATATATATAGGTATATAAAATATCTATATGTTTACAAACATAAATAGACATATATACATACATATACATATAATTGTACATATGCAAAAACACAAATTTACATATATACATATATATAAATATACATTTATATAGACATGTATATAAAAGTACATACGTATGCAAACTTATATATATAGATATATATATATGTATAAGTATATGATTATAGCTATATATGCATATATATATATGACTTATATATACATATATATAGATATATACTTGAATAAAAGATATATGAACACATTAAATATATACATCTATGGCAGAAAAAGTGAACATATATATATATCTATAAGTATAAACATACATATTTGAAAAAGAATATATAGGAACATATGAGAACATATATATAGAGAGAGGGAGATTAGCATAGAGAACTGTGGGTATATTCTGTCTAACTCTCACTTCGAGGCGTTGACAAGTCATGCCTATATATCGATATACAAATTTATATATTTGTATGTCGATATAGTTCGACATATATAGGCATGACTTGTCAACGCCTCGAAGTGAGAGTTAGACAGAATATACCCACAGTTCTCTTGTCAGGCTGACTAACATCCAGGCACTCTCAGGCAATGGATTCGACTATTGATGAGCATTTGCTTACTATAAATAGTTGCAGAACCAGTTATGAAGATGATTGTTTCTCTGTCCTGCATAGAGCAAGAGACAAATTTCATCTCAAAATCTTAGAGGCGATTTATATTTCTATGAATCGCCCCTCTCTATGCTGGCAGTTAAACAATCACATCTTAAATATTTTTAAGGAACTGCTTGAGACAGGGGTGACTTAAAAAATTTTTTTTCACCTCGTCCCTGCAATCCAAATTATATAATCTATACTCCCGTTTTTAACCGATTTCCGGTGTATAAACTTGAAAAGCGCCGGACGAAAGGGCCCTCATTCATTTTACTATTTTAGGATAGTTCCCCTTCTTTCGTTACCAACGATGTTTCTGTTAATCTGTTTATATAAATTTTCTTGTATCAGAAACATAATATATATATATATATATACACATTTTTCGAACCTATAAAGATATAGATATAAGAATATATATTTATATATATTGTATACTTGGGCAGTAAATCATTATCTAAACAGGTTTGGTTGAATACCATAGATTTGTTCTTGTTTAAAATCTTCAAATGAAGACTTTCAAGTCTTCTCACTTACATATGATTTTTGTATTGTTTAAGAGGATTTGTCTTATGTCAGGGGATTTGAGTTTGTCAGTGTTTTTGTTATGCGATGCCATTATATGCTTTTTTATGGCACTTATGTTAGAAAGGTGGTATATTAAACCCACCGAACCTCAAAAATTAACAAAAACTCATTATCTATTACAATAAATTTAAAACATCCAACATTATAATTAAGAATAACAAAAACTCCCCTCAAACCCCCTCATCCAAACTAATGTAGTATACAAATTTTCATGTCTATTTCTAGAATGTTTCTCGGAAAAAGACAACACCTAATACTTACATTGGCCCTACAACTACCATGCTCTCTAACACTTTTCCAACATAAGTGCCATAAAAGATATAATAACAAAACAGAAAAAACACTGACAAACTCAAATCCCTAGATATAAGAAAGATCCTAATTAACAATACAAAAATCATGAATAATAATAATAATAATAATAATAATAATAATAATAATAACCGTTTACAAATCCTCGAAGTACCATCAATAATTTTTTTTTAAAAAAAGCACTATAGATAAAATAGCATTCACCACAAGTATAAACATATTAAACGTATTCAATAACTAACCACTCCTCCTAACAGAATGAACCAACTCCATCTATAATTTATTTATAAAATACAAAAAGCCACAGCAAATAAATATAAAACTCACCGCAACATACAATCAAAGATAACCCCCGAAGATGACAACATACAATCTAAGATAACCCCCGAAGATAACCAACAAAAATGTCGAAAGCGCTTGGGCTAATATAGGGTCCTTTCTTTACTTGAAGTTTATTCAGCATCATTCATTTGTTTGCACACAGATGGCATATCAACCTTTGTAGGTTATTTAATGCCGAGTCCATTTTTATACAAATAAACAATTCAGTTTAGCATACAAAAACAGTTCTATTTCAAATGACTTGGTTGAGTATAAGTAAGCCATTTAGTTCTCTTTGACCCATAGATAGGACTCTATCTGATACTACCACTCAGGGCCAGAGTGAACTTAGGAGCGATGAAAGAGTACTCTGCATTCCCCAAAGCTCCAGCATTACTGGAACCTCACTATCAGTTGTTTATTGTTATATTCAGGACACACGTTGTGGAAGTCTTACCTCAATGCAGAAAAGCAGTCGGTGTATTCTGTAGCCCAGATGACTGGGCAATAAATGGTTTCAAAAATTACTCTGAATCACTGACAATTCAATTAAACATCAGTTATTTGTTTATACAAAGTCAATGGTTAAAAATTTCTATTTCTATCAATTCAATGTAACAAAAGTCATTCATTTGCTCACAGTATAAATTTTAAGCAATTCCATTTGACCAATTGATAGGACTCTATCTGTTACTCCAAGTCCAGCTCAGTGTGGACCTTGGAGCAATGTCAATGAAGGGGTACTTCACATGCCCCAAAGCTTCAAGACTGGAGCCTGGCCATCAGATTGATTAATGTCATATCCAGGACACTCGTTGGGGGGTTTTACCTTCCGTAGGGATGCAGTCGCTGTATCTTTTAGCCCAAGCTGACTTGGCCGCATTCATATTCATTATATATATATATATATATATATATATATATATATATATACATATACATTTATATATATATATATATATATGTTTATATAAAGTCTGTCAGTGGATGACAATATATATATATATATATATATATATATATTTATGTATCCATATATATATATATGTTGAAGAGTGTATATTTCAACAGCAAGTTTTTATTTAGTCAAGTTTTATCAAAGAAGATAGAACATTTAGTTGGAAAGGTTTACTGATAGAGTTAGTGACCTCAGCTATCAAAACTATCCAGCATGCTGGCACCTGCGCCAAATGCCATCCTACCCATGCTTTATTTTTCACCCTTTATGCATATTACTTCAAGGATTTGTAATTGTTTATTATTTTTATTTTTATATATAATAATTGTATTATCTGTGAGAATCTTCCTTGAATGGGAAGATGTAAGTTGGTCAGTGCTACTGTTGTGTGTCAGTAGTTAAATGTTTTATGGTGCTATTTTCAGAAAGGTGATAAGTGAGACGACAATATAGTGTAGTAGTTATATAACTAATGTAAGTATTAGTTGTTTTTTTTTTTTTTTTGAGGAGGCACTCTCGAAATGGACATATAAATACATAAAGCTTTCCAACTGAATGTTTTAAAGCAAAGTGATGAAGGCATTCCAACTGACAACTTCAAAATGGAAATGCTAGAAATGATTAAAACAATAGATTCAAACTGTCAACTCAAAACTACATGACCTCTGATGACAACTAAATTTATGGTCAAAAGCTCTTGGGCAGAAGATATGGGACAATTTCTTTACCACCTGGATACTGACACAAGAAAAATAACAAGAAAACTTTAAAAATTACAATTAAAAATGATAAACAGTGTTCTATCATCTTTAATAAAACTTGCCTTAATATATATATATATATATATATATATGTGTGTGTATATATTTCTATGTATGTGTATGTGTGTGCATATTTATATATATATATAAATTGGTATATATATATATATATATATATGACTACCTAATACTTAATATTTGCTTGCATAAAAACATTTGGTTACTTGGTAGGTAGAATATATCATTTTTTTGTATGCTAATTTCAATACTTTTGGACAACTTTTTAATTAAAAAAATGCAATTGACCCAACCCTCTCTAGTCAGAATTTATCCTGATGAATCAGTTAGATGAAACCTTGGTAGATTACTGTAAAGTCTTTATATCTGAGGTAATGGATACTTGCTAGGTATGGACTATTACCAAGATGAATCGATAGGATGGATGGTGATTAAAGACAGAGCGAGAACGAACATCTGCTGCTATTTCCCTTTTGTTAGTTAGGATATTACAATGCTCTCTCTTTTTTTTTTTTTTTTAATAACAACAATGACAGTGGTGGTAATAATTATCTGGTGAGGGAGTTCATTCAGTCTGTGAAGTGATTGGGATGCTTGAACAGATGGCTCAAACTCTATGTCGGAGGAGATGTCTGTTAACCTGAATGAGAGAAAAGAAAATGATGATGGTTCAGACTATTGTGTACGGGTATGTTTATTATTTTTTTTTTTTTTTTGTTAGTGGTCAAATCTTTTGGGTGGCCGTTTTGTTCTACTTGAACGCCTGAGGTTTAGAGTTGTGTGTCGTGTCTGGTTGTCTTTGTATTCTGGTGGTGTTGTATGTGTGTAGCTTTCATCTTTAGATGAGGGGTAATCCAGTAGGTTATGTGCATGGTTTGTTGTTGGCTTAGGGATTTTTTTGAAGAAGCTGGAATTTCTTGTAGTTTGGCTACCTTTGTGTGTGGCGGTGATCATGGATCCCTTTTTCTTTATAATAGTCATTGGGTTAGGCTGGTAAGGTGTGAAAGCCTTTGAGGTGTTGTCGCTTTTTACAATGACTGTATCACCCACCCTGAGATCATTGGGTTTCACGTACGCTTTTCTATCAGCGTATTGCTTTATTTTTCTCTTGGCTTCGGTGTCACGCCCCCTAATGCTGGGGTCTTCAGCAATGGGTGTGATCAGGTGTGGCAGGCGGTTTTTTATGGTCTGGCCAAATAGGATTGTGGCTGGGGGTGCGCCGGTGGTGCAATGTGGTGTCGTCCGGTAGTCCAGCAGGAATTTGAATAATTCCTGCTTCCAGCTTCGACCTTTATTTAAGGCAGCTTTAATGGACTTTTTACAGTGCGCATGAAGCGTTCTGTTTCCCCGTTAGCCTGGGGCCATAGGGGTATTATTCTCCCGTGTCTGAATCCAGTGATGGAGGCATAGGTTTTGAATTCGTGGCTGTTGAATGGTGGGCCATTGTCCGTTTTGAGGGAGACTGGCACACCAAATTCGGCGAATATCTTGTCTAGGCGGGGTATGACTGATGTTGTTGAGATGGAGTTCAGGATGTCGACAACAACATAGCGTGAGTATTCGTCTGTGACAACGAGGAGGTACTTTCCATTTTGGAGGTGTCCAAAGTCAGCACTGACTTCTGCCCATGGGGCTGCTGGTAGTGGGGACATTTGCAGTGGCTCTCTTGTCGGTTTATGGGTACTGATCTGACAGGTGTGGCAGTTCTTGATGTTTTCTTCCACTAGAGGCTGCATGTTTTTGAACCAGACCTTTTCTCGGAGGAGAGCCATGGTTTTCACAATGCCTTGGTGTCCAGCATGTGCTATTTTGACAGCTCTGTTTTGTAGTGCTTCAGGCAGTACTATTCGGTGCCCTTTGAGGATGATGCTATCCTTGTGTGCAAGTGACAGTTCGGCACGATTGGCGTGCAGAGTGTGGAATATTGCTTTGTTTATGCCATCCTCGACACCATGCCATTTGTTGGTAAGGATGGCTTGGATTACGGTGGTGAGTGTCTTGTCTTTTGCCGTTTCCGTTGCAACTTCATCAATTGTCATTGCTTTGGGGGTTGAGGTTGAGAGGATGTAGTTTATATATTCCTCTGCTATTTTTTGTTCTCTGTCGCTTGGTGGTAGGTGCGTTGGATGGCAGCTGAGATAGTCAGCTGGGTTGTCATGGCCTGGTCTGTATATGACGGTCATGTCGTATGGTTGCGTTCTCAAAACCCAGCGTTCAATGCGTGCTGATAGTTGGGAGCGGGTGTTGTTAAAAATGGATGTTAGGGGTTTGTGGTCTATAAAGACAGTGAATGGAGCTCCAAAGATATATATGTGAAAGTGTTCACACGCCCATGTGATGGCGAGTGCTTCACGTTCTGTTTGGGAGTATCTCTGTTCAACTGCGGATAGAGCACGACTTGCAAATTGTACTATCTGTCCATTTTGTGACAGCACGACAGAAATGCCTACCGGACTGGCATCCGTATGTATTTCAGTGTGTTTGTTCGGGTCAAAGTAGGCAAGTGAGCATGCTCTGCTCAGTGCCTCCTTAATGTTTTTTAGACATTCAGTGTGGCGTTCAGTCCAGGACCACTGTGTGTTTTTTTTTTTTTTTTGTTAGTTGACGTAGTTCATGGGTGAGGGTTGCATAGTTTGGAATGAATTCTGCCCCGCAGAAGTTAGTCATCCCCAACAAGCTTCTAACTTCTGATGCGTTTTTAGGGTCGGGTAATCCAAGGATTGCTTTTATTTTGAGATCGCTTGGGCTGATGCCTTCATTACCGAAGGTGTGTCCAAGGAACTCCAGTGACCTCTTGTTGTACTCACATTTGCTGCCATTTAGGGTGAGCCCTTTTTCGCGAAGTCGTCTGAATATCGCGTGGAGGTTTTGGTCGTGGTCTTGCTGGTCTGATCTGAAGCAAAGGATGTCGTCACTGATGTTGATGGCTCCCTTGATCCCTATAAGTGCTTGACTAATTTCTTCCTGGAATATCTCACTTGCGGAGTTGACACCAAAAAAGAGTCTTTTATATCTGTACAGGCCCAGGTGTGTTGCAAAGGTGGTTATATATCGGGATTCTTCAGCTAGTTCCAATTGGTTGTAGCCTTGGTTAAGATCCAATTTGCTGAAAACATTAGCTCCTGATAGAATAGTTTTCAGTTCATTGAGTGTGGGGGTTGGGTGTCGTTTCCTTTTGATAGCTTTGTTTGCCGCCCTCATGTCGATGCAAATCCTGATTTTATTTTGACCCTTTTTGGGTACTACAACAATAGGAGATACCCATGGGGTTGGTCCGTCTGCCTTTTCAATCACTCCCAGTTTCTCATCTTTGGCTATTAACTCTTCTATATCCTTCCTTATGTGAAAGGGGACCCTGTGGTATCTCTGAGCGATGGGTGGTATGTTTTCATCTATGTGTAGGTGAACTTTTTTTTCTTTGAGTTTACCCAGACCATTGAATAGGTCTGCGTAGTCCTCTAGAAGTTTAAGAGTGGGGAGTGGGGTCTGTGCATCAGAGTTACTGATGTGGTTGACTGAATGAGTGTTTGCTGACAGTAGTTTGAGCCTTTTACATGTTTCCCAGCCAATAATGGGGTTTTGTGGGTTCTTTATAACATGTATGTCCGCTTGGCAGGAGATGCCTCTAAACTTTAGAAGTGTACTGAATTGACCTAGGAGTGGGGTGGCTTCCTTGACACCGAATCTAGATATTACGGTTTTTGTAGGTCGGAGGAGGGGCGTTGGTCTTAGGGATTTGTAATCTGCCTCAGACAAAATGTTTATGGTGGCGCCAGAGTCAGCTAACACATTGAACATTTGATGGCCATCACCAAAAGATAAGTCAAAGTAAGGAAGGTTTTTCACTTTACCTGTATGGAATACATATTCCGTGTCACTGCCGCTGTTTGAGTCTCGCTGATGGTCCTCAATGTAGTTTACCGGTTGTTGACTGGTTTGAGCTTGTGGGCGTGGGGGGCGATTTGTTCTTCGCCGTCTGTCCTCGTCATTTAGTTTTCTGAAACAGAGGCGAAGTTTCCCCATCTCCGGCAATAGGCACACTGGTTCTGGAATGCAGGGCAGGATGTCGGTCCCCGTTCATGTGGGTATTTCCCATTGCAATTTCTGCACCGGTTTTGCTGGGGGCGTTTGCGTGGCCATTGTTGTTCATGCGTGACTTTGTTGGCTACTGCATTAACGGATGTGGTAGGTTTTGTAGTAGAGTTGGCGTCTTCTAAGCGCATCTGTTCCATTTGTTCGGATATGGTTTCTGTCATTTTGGCATAGCTTATTAGATCGCCTAGGAGCATGTTTGGGTTCATCAGTCCCTTTTGGCGAACTTTTTCTGATAAACAGCCTGTTATTAGCTGGGATTTTATTTCTGCATTTCTGTCTGTGAAACGGCACATAGCTGCTGCCTCTTTTAATTCCCGATGAAAGTCCTCTATGTTTGGGGTGGGGTTTTTTTTCGGAATATAAATCTGTTATACTCAGTGTTGTTTTCTGGGTTGAAGTGGTTTTGCACAGCCAGGACGAGCTTATCGAAGTGTGTTTCGTTTTTTTCTGGTGTGGTTTGTTCAGACGGTAGTTCGTCAATAATATCATTTACTTCTTCGCCAACAAAAGTTAAAAGCGTCGCTTTTTTTTCGTTCATCGTCTTCTATGTTGTATGCAGTGAAGTAATTTCTCAGTCTGTTGACATATTTTGTCCATTTTGCGGCTTTGTTTTTTGATTCGTGGTTAAATTCTGGGTAATGTGGTACAGCGGCCATGTTAGTTTTTTTTTTCGGCACGTAGGCAGGTTTGTTCTTTTCTTTTTTTCTTTTTTTTGTTGTTATTGGTGAGTAAACGACTCTTTCTTCGTCGCCAATGTAAAGTCTTTATATCTGAGGTAATGGATACTTGCTAGGTATGGACTATTACCAAGATGAATCGATAGGATGGATGGTGATTAAAGACAGGGCGAGAACGAACATCTGCTGCTATGCCTGGTACATTCCTTTATTGACCAAATCCCCCGGATGTGGTAGGGGCCGTAACCCCTGTGGCATCAGAGGTTATTTCCCTTTTGTTAGTTAGGATATTACAATTACTTCTGAGTCTGTTGTCATATCTCGCTCGACTTATGTTTGGTTTAAGGTTTTCTGTCAGTGTTTTTTCTTTTAACTTGGCATTGCAATATTGATTTATCATTTTTATATAATATTATTATATTACTCATTATTTTCAAACAGAATGAATGTTTTCAGTATTTTCTTTTTTTTTATGGAATCTTTTTTTTTCTCATATCAGTTTGTGTAATATTCTTTATTTAGAAATTGTATCATCAGTGTTTTTTTCCCACACCATCTGAATTATAGAATAGGTATAAATATCAAATGTATATATACATGAATATGTTTCCCTTGAAAACTTATTTATTTTCATATCACATACATATAAAGTAATTCCCTTTGAAAACGTTTCTCAAATTTTACTCAGTAGGATCTACCTCTTCTTGTAACAGGTTCTATGTATTCACGGAACCCCCTCCACTATAAGCCAGATGGGAAACAGGGTCAATTTTTAAGCAAAATACAACTGGTTTGAATTTAGTTTGCCTTCATTTAGACCAGTTGCTATACCAATGTTAAAGAACCCAATCTGCCCTACTATTTACCCACTGATGGCGAAGAATTATTAGCACTTGGAAAAGGTATGAATCTATGTGAAATGCAAATAACTTCATCCACAATATAAATTCTGGTCACTGAGTCAATTTCCCATGACAGAAACTGTTACACCATTTGTGTATAAAATGTAACAGGTTGGACTTGGTTATATGTTATCAGGAATGAATTCTCCCTTAAATTAATGCAGTTGGTTTTGAATTCAGTTTTCTTTTTCCTTGATCAGATATCCAATGAAGGCTTAAGAGACCTGTCTCTCCTACTATTAACAAACAGTTCAGGGGTGGGGAGAAACAGATGGATTCATGCCTTTCCCAAGAGCATAAGAACAAAGTGAAAGACAAACAGCTTCATCTATGATTTGAATTCACCTCACCAAATTTGTTTTCTATGATAATAAAGCTTACACCACACAAACCTGTTAAAGACTATTTCCTTCATAGTGCACTTTCAGGGTATACATGAAACTATGAACAACAATAATAATGGATGGGGGAGGGAGTCTCTAGGAACTAGTGACTAACATGCAAGACTTCAACATGGTAATAAGTGAGTACAAACTCCAGTCACACTATTATGTTACACTGATACACTTGGGAAAAGTAAGAACCCCTTTATTTTCTAAGCTGTTTTTTAAATAGTACCACTACTTTCACTCTAAAAGGATGATATTGGTATTAAATAACCCACTAAGGTTGATATACCCTGAAACAAAGAAACCAAAACAATATTAGTAGTTTTATATCAAAGGAGTGGTTCATTAAAGCGCATTGCTACAAACTCAAGTTAACTGACATTTCTGGTTTTTATTTATTTTATTATTGTTTGATGTCAGTTTTGCATCCATGATAAACTTTATATTTAGTCATTTATTGACAGGTTTTATAAATGGTGGGTTTTGGAGTATTACATATTCACAGTATCAGCCTTGACTTATTTAAGTCTGTCAGTTGATAATAAACTATAAAAAAATCAATAAACAAAATAAATGGCTTCAAAAGCCTACCTATAAAATTTGGGGGTTATTTTCCTTGGTCATGAAGCATTATTGTGTAAGGCTACAAGATCGTATTGATAAAAATGATCAACCCATGCAAAAAAACTAATTTACTCAAAGTGTCAAAAAGAAGCTATGCTTGCTGTTTGAGTTTATTTATGTATCCAGTTGTTGTTGATAAATATGCCTGTATTAGTATTCAGTTATCAGCAAAGAAGAGAAATGTTTTTCTTTTGTTAAAATATTCCTTTCCTGATGATAGATAAATCTAGAAAGAATTCTGAAAAAAATTCCACCAACTTAGTTGCAATCTGTTTGAAAAAGTTGCTTTTTGTGTTCTTCAGCAGAAAATCTTAAATAAACAGCAAAAGTAAATGCCATACATTTTCATAAAATAAATGAAATTTGATCGATTGGATTATAAAAATTTGATTGATTGGATTATAGAGATTTGATTGATTGGATTATAGAAATTTGATTGATTGGATTATAGAAATTTGATTGATTGGATTATAGAGATTTGATTGATTGGATTATAGAGATTTGATTGATTGGATTATAGAAATTTGATTGATTGGATTATAGAGATTTGATTGATTGGATTATAGAAATTTGATTGATTGGATTATAGAGATTTGATTGATTGGATTATAGAGATTTGATTGATTGGATTATAGAAATTTGATTGATTGGATTATAGAAATTTGATTGATTGGATTATAGAGATTTGATTGATTGGATTATAAAAATTTGATTGATTGGATTATAGAGATTTGATTGATTGGATTATAGAAATTTGATTGATTGGATTATAGAGATTTGATTGATTGGATTATAGAAATTTGATTGATTGGATTATAGAGATTTGATTGATTGGATTATAGAAATTTGATTGATTGGATTATAGAGATTTGATTGATTGGATTATAGAAATTTGATTGATTGGATTATAGAGATTTGATTGATTGGATTATAGAGATTTGATTGATTGGATTATAGAAATTTGATTGATTGGATTATAGAGATTTGATTGATTGGATTATAGAGGGATAATTTTAGGTTAGAACGGTTAGAACGGTTGGTGAATATGTACTGAGATATGAATACAGAAATCTTACAGAGAATAAGATCAGAGTAAAAAGCATTCAGCAAGATAAAAGATGTGCACAAGGCAAAGCTTGACAAGATCCTGCATGCCAATCTCCTTGATTGCACCATTCTGCTTGCAATGTTATATGCAAAGAATATATAGGCCACTACAAAGGAAGAACAGAGTGAAGGATATGATCACAGGACAGAGACTGGTTAAAATACAGAGAGCTATGGAAAGAACATACCAAGAATATCGTTGCATGAGTACATCCAAAGCAAATTTATGCAAGAGTAGAAGGGAGTGAAGGATAAGATCACAGAGTACCAATATTTGGGCCTGATATGTGGAAAAGTTTACAGATACAGGAAATGAGCAATCAGAAGACCTCCAGGACAATTCAGACGAGTGAGAGCAAGAATGAAATGCAAGTGAACAGCAATGTGAAAAAAATTGGCAGCCTGGCTAATAAAAGAAAAAAAAAATTACAATCATTTCAAAGAATGATTTAAGACAATGATTGTTTTATTTATAGAAAATTGTTTCAAGATCCCTAAACTGTTTAAACTTTTTTAGTTCATGATTTTAAGATATTTCATATATTTCTAGATTTATATATTAAACATTGTTTAATTTTTAATACTCTATTTTGATGAGATTGTGAGTTAAAAAAATCTTTTTGAAATTACCAAAAAATATTTATTAATAATCCTCTTCACTTTGGATATCATCCTTATACATCAGAGTTTCAAAAACTTTTTTCTTTACTTTTTTCTGTTTTGTTTTGCCTTTTAAACATCTGCCTAATTCTGTATCAATGTTTTATGACTTGATCATCTTATTTTATTGAAGATTCATTTTATGTTATTTAAGAAGCTTCTTTGCTGGACAATTCCATTTACCAAATTCCATTTCTGCTTTGTATTTCCAAAACTTTCTCTTTCCATCTCATCATGACAACATTGTTCCAAGGACTATTTCCAGTTCCGGATGTTGTTTTGAGTAATAGCATACAGATCCCAAGAAAAAGGATTTTCTTCTAACTCTGCTATTGTTCAAAATTGGTGACCTTTCTTGATTCCAGCCTTCACCGGAAAATAAATGTCTGTCCAATTCAAAGAGTAGAGTTTAACCAGCACTTGACTGAGTATGAAATGGTTCTGTTTTTGTTCCTGTGTTAACAGATACAGTAGAAATTTTATGGCAACACTGTATATTTTTCTTTTCAAATCCTGCAGCATGAATATTTACAGCTTCCTTCCTCTTGGGAAACTTTACAGACAGTCTGGCAGTGATTTAGCATGATGGTTATTATCATAGGAAATGGAACCAATGACCTGAGTTCAAATCCATGATGAGGCTGGTTACATTTCACTTTGCACTAATGCTCTCAAAAAAGATATAAATCCATCTGTTCTATGGGCAAATAGTAAGGTAGACTAAGTTATTTAGTCTTGATTTGGCAACCAGTCTCAGAGAAGAAAAATTCTAAATTCAATCTTAGTGTACTCCACTTAAAAATTGACAATTTGTCACATCCTGCCCGTGGCAGAGAAGTTTAGTAAATGCATACAGCAGGTACTTTTTCAGTGCAATCATTAGTTGTTGACATGGACAGTCGTGTAGAATTGAGACAATCTTTTGTAGTTATTCTTTCTTATTTGAAACACTGGTAACCCTAGTGATATTGCATATAGTTTAAAATGAGATAGGATGCTGGGTTGGTTGGTTGGGTTTTATGGCATATCAAACTTTCTAGGTTATTTAATGCCAAATCCATTTTTATGCAAATAAGTAAGTAAAAGTAAAGTTGGCAACCATAGTTGAGGGTGACTAGAAGGCTCCCTTTTCAATAGCTACTACACTGAGGTGTAGGGAGAGCGCTACTCCTTTCCCTAAATTATTCCACTTTACCCTTGATACATACCTTATATTGCTGAGTGTTAAGCAAGGAGTTATCAAGTACCATTTTAAAGTCTTTGGTATGACGCAACCTGGGATTGAACCCAGGTCTCCTGGAGCATTGGCAAATACTCTACCCGCTAGTCAGCTCTATTTTGAACAATTCAGTTTAGCATGAGTACACAGTTTAATTGTCAAAACAGTTCTAATTCAGCTAATTCAGTTTAGTGTGAGTATAGATTTGTTTACACTCAGTTAAATGTCAAAATAGTTCTATGTTAATTCAATTTAGTGTAAGTACAGTTTCAATGTCAAAAACAGTTTCATTTCAAACAATTCAGTTCAGCATAAGTACGCTGTTTAAATGTAAGTACAGTTTAATTGTCAAAAACATTTCTATTTCAAACTATTCAGTTTAGGCAAACGGTTCTAATTCAAAAAATTCAGTTTTAGCATAAGTATGCAGTTAGTTCTATCAACCCATTGATAGGGCCCTATCAGGTGCTACCATTCCTGGCCAGAGTGGACCTGGGAGCAATGGCAATGAAGGGGTGCTTTGCATTCCACAAAGCTCCAGCATCACCGGAACCTCACCATCAGATTGTTTAGTGTCGTATCCAGGACACTCGTTGGCGGGGGGGGGTCTTACCCCTCTGCAGAAAAGTAGTCAGTGTATTCTACAGCCCCAGCCGATTTGGCAACAGGATATTGGGTTTTTATGCAAAAAGCCTTAGTTGTTGCTACACAACATTTTTATTATAAGCATGTTGAAACACTAATATAAAAAGGTTAGTTTCTCTTTTGAGTACACCTTATGTTCTTCTCTCTACTTTTCAAAAGTAAAATTTAATAAACATTTTTTAATGTTTCAAATAAAGCATTATTTATTCTTTTGCATTAGTCCTTATTATGTATTAGATAAAAATCTAACATTTCATAATTATAATCAGCTGTACAATGGTACACTGTGATTATTTTTATAGGATGGGCTACTATGTTAAACCTAGTCTTCTTTTATAAGTATTTTTCAAGAACTCTCTATAATTGACTCCTATAATAATTAGTTCTTCATGCAAGAAGTGTGAAATAATTATTGGTCGTTTAGGACTAACAATCCAAGTCTTGGTTTGGTTGGTTTGGTTGGTTGGATTTAATGGCATATCAACCTCTATAGGTTATTTAATGCTAGAACTTTCTTACATATATATTATATGTATATTATTTATATGATTTGTAAACGCATATTTTTAGGTTGGTGATGGTTGGGTTTTATGGCAAATTAACCTCTTAAGGGTCATTGAGTGTCAAATTCTGATATATATATATATATATATATATATATATATATATATATATATATATATATATATATATATAAATGAATATTAATTGTAAATAAATAGTCTGGAATTAGTGTTTTAAAATAGGTTAAAGCTTTTTGTTTTGTCCGAATCTTGACCTGTTGCCCATTATAAACAAATACATTAGCTAGTAACAATATATTCCTTACAGAAAACTTAATGTTCTGTTAAGCAAATGGAATTGTTTATTTACAATAAGAGTCAAGGTAAAAAAAATGGGGGGTTGGAATTTGAGTGCTGTGTTACTATGACAACAATTTACAGTCAGTCTGCAGAAGACTGATAAGTAATAGAATTGGTCAATTTCTCTGATGCTTGTAATTTCTCTTCTGCTGAAATCATTCAACAAAGCAAATTGCTTGTATTGGGATTAGATCTTGGAGCATTTTCTTTGATTGCCAAAGAATTCTTTCAAACTATATGAGTAACAAAAATATTGAATATATATGACCCATGGACTTGTCAAGTTTCCAGCTGTCCCTGAAGATTTTAGAGCTTTTATTTTGGAAGGAATAAAGAAATTGAATTAGCCTTTCAAAATTTCATCGTTAAAATGATGTTTTCCCACAGATTTAGACAAAATTATAATTGAGTTGATGTAATAAAAATCTATGTGTCATTTATGGTCATATACAAACATAATGAGAATTTTAGTGATTGATAAATGGATACTTAGGCCTGAGGATATGTTGAGCATATCTACCAAAAATAAATAAGAACCCTAAAAAAGAGGTGATCTGGATATGATGATAAACTGAATCTGATAGTGAGGCTTAATTTCTGGGCTCTGGGGAGTATGGAGTACTCCTTCATGGCCATTACTCCCTGGCCTACTCTGACCTGTTCAGATCACTTGTAAGACTCGAATAGACTTTTGAAAATAATTAGTGTCAGATAGGAATACTTGATACCATATAACTGAAGCTATAATTGTTTATTAAGGATTATTATTATTTGTTGGTTGAAACTATATAACTGTGTACAAACAAATTATTAAGAAAATAAGTAAGAATAGTTTCAAACATATAACAGTGTATAGATTATTGGTATTAGATTGAAATACTTGATACCATATAACTGGTTCAATGAAAGATTATTATTGTCAAATAAAAAAATTCAATGAAAAATGATTAAAATGGAATGTAGAAAATATAATTATGATTGTATTCACAAATGAACCAATTTTAAGCAATTAATAATCACAAAGAGGTTTCTATTAAATAAACTAAACCATTTATCTTCAGAGTCAAAAAATGACCTTCAAGTTTAAGAAAGCTCCTTCACTGTCAATTAAAGAATGTATATTTTGCCCATTAAAACTATTCAAATGATTATAACAATATGAATAAAAGATTACTTTTTATTGCCATACTGATTGATCCAAACTTTAATATTAAGATTCTAAAATAATTTCATTATGCATGTTTTCATGATTTTAAACATTTAAATTCCTTGAGGTATTATCGTTGGTTTGGAGAAAGGTGAATAAGTTTCAAAGAATTCTTTGTTCATCTGATGTCTCTAAGAGAGGAAGGCCCCGAAACGGTGCACATTCTTTCCTGATGACCCCAAAACGAGCATGGAGTTAAAACTGCTCGGTGGAAATAAGAATGGCTAAAGGAATGTTTTCTATCCGCTCACTTTTTGGTGAGTTTTTGTTACTTGGTAAGTAACTTCCTTCTTCAACCAGTTTATTTTCTAGTCTTCTTCAGGTGTAATATGCTCTTCTCTAAAGAAAGGAACATTTCTTATAGAAATCTATATTGTAACACTTGTCCTGCTGAATATTGGAAGTCACAAAAAATTGAATTTAGAACTCATCTGATTTAGGCATTTCTTTAACAATGTTGCTTCCTTAAAAAAGCAGCAAACTATATATATATATCTAAAAAAATGTCTGATACTGTTTTTGCTTTCTGCTGAAAATAATGAGATCATTACAAGAGACTACCTCTCTCTCTCCGTTGTACTCCCTACATAATGGACTTGCCCTCCTCCATAGATACACATCAACAGAGCGTCAGAGGGAATTGACCAACCCATGTGACACAATCATGTGTGATACCACTCACGTAATGGATGGATAGTCACTGCCCCACTGGACACTCAGTTTCCTATTAAATAACTACTGTTTAACCCGGTTCACTTGTATCTTGTTTCCATTACTTGAATATATATGTTTTTCTATCAACCTTTTTGTGTTCCCCATGCCTTTCTTTTGTCAGAATCACAACACTCTCTCTCTCATTTTTTTTTTAACAGAATGGAAGAAGCTGGAGAATATGTGCATACTAATCAGAATCTCATATTAATAAAAAATGGACATTAATTATCTAAAAACATTCATGTTTTACTCATCCAAATATCATGTTCACATTTTTTTCCTATGTTTGTTAAAAGAGAAATTCAATTTGTACAAAATGTTTTCTCAAAATATTAAACTGTATCGTAAATGCATGTTGCTATTAAACATGATAAATATTCTGAAGGAAACAAGTTTCATTAAGTTGAAAGTAAAACAACAAATTGAGTTTATGATTAAGTTTGCTTTCTTTTTGGAAACACCTTATTCTTCTCTTACTGCTGTTTTTGATCAGTGAGGTTTAAGAGGAAATAGTTTTTCAAGGAGACAATTTTCATTCAGTTGTAGGTAAAAAAAACAAATTTGGTTTGTGATTAAGTTTTTTCCCACACACCTTTTTTTATGAATATATATATCCATATAATATTATTTTACTGAAGATAATATAAAAAAATGCTCTCTCAGTGAAAACACTTCTTGGAAATGATGAAATTGAATATATGATTGAATTTCAATGTATTTAGGCAAGTGTATGAAATTAAAATATCAGGGATTCATTTACAAGCAATTGGAGAATAAAAACCATTTTAGAAAATGGCTAACACTCTTTCAAAAAACAATTTTTAAAAGAAACATACAATGACCTGATCAATTTGAAATATTACATGTACACATGTTTGATTCTAACAGCAAGTCAACCCCTCTAGTTTATTTTGTACTTTAAGGTTATGGAATTGCATTCGTTAATTGTTTCTTAAAATTATTGGGGGGGTTGCACAAAATAGTCCTATCAAATACAAATTACTTTTAAGCAGATTTATTCAACTTATAGATGGGACTCTAACAGGTACAACCACTCTGAGTCAGAGTGGACCTGGGAGTCATAGCAATGAAGGGCTTCTGCACACTCTCCAGAACAGGAGCTTGAACATCTGATGCAGCTTCATGTCAGAGTTGATCTGAGAGTTATGGCAATGAAGGGCTTCTGCTCATTCTCCAGATCTCCAGGATTGAAGTCTTTCCATTAGATGCAATTTAGTATCATACCAAGGAAACCCCTTTTTGATGAGAGGATCTTACTCTTCTTTAGGGATACATATTCTAAGTCTTGGTGACAAAGGGAATGTATAAATGTGGAATTCATTAATGTTTTTTCTATCACAAGAAAAAATAATAAAGAAAAATATTTAAGAACTAATAGATACGTCTTTACATAAAAGTTGTGATGGAAGACTGAAACAATTCTTTTGTTTTTCAAAATTTGAAATTTAACTGAAGACATCCACAAGTGAGCAATTTACTTAATAAAGGGATGATGTCTAGACTACTGTTAAGAAAAGGGGAGTCTCCATGGTGTAATAGCTAAAATGCTAGACAGTGAAATTATAATATTCAAGTCAAACTCATGCTATTATGTTCACTTTTTTGGCACCTTGGCTGGTGTAATAGCCTCGCAAGCAAGGCTAGCAAACCTTCACAAGTGAGTTTGATTCTCATTGAGTGCTCTATTGATGCGACCTTGTGCCACATCTAAGCAAAAAGCTTAGTAAATAACAACTCTTGGAGAAAGTATGAACCCTTTTGTCCCCCTAATTAAATGTCTGTTCTTCTACAAGGTTGAATTTTGAACTAAATAACCCACAAAAATATGCCATTAAAAACAAAAGAAAGATTAATTTAGAAAAATCAGCCATTATTCTGGAAATATGGATCAACAGTTTCTATCAGGAAGCGTTTCAGCTTGAACTTGAAACTATAAAAATCAAACTGTTTCTTCATTGTAAAACAAGTGGTAATAAAAGAAAAAAAATAGATTGCAAATCAATCAGTGCTTTGAAAACAGAATATCCAAGAAAATATTAAATAAATTAGAAAGATTATTTTTTTAGTTTCAGTTTTGTAGAGTTTGGTAATAAATAATTCCTAATTAATAATTCCTAATTAAGGGTAATATCTGATAATCAAGAAGTGGGTAGTTTTGTAAAAGCAATAAAGAGAAGGGTTGGTGGTGAACAGTGGTAGGGAACTGGAGACAGCTAGAATAATCTTTGAAGTCACATGACCAACTTTTAGAATAAAGTTCAGGAATTTCACCATTTCAAAGCAGGGGTTGAACAAATGTGCCCCACCAAGCAATTAGAGGAGAGAAAAAAAAAACAAAAAAAAACTGCTATACTATTGTGTGTGTTAAACCCTGAAATAGACACCCTTCTTTTGCTATAACTTTTGGAACAAATTGCATGTTCTTTTTTGTCTATATTTTAATTATTATCATTTTATTTTTAATCCTTCTGCAACATGTGCCTGTTTGAATACATAAGGGTAGCATCTGTTAATTTAGTAGTGGGTGGTTTTGTAAAAGCTGCTAAGAGGAAGGTGGGGAGAATGGCAGTAGTAAACTGGAGACAGCTAGAAAAATCTTTGAAGACACGTAACCAACTTTTAAAATAAAATTAAGGAATTTCACCATTTGAAAGCAGGAATCAAACAAACAAGCACCAAAATGGAATAGTTGGGCTTTAACTAACTTAAAAAATTTTTTAAAAATTATTTTTTTGTACTCGAAACATATATCAGCAGAAACCATGGGAAGCAGCTTGGTGAATGTGAAGTAAGGTGGATGAAACCAAAATTGGGTCAGCAGCATGCTTCATCTGATGCTGGGTGGTAGAAACTCACATGTCAGTAACCAGAATCAAATAGTTCAGTCAGGAAACAAATGCTACTCATTTATGAAAGTGGTGGCCATTGATGAAATTTTTAAAAAAAGACATCGAAAGATTCTAATTCAAAGTAATTGTCCAAACCCCATTACCCTTCATGCAAGAAAAGAATGAGTGCATTCTGCTAAGATTGCAGCTCTGGCCCCAGGGTTTGAAAAGTCAGCTACAGAACTCAAACGTAAACCCAAACAAAAATTACTTCAATGTAGAAGCCTAGTACACATAGCAACATTTAATGGTAGAACTTTAAATAGATTATGTCATTTGCCAGAGCTGACAGCATTTGTGGTAGAGCATAATATAGATATTATATGCATACAAGAACATAGATACTACTATAACAAAGTAGAAATAAAATACCATGATACTGGCAATGGATGGATGTTTGTCTCAGAATTTGCATGGAAAAATTCCATTAATGCTGTCATAGAGGGGTAGGAATGCTTCTCAGTCCTCATACCTTAAAATCACCCAATAGCCTTGAGAAAATATCACCAAAAATGATGATAGCTACTTTTAATGGCAACCTCTGCACAATAATCATCTCCTGCTGCAGTCCCACCAATATCAGTTATGAAACGGATCTCATCACCTTCGACAACGAACTATCTTCCTTTGGCTGTAGTATTACCAAACACAATGTTCTAATCATTGGTGGGACATGATTGCTTAAATAGGTAAAGATGAAACAACAAATTCTGTTTACACAACTTGTCAAACAGACTTCTTACTCAAAAATAGACTAACACACCTTAATACTAAATTCCAGAAAAGGAAAGGAAAACTGCCAAAAATACCCAAATACCCTCATAACACTAAAGCACAGATAGATTTATACTCATAAACAAGAAATGGATAAATAGAGCTCTGAATTGTTAGGCATACTCCCCTTTAGAAGGAGTATCTTCCGATCACTGAATTGTCACAGCAAAGATAGGCCTGAGCCAATGCAGAAATAAGATACAAACAGCCTAAACCACATGCTATGTCTGGTCTTCACTTAACAATAGAGATATTAGCAATAAACATTTGGTAAGTGTGAGAAACAAATTCAATACTCTTCAGTACTGAAACACTTACTCTGAATAACGAATACAAAAACTTTATCAATTCTCACATGGAAGCAGCAGCAGCAGACTGCATACCAACCAAACTAAGAGCCAAACATAGTGTTCTATGGGCGACACTCACAGTTAGGAAAAAATAAGATAACGTGAAAATAGCATCCTTATGTAATAAAAGAAACCAAACTAGTGCCAACACACAGAAACTTAAGAAAGCACAAAGAGAACTCATCATCATCATCATCATGCTGTACCGCTAGCATGGATATCCCTGACCCTCTCTCGCCACTTCTCCCTATCATTCATCACCTCTGGCAGGTCTTCAGGGCTACATCCTGTATCCTCACATAGCTGCTGTATGTATGTTCGAGCTGGTTGTCCTGCTTTTGCTTGGCCATATGCGGGAGTCAATATGAGTACATCACTTATGAGCTCGTCCTTGCTTCTAACAAATAGAATCATTCAGGGTCAGATTAATAAAATAAGAAACTTGGTAGAAGATAGACAATCCCAAATAGTGTGGCAGACAGTAAATGAAGTGTGTCAAAGAAGTGTACCTTGAGAACTAAACTAAAAGCTGCCAGCCAAGAAGAGTGAATCCAGATGTGGAAAGAACATTTCAAGAATTTGCTGGGAAACTCCACAAAAGTCATAAATAATCCTATCAAAGAAATTATTAATAGCCAACTAGACATCAAACTAGAACAGCTTACTCAAGAAGAACTCAATGTTGTACTGACAAAAATTAAAAGTAGAAAAGCTGCAGGCCTCGATGAAATACCCACCAAAGTTTGGAAGACAAGGAAATTTGGTGACTTATGTCTTCAATTTTGCAATGCAATATATAATTAAAACATAATAGAGGATGGAAAAAAGCTGCATCCTTTCCTTCCCTAAGAAAGGTGACTTCGGAATCACCAAGAACTATAGTGGCATAACTCTTACTTCTATTGCGGCTAAGGTTGATAATGATCTGCTTCTCAATTTCATCAAACCAGACACTGAGAAAATTCCATGAAAGAATAAAAATGGTTTTCAGAGAAATTCATCCATGACATCACAGATTCTAACAATCTGTCAAATCGTAGAAGGAGTTTGGGCAAAAAAACTTGAGGTAACAGTCTTTGTAGATTTCTCGAAGCTTTTGATTCCATTTACTTATCTGTTTTTAACCTGCCAAGACTACATAGAATATTGATAGATCTAATAAAAAGAAAATGGCTTTGCACTAAAAAAAGGCAGGTAGCAGACAATATCCCACCGAAACTATTACAGCCGCCAACTATGCAAATGACATGGTTCTTCTTGCAAATACACCAACCCAAGATGAATCTTGGCTTCATAGTCTGCAACAGGTAGAAGGAGGCATTGTCCTCCATGTGAATGCAAACAATATGGAGTAAATGTGTTTTGATCAAGAAGAAGTCATCTCCACTCTAAATAGCAGTTCTCTGAAAGTAGAGGACAAGTTCATGTACCTTGGCAGCAGCATCTCATCCTCTGAAAGTGACATCAATATGCACTGAGCAAATGTATAGACTGCTATCAATAGGCTATCCATTATATGGAAATCTGATCTATCCAATAAAATAAAATGGGATTTCTTCCAAGCAGTAGTTGTGTCAGTATGACTGAATAGATGCACCACATGGATATGGACAAAAAAAAAAGAAGAAAAGGCTTAATAAGAACTGCACGGGAATGTTACTTGCTTAAATAAACAAATCCTGGAAGCAACATCTCACAAAAAAATACTTACCTCCCATATTGGCTTAGTCAACTGGGGCTGTAGAATACAATGACTATTATCACTCTCATGTCCCCTTTTGTCCAGAGTGATAGCATCTGATAGGGTCCTATGTATAGATCAACTGTTTGACAGTTAAACTGAGTGCAAACAAATGATTTATGCTAAGATGAATTACTTAAAATAGAACTGTTTAATCATTTAACTGTGTGTAAACTAATGTTTAATTGAATTGTTTGTAATACATAGCAATACTTGGAACCATTTAACTTTGTTGACATGTTAAAATGAATTGTTAGAAATAGAACTGCTTTATCATTTAACTGTGTATAAACAAATGACTGTTGTTTAATTGAATTGTAAGTGTTAAATAGCAACACTTGAAAACATTTAACTGCATGCAAACAAATGATTAATAGTAAATAGATTTATTCATATTAGATTAAAATAACTGAAACCATTTAACTGTGTGCAAAAAAAAAAGGGCTCAGTCTCATTTAAAAATGTTATCTGCAAAATGTGTTTAGAAATCCTAAATTCAATGTATATATATACAAATGACATTAAATAACCTATAATGGTTGATATGCCATAAAACCCAACCAAACTTACCATCTCTAAAACCATCCAAATAAGACAAAAAAGTCATGTGGAGAACCACTGGAGAGGCAAAAATGAACTCATAAGTGATGCTCTCCTATTGAACCCTTCACATGGACATTACCAATAAGAGTTCTGTAGGGATAGAGGATGTAGTCTGGAAGACCTGCTAGTAAAGATGGATTATAGGGATGAATGAAGAGAGAGAAAGTCTGGGAAATCCATACCAGCAGAGTGTTTTGATGATGATGATGATGATGACGTCCATTTTAATTGCATAATGTTCTTCTCAAAATAATGAAGTCCAGGTACTTTTGGTTTAAATGAAAATTCATTGTTTATTTTAAAGATTGTTAGGATTATTCATGGGCAATTCTACGTATGAGGTCTGTTGAAAGAGAACGTAAATTGAACTTATATTTGCCAAGATAGAAATGAACAATAAATGGTAAGTTAATTTTCTTCAAAATATCCCCTTTTCATTCAACTCATTCCAGAAAGTTTTTCATTGATCAAAGCATCTCTAATGCCCCTTTTTTTTTATATGGTATGAATCTGTGCTGTTACATTTCTTTTAATGTATTTTAACGTCTGATTTAATTTTGAGATTGATTTTCAGTTTAGGAATCAATTCATATGTGATACTGCATAAAATAAATTTAATTTCTTTAGATTTTTAAGTGACAAAGGATTAAAAATTTAAATCTGTTGATTTTTCAATAAATTGTCTTAGAATGCTATATAATGAAGGTCTGACATTGTAAACATGGATATTTCTATTTGAAGGGAATTTTAAAACTCTATGACTTGATATTTCAAAATGTGAAGAAATTATCAGGTTATGAAACAAGATAAAATTCAAGTATTGTGTTAACCATTAGTTATGCATATAAACTGGCAGGTGGATTTTGTCTGAAAATGATATCAAACACCAATACTAATAACAGTTATTTTATTTTTCACTTCTCTGAACAACTCGTGCCAATATCTTATTTGGAGATGTTCTCAAACTCTTTCTTTGTTAAATCTACTAACACTTTCTTTATTGAGCAAAGTAAATTACATGGCGGTGAAATTTATACAAAATAACATACATAGCTTTATCACTCAGTTGCTGAAGTTGTGCTAGTAAAAATTTCACCACAACTAATTTTATCATTATTAAAAATATGATAATGAGAATTTTTATTAAAACAATATTTCTTTAGAATTTTTACTATAATCAAAAGATTTTAACTGATATTTTGGCTTTTTATATAGAATTTTCTCAATAACAATCTCATCTTAACAATTTGATGATTGTCCAAAATTTACGTGTTCACATTTATTACTTGAATGATATATATATATATTTTTTAAATAAATATATTTAATTAATTTTTCAAACCAGTTATTTTTTGATGAAAGTAAGAATACTTGTGTGATTGCCACCAAATAAAATAGTTCTTTTGTTTCTTAGATCAACAAGGTTCATTCATGTTCACCATTCCATGCCTTTTCTCAAAGAGTATGATATGGTCACACCTCCCAAAATATCATTATGCTCTCTGGGTAGTAACGACTGGAACATCCCTTTGAAATCAGAACTTCAAGCTGAATGCCTTAAGTCTCAAAAAGTTCTTCGTATTTGTCCCTTGATGATATTAACATAAGTAACTAATTGTTTAACCCACTGTGTCAATGAGGTAAATTTATTACCTTTCTACCTAAAAATAAATTTATATAATTAGACTCTTCATTGAAATGTAAATTTACCATTTTTAGAATGAAAAATGATTGGCTTGATTAATTCATTAGGAAAATGATTGGTTAGGGTAATTAATAAAGGAATTCTCATAGAATATTACTGAGCACATGTGTCAGAAAAAATGATAAATGTGAAGGAAACCAAATGCTCATGAATTTCCTTATGATTTAAGGAAGAAACTTATTTAATTTCCAAATAGTCAACTTTCATGTTCATCAAGGAATTCTAGAAAACTGCAAAAGTCTTTACACACACACAAAAAAATGAATAAGACCAGAAAATTCTGAATTCAAAACATAATTTTATATTCTTATCTCAATTGACTTGGATTCTGCATTGTTAACAATCTTTTCATGACAGAAAAAAACTCTGCTAAATTTAAATTAAGTAACAATGACAATTTGTTAATGAGACATCTGATGTTGTTTGCAATCACAAAACAATACAATATCAAGGGTTAAATGAAGAGGTTGACAGAAGGAGCACATCACATAAATAATGATTTGACAGTTGCAAATGCAGCATACACTTGACATGCTTCATTTTGAAGAACAACTATTCACAGTAGTATTTAGTGCCAAATGTGCCCTCTTCATGCTGGGTGTTGGTGTTAATGTTGGGGAATCATATGATAGCACATGGTTCTTATAGAAATCAATGTGGCAAGCAAGAAATTTGGATTTCAAATCTTTTGAACACTGAAGATCACTGAGTCCCATCTGCTGTTGTTATAGTACGGTGAAAGGCTGCATAGATTAGCTGGAAAGGTCAAATATGGCCTTTGGACTGCAGATTTGGGACACCTGCTATAAAGGAATTTTGAAAGAATAAACAATGAAAGGTTTTATATTAAAGAAGATTGTTGTTGTTGATTCACTTCTACAACCAGGCAATCTTCCCTATTATTTGTTTTCTTCACATGACCACTGAAAGGCTGCACCATGTCAGCAAACCGCCCCCGCCAAAAAAAACGTATGTCCATTAAATTGCATCCAGTAATGATACTGTTAAAATATCGAAAACTTAAAGAAATTATAAAAAGATTTTCTGACAGAAAACAGGCAAATACTCTGTTGGTGATGTTTAGAATACACTGATTATTGCTCCTGCAGAGGGGTAAGATACTTGTTGAAGTTACCCACCCCCCAGATATAATAAAAGCAATAAGGTACTCACCATTGCAGTGGGATTCCAACTAGCATCCAGTTGGCAGACAAGGGAACAAGCTATAACTCAATATAGTTGGTGGGGGAATAATACAGAATCATGGATATCTATCTCACACTATATCCACACTAAAACTAGCAGCCAATCAGGGATCGAGGAATGAGATACCCAAATGCAAGAATGGAACATTCTGGAGTACCATAAATACCAATTGCCACATACAGAAAGCCTGTCATGATTAGCTAATCAGTTATTGTTGCTGCTACACTCAACAGTACACTGACTCACTCAATTTAACAATATCCTTCAAAAAGGGGTGTCTTGGGTATGACACTAAACTGAATCTGATGGTGAAGCTTCAGTGAAGTTCTGAGAAGAGTGGAGTTACTCCTTTATTGCCATTACCACCAAGTCCACTTTGACTTGGAGTGGTAGTACCTGTTAGGGTCCCATCTATGAGTCAAATAGATCTGTTTGAACATGATTAGTATCAGATAGGAATAAAATTAGAATTAAACTATATGTTTTCAAACAAATTATTATTATTAAATAGGAATAGTTACTAGTAACCAGCTAACTGCCAAAAAAAAGCTGATGTCAACATAAAATAATCTAACTTAAGTAAAATAGCCCATTCACCACATGAAAATCAGTATCCTTTATACAATTCTCCATTGCCTATTTTGGTTCTGAGAAACCTTATAATTTGTTTTATCCTAATGATTGTGTGTCATTTTTTATTGTCAAGTACCACATAACAATACACTCCTGGTATAATGCTTTCTGTCATTGGAAATGGACATAGTAACACAAGTTCAAAACCTGGATGAGGTTGTTTTTATTTCACATCACACTAATACTCCTGAGAAAGGTATGAATCGAAATATTCTCTCCCCAGCTACAGGCAAATAGTCAGTCTGACATGACACTTTAGCCTTGATATGGTAACTGACCAAAGAGAAGGAAAACTCTGTATTTGAACCCGTTAAACTCCACTGAAAAATTGACCTTCCATGGCATTCTGCTTGTGCTCGTACATACATAACAACATCTTTATAATCTTGACATATATATTTCTGTGGGGGCGTCTTTATGGCATAGTTACTAACATGCCAGGCAGCAAGATCATAATGGATTCATACTCTAGTCACATTATCATGTTCTCTTTTGGACTAATGCCCTTGGGAAAGGTAAGAACCTCCTAATACCCTCAGCAAGGGATTAAATAGTACCACTACTGTTTTTCTGCAAAGATGGCTTTGGCATTAAATTACCCATAAAGGTTGATATGCTATTAAATAAAGAAACCAAACCTATATTTCTGGAAAGAGTTTAAAAGATGATTTTGGTAAGGAATTATTTACCATTCAGCATTTTATAATGTTGTGGAGCCCTTAAGTGTAAATTTATCTTGATGAACTTATAATTGGTTTGGACACAGATGGAACAAGATTGTTGGAATTGCCCCAAACATAAAGTGCCGGCTTTAATCTGACAGAATATCTGTGATTAGTATCAGGCAAGGCTGTCAACAGAATTCTTCACCTTGGTTTAAGTTCCTATGCTAATTGTGTTGAATTTGAATGGGTAAAATAGGCAGCGCTATTGAGGATTCTTAATATAAGAGGAATCTCCAAAAAGAGCGAAATGTCTTGAGGAAGAAAGAAAGAAAACTGTTAATATAAGAGAACTACCAAAGTATTTTCATTTCTTACAGATGATATTTTATGTCTAAAGATTAAATATAACTCCATGTTATTATTATTATTTGACTCTTTGTAAGTTTTACACACCAGTTCAAATTAGTGGTTGACCATTGGAGTATGAATAACAGATTGGTTTGGTTTGGTTTCTTTGTTTTAATGGCCCATCAACCTTTGTGGGATATTTAATGCCAAAGCCATCCTTCTTGAAGAACAAGAGTGGTACTATTTAACCCGTAGCTGGGAGAATAAGGGGGTATTTGTTTGAAAGTAAATGTAATAGCTGACTGGAGTTTGAATTCACTTACTATGATTCCACAGTCCATGTGAATAACAGATGGTCTGCTCCGGTCTCCAGGACTCTCCAAAGTATTATAACTGATTTTAAGAGCTGTTGTTTAGAAATTTCATTTGTCTCTCTGATCTTCATTTCATCCAGTATTTTTTTCAAGCTTCAATAGATCATTCTAAAGGCTACAACTACTATTGGTATCACTGTCACTTTCATGTTCCACAGTTTTTCAACTCTCTAGCAAGATCTAAGTACTTATCTATCTTTTGCTTTCTTTTATTTTTCCTCTGTGGTTTGCTGGAACAGCAAAATCCATAAAATAAGATCTCTTTTCTTGTTAACACTAGATCTCAGTCTTCAGGCTGGGATTGTGTGATCCATTCATATTTTAAAGTCCAAAAGAATTTTAGGACAGATTCTGATTTATGCATATCCCATTGGTCAGCATGGTCATTAGAAGAAGATTAACTTTTTACGAAAAAAATTAAGAAACATAGACATAGGCAGGGGCAGCTAGCAGGGGTAGGTATGCCACATGATAGCTCAGGTATATCTTGGAGGGTGCAAAGGTCAACATTACATGAAAATATCTTGAAATGTTATTGATTAAATTTAAAAGAAAGTACAAATGGCTTCAGTCATGCTTTTGAGATGATTTTGGATTCTCCTGAAAACCATTCCAACAATATCCTTGTTAAAATTGGTAAATGCTGCTATTATCCTTGCCTTCACTTCATCTTTCATGTTGCACAGAGTTTTGTTGGTCTCTTGTTCAACAAATGATAATCAAGGAAATTGCAATCTGGGGAGTTGTGTAATCAGATGTTAGAGGTGATGTGGTCATAGAAATTTTCTGATAACCAAGACAGGGTTCTCCTGCTTGTATGGTAAGGTGTAGAGTCCTTTTACCAGACATAGGGTCTTCCTGCAGCCACCCTCTTGGTCCAGATCAGCACTACTTTCTCCAAGCACATGATGTAGGCCTCTATGTTGAGTCTGAGGCCATGTGAGAAGATGAATGGAAGCATTGCTTGTGACCACCTCAAAAACTATCATGTGGACTGGGTGTTAGGTTTTAATTTTGTGGGAAGAGAGCAAGCCAATTATTGTTCTGAGTTTACCATTTGGACCTGGCAGAAACTTTGCTCATCTGTGAAAAACTATAGCATGTTTGGTGGAAGGGGCTGCTTGAGTTTGTTGAAAAGCCTTGCTGCATGGTCTTTCCTCTTGTCTCTCATAGCCCGTGATAAAAATTGGCCTTTTCTCATCTTGAATGAGATATACCTTATATCTTCATGCACTACCAGCCTAATAAGAAACTCAGGCACTCCTAGGTCCCTGTTTATGGATCTGATTGATTTGCTGGGATCATTGTTAGTCATGGCCTCAATCTTACCAACAAATTCAAGAGTTCTTATCTTATCAGAATAATCAATGTGGCTCCTGAATTACAATAGCTTCATAATCACTATGGGATTCATCCAACACTTTCTGAATCCTCTGCACTATCCTCAAAATGGCACCAAAACATTCTAAAATCTTTGTATTGGAGCTTCAAGAGTGAATTCCATTTCCAGATTTCTAGAAGAGTAAATTTTATTATAGAGTTGCTTTCCTCACAGATTGCCCAATTGTCTCTAGTTTGCTGTATGGTAGACTAAACCTGAAACAAACAAAAATTGATAATTTGAAATGGTGATAATTTACCCACCGCACCATGAATTATGTGTGGCAAATTTTTTGTCATGTGTAGATTTTATTTTTATGAAATAAAATTCATTCTGAAGACTCTATCCTAGTTAATGAAACAAATTAATTTAATTTTCTGTATTATCTTCCTTTTATCATACCATAAGATTTTATTCTCAACTTTACTTATATACACATGTCTATATATATATATATATATATATATGAGGATTGTTTTAAAAATTCTAAGCTTCAACTAGACTTTATATTTGTTATACACCTCTTGCCTTTGTATAGGCTTCTTCACATATATCTGAATTAGTTTTTCTAGTTTTAGAAGTGTAAGTGTGTTGCCACAAGAAAAAAAACCTTCAGATATAGCTCTTTTTTCTGAATAAGGCTTATAACTTCTTGAATGCCCCGCTTATATGTTCCTCTAGCAATGGGTGAATTGCGGGTTTGACAGGGTTCTTTAGCCTTGGCTAAGCAATCCGTTAGGGAAAAGGTAAACTCTAAATTCAAACCAGCTTTACTCTGCCTAACAAATTGACCTAGTTTTACAACTGTCTAGTGGTAGATGGGTTGGGAAATATATATATATATATATATATATATATATATATATATATATATATATATACATATATCTGCTATAGAAGGATTATACATGAGAGAATGCTAAAAACTTTATGGCCTAATCAATCAAATTTTCTTTTCGTATTTACTTTTTTTTAAAAGTAAAGAAATATGAGAAATAGTGTCATGTGATTTGAATTTTAGGATGAATATATAGAATATCATGCATGCATAATGGCAGTAGATTATTCACTTTATAGTCTGACCATGAACTTTTCAGAACCCTTTGGAAATGTTTATCCTATTTCTTGTTTAAGTGTGAACAATAATATGAAGTATTTGTATTTTTGATTTATCCTACTGAATAATGATCAAGGCACTATTCTAGCTTTGCAAAATTGTGTTATACCTTTGAATTATAACCAGTGAGAAGATTCAAATCTTCTGGTAATAAAATATTGAAATAGTAAAAATTCATTTCAAATCATTTGAATAATGTAAAGAGATGGAACACTGCTTTTATATATTCACTTAAAAAAATGACTTTGCTGTTTTTCTGATTATCAGGAATTAATATTAATGGAGATATGTGCATTATACTCAACTGAACTATCAAAGAAAGCACAACATTAAAACTGACATTGTGTACCCAATGCCTCTCAGAGAAATTTTCTGAAAATTCATCATGGCACAATAATGAAGAATTGAATAACTGAGGAAATGCTCAGCCATTTTAGATATTAAAATATCAAGGTAAGTTATATGACTGTGATATCAAAAGGATGTTCAATATAAAATGTAATATAAGCAAGATAAAAAAAAAGGATCAAAACTGAATCTATATCAAGATAGAAATAATGAAGAAATAAAACTTTAATTGTATTCAAAATAGTTTCCTTAGTTTTCTTGTTTTCCATTGACAGAAACACATGATATTCCTCTTTTGAAATGATTTGAAGCTGCATTATCATATTTCTTTTCATATCCTCCATGTCTTCAAACCTTACTGTTGAAATGAATTGTCTGTTTAGAATAGAAGAATAAGTGATATGGGGCTTAATCTAATGGGTACAAAAGATATTGCACTTTTACAATTCTGTTACACCCACCAATTATTTTTTTCAGAAGGTATCAAGACTGGCTTCAT
This sequence comes from Sepioteuthis lessoniana, assembly GCA_963585895.1. Taxonomy (NCBI): domain Eukaryota; kingdom Metazoa; phylum Mollusca; class Cephalopoda; order Myopsida; family Loliginidae; genus Sepioteuthis; species Sepioteuthis lessoniana. The sequence continues at coordinate 6,988,280 of OY757912.1, read as the reverse complement.
AATTTTTTCCAAAATTTAGCATTAACTTATCTAGAAGTCTAGCAGTGTAAACATCATCCCTTTATCATATAATAATCCTTTTGAGGGTGCTTATTATACACTTATAGTGTATAGTTAGTTCACGTACTCTATAAGTTAATTTGTAGTTATTTATGTAGCGCTGAACAAAGTCCCTTTGAAGAACAACAATGAAAGGTTTATTTTGTTTGACAGAAAGTAAACTTGTGTCAGAGTGAGAAAAGTTCTTTTGGGTGTCACAGGTAGCAGCAGAGTGTTGCAGATAGCAGCAGTTATCTTCGGCAAAGATCATCAATGCTGGAGCGTCCAGTAGAAGAGACGGGAGAGAGGTCTTTCTTCTCTGCCAGCCAGGTACTCTCTGACAGGCTTCCAAAAAGGGCTAGAAAAAATAGTTCTTGAGAGGGAGATGGAATCAATGCGCTCTTCCCGCTGATTTGTCAGTGTGTGGCCGAATCACTTGACAGGGGCATTGATTTGCGAAAGAAAATAGATCTGTGACTGCTACACACTGACTGTATTCCTTGCAAAGGAGTGTCTTCAAAAGGAGTGTCTAGGTTCCAGTTTGGAAGCACTGGGAAGTATGGAGTATACTTTCATTGCCATTCTCCCAGGTCCACTCTAACCTAAAGGGGCAGTACCTGTTAGGATCCCATCTATGGGTCAAATAGATCTGTATGCAAATTATTCGTATTAAATAGGAATACCTGATATCATATATCATGTGCAAAAATCTTAAACTACAGAAAAAATGTAAATATAAACATACAATGTATGCACTTCTTGAACCTCAAAGCATGAAATAACCCCAGATGTGTTGGCATGCCATTAAAGCCAATCAATCAATCAATCAAACATTACATAAGTTTCTCATTTGTGTATGCATCTTCATTTAAATTTTATATTTAAAAGAACCTCACATTTGGCTTGGTTTCTATGTTTAACAGCATATCAACCTTCATGGGTTATTTGATACCAAAGCTATCTTTGTAGTGAACAAAAGAGTTATTATTTAACCTATAACTTGGGTGGGAATAAAATAGTTCATACCTTTCTCAGTATTAGTCCGAACGTGAACGTGACTGGAATTCAAACTTGCTATGATATTGTAGTCCAACATGTTAACTACTTTACCAAGGGGACTACCATGAAAGATTTATTCATTGGAAATTTGCTTATATTGTTGTTGAAGTCACTGCTGTAACATGCAGAATAAACAAGAATAACTTAGTGGCTCAGCAGCCCCAGCTAGCATCAGGCTGGCAGACAAAAAGTAGAACGGGAGATAATTCAATACCAAACCCATAACATCTGAAACATGACTGAAGCAAGCCAGTGTATATATACACTAATATGCCCACTCACTGGGCCAGCAACTAATCACTGTCCAGGGAATGGACTTGGCCACCTTCAAATAGTGGAATGTCCCAATGTCCATATAATCTCACTTCAACTCGTAATTCATCGTCACACATGTGAGTACTGACTCATTGCAACTGAGCCTTACAATAGAATTCCAACAATCGTGACCAATTGAATACAAGAGACACTACAAAAATTAAGTCTTTTATTTATTTTACAGAAATTACAAGAGCTACAAAAACTATTTTCAAAATAGTCACCACCATTGGCTCTACAGTTTTGCCAGTGATAAACAACAGCTTTCATGAAGAATGTTTTTGAATTTTAGTTTCATGTTTAATTTTGGTAGAAAAATATTTCAGTGTTAGTTTTCAATTCTTCTTAATTTCAAGAATTATCAGTATGGGAAAAAAGTGCTTGAACTTTCTCTTCTGATAAAAAAAAATACAATTCTAATTTCTACATGTAATTTATAAAGCTATTGATTGATTTGTTTTCTATCTTGCGTGACAAGGAAATATGACATCCTGATACATTTGGCCGTCAGCAGGGATAGTAGTAAATGAGAAGTACAGGATATGGAGATGGGAGAGAATATCTCTCCTTCACCCTCTCTATTATTACAAGGCGGTGTGAGCATGGGAGAACCTCACTCCCAATTAGCCATGTATGTGTCAGCGGAGAGGTAGACCCCTCAACCATATTTGGTATTGAGGAAGAAACCGCCAAAGAAAATCAACACATGATTTAAAAAAACTATGAAAAGAAGTTAGTGGCCATTTTTTTATCACCTGGTGAAGATGTAAAAGTCCAAAATAATGCCACACAGAGAACACAGAGAAAAGAAGAGACTTATCATTTGATTAACTCGGCATTCCGAGGTATGGTAAGTCTCTTTAAACGAAAATTTTAATGGAGGCTTTCTCGCTCCTGACCTTTACCTGAATTGTCTTGTTTTTGTTGTTTCTTTCTTTTATGCAATAAAAGAATTTCGTTATTAATCTCATTAATCCAAACACGGCGGTTCAGAGTCATTCTTTTATTGTGAAGAATTGTATTTGTTGAAGACCTTGTATTTGAGGGGGAAAAGCTAGCTAGTTAGCTGCGTTGACTATTAATATTTCACTTATAACTCACCCAGTGGCTTTAAAATGTGATCCCACTCGGGAGTTAGTGGTATCTGTAACACATGCTTGACTTTTTTCTTCCAATGCTTCATAGCAGACATTTTAGAGTTATTTTTATCACGACTCTGGAGAAACCATCTTAATATTAAAAATGAATTTTTGTTTTTAGCTCTACAGAATATCTTTTAAAAAAAAAAAAAAGCAATTCTCTTTTTGAGAATTTGTGTCTGCAATTTTTAATCTAAAAATAAAATAACCATGTATAAAACCCAAAAGGCTCCCCCCAATGGATATGCCCATTCTCTGGGGGAGATAAGTGTTTATTGTCTCCCTGTAATCGTAAAAGATAGAAAATATATTCATTTGAGTCCTATTATATTCTCTAATCCATCAGACAAATGTAAAATAAATTTGAAGATTTTTACCAATAAAAAAATATTTAAAGAATGAACTAAAAATCTTTATTTTCAATTCTCGATAGAAAACATTCAGATTTTTTATTTTTTGATGACAAAACTATACAAACTAATTATATTCTAATTTTACAATAGATGCTAAACGTAAAACCTATATGCAGGTTAATACTGTTTCATTATATTTTAATTATTATTTCCTTACATTTAAAATTTCCATATAAAAGTTAGCTTTTAATTCATCATGTGAATGAGAATAGTTTTGAACATTTTTTAAATGTTTCACTTTTCAAAAAAGGAAAAATTCACAACAAACTTTAAGATAAGTTTTAAAAAAATGAAAACAAATTCATACCCGATTATTTCAACAACAAAATACTGTTCAGTGAAACACTTGAACACATCATCAAGAACTTCAACACATAACTTGACCAGTCAGCTGGGACTGTAGAATATATCAATGAGTGTCCTTGATATGACAATAAACAATCTGATGGTGAGGTTCCAGTAATGCTGGAGCTTTGGGGAATGTGGAGCACCTCTTCATTGCCATCGCTCCCATGTCCACTCTGGCCCAGAGTGGTAGCACCAGATAGGGTCCTATCTATGGGTCAAATAGAACTAAAATGCATACTTATGCTAAACTGAATTGCTTAAAATAGAAGTGTTTTGACATTTAAAATGAATACTTATGCTAAACTGAATTATTTGAAATAGAACTATTTTGACATTTAACTGATTGTAAATAAAAACTATACTTATACTAAATTGAATTGTTTAAAATTTAATTTGGTGTTAAATGACCCAAAAAGGGTTGAAATGCTGCAGAACAAAACAAGCAATCATCCAACCAACTTCAACACATAACAAATGTTCTGCACACAGCCAGCAACATGATTCACAATAACATTCATCCAAGGAAAATAACATAACAGAGGCAACATTAAGGAATGGATGCTAGACTGAGACTAACACTTTATACAATTATTTCAACTGTTAAATATTGTTGTCTGTGAATGCAGTTGTAGAGAAGAGGAAAATCTCATATTTTGTTTTGGCGCGCTATTTAATTCAACACTGAATTTCACCCAATCAGGATGACCTATCCCATTCAGCCCGGACCTTCATTTCCGGCTAACAAAACGGGTGAGCGGCCAAACAGACTCTCTTCGGCTTGAGACGGCGACCAGAACGGACGTGTCTCTGGTCGCCCCTGCTTAGCGATGCTTTTTAGCTAAACAAGCCACCCAGTGTGGACATATCACTGTGGCTTTAACACTAGCAGCAGCAACATGGACACTCAGCGAGGGAACCTTCTAATTTATGGATTCTTTGCGTCTAATATATTTTAGACCAAGGAATCCCAGTTGAATACGAATTAGATACGTTCAGCATGCCTTCCACAAGCACCACAAAAATTTACTATGTCGATCCGAGCGCCACTCCGCTCTCGACACAAAACTACACTGTGACTTTGAATACTTCCCTCACACGTCCAACGACACGCTGCCATTTCCAGCATCCCGCTAAGCCATTTCGTCTCAAACATCCAACAAGCCTAACCACCACGAGTCTTGCAGCACCAAGAACAAACCGCCTTCAAAGCTGCAAATAAAGTATTTTCGCTGTTGTGTGTTGTTAAACCAATAGTCTCGTAATTCATTTCTAGTGCCTAAAATATATAGTGTTCGGGAAAATAACTAATTCCCTCAAAACCGCTATAAAATGGTGAACCTGACGTGATTGGCACATTCTGAATTGCAAGACAAATAAAAACTATTCATAACAACACCTTTCGATTTACTTCATCTTCAACCAACCTTTATATACCTTACCACACTCGGAGAGGAAACGACACAACGTAAACACACATACGTTACACCCTTTTCCTCGCTGAACCAAACAAACTTTTCCTCACTTACCAACAACCTTCTGATAACAAACACAGCCTTACGAACATTAATCAACCCCACGAAAGAAAAAGACAGCGAAACATCCAGAAAAATTTTCAAATGTTTCTGCCGAACTATCTTCAAGGACTATCCAAAATGGAAGTAAGATACCAAACGTGGAATTTTTTTTCAACAAAACTTTATCAACACTTTTTCACTTCCTAACTCGCAAAATAGGTAACTTTAACTTTCACTCACCCTACTCCTATTTTGTTTTCTACAGCAACGTGGGTTACCTCTCCCACTACCTCACTTAATCTACAGCGACTGCTATCAATTCCAGAGGACCCCAAAAAACTCACACTACTCCTCTGAAATATACTGCTACTTTTGTATGCCAATTTCTCGCCTCATGAACTTTTTTTTCTCAGTGACATTTTGTTTTTTAAAAATAACGTACCACTAGGTACACACAAAAAAAAGAACTAAACAGGACACTTTCCCTTTTTTTTATTAATTTGCTTTTGTTCGTTTTTCTTTATATGTAAGTATTATATTTCATTGTTTGTATTTTGCCCTTTCGTGTTGTGACACTCGTGGCTCTTCTCTTTCTTTTCCCTTCTCTTACAATTTTGTGTATCGAATATCAGGTATTCCATACCTGAAATTCTGGGGCCAACCTATGTAGAGAAGAGGAAAATCTCATATTTTGTTTTGGCGCGCTATTTAATTCAACACTGAATTTCACCCAATCAGGATGACCTATCCCATTCAGCCCGGACCTTCATTTCCGGCTAACAAAACGGGTGAGCGGCCAAACAGACTCTCTTCGGCTTGAGACAGCGACCAGAACGGACGTGTCTCTGGTCGCCCCTGCTTAGCGATGCTTTTTAGCTAAACAAGCCACCCAGTGTGGACATATCACTGTGGCTTTAACACTAGCAGCAGCAACATGGACACTCAGCGAGGGAACCTTCTAATTTATGGATTCTTTGCGTCTAATATATTTTAGACCAAGGAATCCCAGTTGAATACGAATTAGATACGTTCAGCATGCCTTCCACAAGCACCACAAAAATTTACTATGTCGATCCGAGCGCCACTCCGCTCTCGACGCAAAACTACACTGTGACTTTGAATACTTCCCTCACACGTCCAACGACACGCTGCCATTTCCAGCATCCCGCTAAGCCATTTCGTCTCAAACATCCAACAAGCCTAACCACCACGAGTCTTGCAGCACCAAGAACAAACCGCCTTCAAAGCTGCAAATAAAGTATTTTCGCTGTTGTGTGTTGTTAAACCAATAGTCTCGTAATTCATTTCTAGTTCCTAAAATATATAGTGTTCGGGAAAATAACTAATTCCCTCAAAACCGCTATACAGTATAGCTATGTCACTAAAATTGTAGCATCAAATTTACTTGCATATATATTCTACCTTCTCCTCTGTAAGGTTGTAGCTTTTTTGAGATATCTTATGTGTTTGTACACTGCTATATTTTTACAGCAAATAATCACAATTTTTATCAAATTAAATATCCATAATTCAAAAATGCTTCTTAATGTTAAACTCTTCAGTAAAATTGATAATTATATTTCTGTTTACAATACTAATATGGTTAGTTAAGTCTTCACTCACTAAGGATTAATCTTAGAATTAGTTGTAATTTACGAAGCTCTTGGCTTTGATGTGGCTCAAAGCCGAATCAATGAGGCACCTAATGAGACTCAAACTCACTGGTGTAGATCTACATTTTTCTTTTTTAAGTAGAGGAATTATATTGTGAATTGAATTACCATGACTAGAAAATCTGGAGAACACCCACGCACGACATACGGAAACACTGGACAGCTGTTTCGACCTTATTAGGTCTCATCAGCAGCGTATACCATGATCTCCACCAGTGGAGATTGAACCAGTGACCACAGATGACAGAGCAGAAACTCTACAACTGTGCCACAGTACATATCACAAACAAGTGACGCCAAATTAACTTGCTATGGTAATTGCACAGCCAATTGACCTAAATGTGTCTCGCAAGTTACATCCGTACTCTTTGCAGTGGACATGGTCACCTCCAGGGCCATGTCTTCCCAAGAGGATTAGAAATACGCATCCACATAATTATTATGACCTCAAGGGCAAGGATATAAATCATGGTATGCCCTGCTGATGAGACCTAATAAGGTCAAAACAGCTGTCCAGTGTTTCTGTGCATTGTGCGTAGATGTTTGCTGGATTTTCTTGTCATTGTAATTCAATTTATTTGTGTTAGTTTTCTAGTCTAACTTGTTAACCATTACATCACTAAAGGTGCCCTAATATTAACATTAGTATATTTATGATACAGTAACAATTGATAAACAGAAGAAAAAACAAGGTTAAATTCATTGGTACATACCAAGAAGATTTAATCTTTCATATATATAAATAATATAGATACTAATGGTATTAAAAAGAAAAGAAATTTATATATTGTTCCATGAATAAGCAGAATGAGAAGAAGAACAAGAATAAAAAAAAAGACTTACTTGATGAGAGAAAGTAAAGGATTCAAAGACAATCAATGAACATTTGATTTTTAATAAAGAATTTTCCTATTTTTTAATAATTTTTACATATATCAGCCAGTTTTTTCTCTTTTGCCTGTGGTTTTGTCTTTTAATATCAAATGAAATTAAAAATGATTGTAAAAATACATAAAATATATATAAGATATTTTTAGAATATTTAAATCATTCATATGCTTTACATAAATTACATATATTTCTATTTCCTTTAAAGTAGAAAGATTTTTTATATAAATTCATTAGAATTTTGAAAATAGAATACTTCTAATGAAAGATGCCAATCTGATTTTGTTCTCATTCTGTCAAATAAATTTCTAAATTTTGCACACACACATACACACACACACACACACATATATATATATATATATATCATCATCATCATCATCATGTCGTGTCGCTAGCAGGAATATCCCTGACCCTCTGTCGCCACTTCTCCCTATCGTTCATCGCCTCTGGTAGGTCTTCAGGGCTACATCCCATATCCTCACATAGCTGCTGAATGTATGTTCGAGCTGGTCATCCTGCTTTTGCCCAGCCATATGTGGGGGTCCACAGGAGCACATTACTTATGAGCTCGTCCCTGCTTCTCCAGCAGGGTCCTGCATGCCTGTTTTGTCTAACTTGGATAGTTTTCATGATGGGAGGTAAGTGGCCGTATATATATATATATATATATATATATATACATAGTGTTTTTAAATATGCTTTGTGCCTGTCTGCATAGATATTGCTGATGTTATATATAGTTGGATGCATTAATAAACTCACCTATTTTTCTCTATGAAGATCATTTTGTATACAAATTTTTACTTATGTATTTTGTAAAAAGAAAAAGAAAAAGAAAAAAAGAAAAATGCTGTTTTCTTTTCATTAGGCCTCATAAAGAAGAAAGCAGGTGTTTCTATAAAACTAAATGATTATGCTATCAGTGTTAGTGAAACAAATATATTTCATATGCACTTAGCCTGAAATATGAAAATATTAAAGAAAAGAAAAGATAAATAGTATTGCTTTTTATCATATTTCTCTATCTTCACCTCCATTAGAAGAAACATGTACAGGTGAAATATCAATAGGAAAGAAACCTTGTTTATTCATTAGGAGTTTGTTTTCCTCTAGTTACTCATGAAGTGCAAAGTTTATTATCTGATGGAAGCTATCATTTCTTTGATAAATTTCTTGTTTATACCAGTCCTTGGCATATCAAACTGATTTGCTATGTACAGTGTTAATTTTATTTGCTGTAAATTTTTAGAATTTACTTAATGACCCATGAACAAGTTAGGTAACTACTGTCACATAGATCCATCAGGATGCTTTTAAAAAAGAATAAGTGAAAGGTCCTTATTACAATTAATATCCATTAATCTGATTGGAGATACTTGTAGGGTAACGGCTATCATCAGAGAAAACGGACTCGGCTATCAGAGTTCAAATTCTGAATGAGGCTGTTTGCATTTCTGGAAAAAGCATGAATCCAACTATTCACCCTATTGATAAACAGTAGGGCATACAAGGTTCTTTAACGTTGATATGGTAATTCGTCAAGGAGAAGGAAAACTCTAAAAGCAAACCATACATGTTGAGAGATAAACTCCCTCAGGCAATTCCTACTGAAGACTCGCAACATGTGATGTGCCCTTATGACCAAACTAGGTTACAGGATAAATTAAATTAGATCAATAAATTGGGATGATTTAAAAATGACATTCAGTGCCAACAAAGAATTTACAAAATTATTATCCAGTTGTAAATTGGACTGGAAGTTAATTCATTCTTTGAGTATTGTGAATATAAAAGTCTAGCAATGATGCACTGTTTTTGCTCAGTTATGGTTACATAACACCATAAGTTTAGTAATATATACATTATCAAGTAGGGATGGTTTGTTTGGTTTAATTGATTCATTTTATGGCATGTCAAACCTTGTTGAGATATTGAGTCATTTTTTTCAAGCAATTAACTGGTTTTAAGTAACTAATAATTTGAATCATTTGTAAACAATTATATCTTACAGAACAATTTCTATTTGATAATATTTGTTTGTACACAGTTATCTAGTTTCAAGTATTCTTATCTAATTCAAAAAATTATATAATTATAACAGTTATATGAGATCATGTATTTCAAGCAGTTGTATGGTTTCAACTAATTAATAATAATGAACCTTTGTAAACAATTTTAGGATAAGTAAATATTCTTAAAACAAATAATTTGCATTCAGTTAAATAGTTTCAAGTATTCCTATCCAATACTAACAATTTGCACACAGTTATGATTTCACTTATTCCTATACAATAACAATAATTTTCAAACATACATAATAAAACCTAAAAATGTACACTCTGGGTGAGAATGGATCTGGGATTAATGACCATGAAGGGATCCCTCACCCACCCAAAGCTTCAGAACTGAAGCCTCACCACTTGATAGATTTTAGTGTCATCTCAGGACACCCCTCTTTTTTGATGGGGAGTCTTTTACTCGTCTGCAGGAGATGCAGTTGGTATATTCTAGGTATAATGGCCTCCTCCTGTCACCATCGACTCTGGTTCTTGGTTATGTGACCAACATCAAGAAGGTCAATTATAAGAACTCTCATCGTAGGAGTGAGAGGCAGTTAGAACTGAGATTTAAAGATCTTTGAAAAAGGTCAGTGAGTTATTGGGAAAGTAATAAATCACAATTTAAATTTCGAAGCTAAGCAACTCTCCATTGGGTGTTGGCTATGATTTATGAAAGAATGAATCTTTCCATAATCAATTGAACAAGAAAACACTTTGTATTTGCCTGTTTATGAGACTGGTCCAAAAAGAACTTGTACTTATCAACAATAAACATGAGTGGAGGATGTTTTTATAATTATATGTCTGACTTTTCCTTCATGATATAAATAACCTCATCTCATCATTGTCTCTTCATCTCCTCAATTTTTTTTTAGACAACCGCAATACTACATAACCGGCCCATTGGCATAAGGTTTAGAGTGTTTGCCAATAGTCTGAGAGACCAGGATTCCATCCCAGGGTGAGTCATACCAAAGACTCAAAAAATGGTACTTGATGCCTCCTTACTTAACACTCAGCATAATAAGGTATGGATCAAGGATAAATGGAGCAGTCTAGAGAAAGGAGTAGCATCCTTCCCTACACTATGGTGTCATAGCTATTAAAAAGGAAGTCTTCAGGTTGCCCTTGACTATGGTCAGCTAATAATGCTACATAAGTTCCACCAAGCAGGTTTTGGCATAAATGATGATTTCTCTGATCAATTCATTGTACCAATTTTTGCAATTAAAGTATTTATATATCATTATGCATAGTGTTAATCTTTTATCATATTTACCAACCCCTCCGCTCGGACAGGATATGATACAAGGTCAATTTTTTAAGCGGAGTTTAACAGGTTTGAATTCAGATTTTTCCTTCTCCTAGACTAGTTGCCTCACCAAGGCTGAAGAACCCAGTCTGTCCAACTATTTACCCATAACAGGAGGGAGAATAATTGGATTCATACCTTTCCCATACTATGTGAAATGCAATCAGTCAGGCCCAGGATTTGAACTCGAGTCATCATGTCCATTTCCTACAATGATAACCATTACATCACAGGCACCTCCTAATGTTAATCTAGTGTTAATCTTTTATGTAATCAGTTTTTAGAATTTATTACCTGATAGTGACTTGACCATAATGTGGACTTATCCCCTCCAGCTATGGATTAAATAGTGCCCCAACTATCCTTCAACAAAGATGGCTTTGGCATTAAATAACCCATGAGAGTTGAAATGCTATTAAAACAAAGAAACCAAACCAAACCATAAGAGAAAGGAACTTGGGCAGTACCTCCCCAATGAACTATAAGCAAACAGTCAGAATATATTTTTATATCTTTGTAGCATTGTGATGACTGTGCAAACACATATTAAATCAATATCATGTCATGAGCTGCAAACCCTCAAACAAAGTGGTTTAATATAGGATCAGTGTGTAGTATCTGTGCACTTTGTCTAGGATCAAAGTGTTACTCCCTAGCAATTCTGCCTTGGATCACAGTGTAGTATCTCTGTATTTGCTGAAAAATGTTATATACAAATAAACTTTATATATTAAGTATGTGGGAAAAGTCTTGTGGATGAAGCTATATTTAATAAGACAGAAATGAATAATGAGTGAAACATTAATATTTTTTAAAATTTTCTCCTTTGTATTCAAATGATTCTTTTTATTCCTATGAGTTTTGAACTTGTCTAAGCACCTTTGAAAATTCTCTTTTTATATGGTGTAAAGCTGTGTTATCATACTCATTTAAATATCTTCCACATCTTTTTTCAATTTAGCATTATGCATACATTGTTAACCAAACTCCTTGGTAAGAATTTTTTAAGTTTAAGATCTGTGATTGCATACAAGTTTTTGAAAGATACTCCATGATGTCATTTGCAACCTCAGAAAATCTAGTTATGAAAATTAAAGTTGTTCATGAGTTATGCAATGACAAACTGATGGACAAAAGAAATGTTTGGCGAATTATAATTAGAATGGTAAAAATATAGATATTGTTATGAAGTGACTTTTGCCACTAAGCAACCTTTCAAAGCCACACTGACTTTCTAAACCAGGTGCTGACTAAAACAATGGACAAATTTCTAAACTAAAATCTGGTAGGCAAAATTAAGGGCAACGATGAATACAGAGACTAGATAAAAGAAGCTTAAGAACAAGAAGAAAAAAAATCCCTGTCTTTATTTAACAAGTATGTGTTCCCTGTCCCACTGTCCAAAAAGCTGCTAATAGAAGGAATAAATAAAATAAAGTAAACACAGTCAGAAAAAAGACCTGGTACAAGAGATTAAAATGCAGAACAAACCCCCCAAAAAGTTCAGCAATACACAACAAAAAAAGCATATTTGCTCAGGTCCTAAGCTCTCCTTTTTTGTTGAGATGTCTCTTTTGTGTCTCACTGCAATGATCTGCTCCTTTGTACTGTCCCCAAAATTATCCCTTTTTGCTTTTTTTTTTGGTGATACATCTATTTTCATTTTGAAGGCCAGTTTCACTGAAACTGTACTTCATTTCCTCCAGTATGAGAAAAAAGGAGAAAGGAAGAATTCCTGTTAATTGTACTTGCAACAATATTTTAACAGTAGTATTTGGTTTGAAACAAGGTCACCTTTGATAGGTGAATGTACTTGCAGAACATCCATGAATAATTTCTAAATTTTAGATAAGGTAAAAATTTGTTGCTTTTTAAATGTCAAGGAAAGTAACTTAATTTTTTTTTGATTCTGTTATTTAAGGTTATAAGTAACAAACATTTGATTTGCTTGTTTGCAGCTGTTCATTGGCAAAAAATTTCAAAATTTTACTGAAAGGGAAAGTGTCATATCCTCCCATAAATTTGGAAGTCATGACTCTTTACAGTTTTGTTAATCAGATTACCATTCTTTTCTTTACTACTCCATATTAACTCAGACAAATCATGGTAGCCCGAGTAACACAAAATACAAAGGACTTAACAAGTATTTACAATTATCAAGTTAGATAACTCAGACTTCAACAGTCATAACTTGCTTTCTCCATAGTTGAGAAAAGAGTTTTTCTTTTTCTAGACTGGTTTTCTGCAACTATGCTGAGAGAATTGTTACATACAAGCATCTGGTTGCAAGAAAAATAAGACTGATGAGAAGATTTAGTTTATTTTGTTTATTTCATTTATTCAATAAACAAGCAGATGAATTATCTATTTGGCGACAAGCAGTTGCTTTGATCTGGTTGGACGATGTGGTCGGGTGACACTCTTAGGACAGCCGATGATTCAACTGGTGTGCAACCTCTGCTTGGCCTATTTATATGTTCCCAACTTCAAACACCGGCTCCAGAAAATACTACTTGTGGAAAAAAATGATTTGTCGAAAAATAGACCTTTTTTTATAACTGAGAATTTTCTGGGGATTTTGGATAGATTATGCGTGAAGCCAATGTGCAGAAGCCATGATTTTCTCAGTTTGACACTGGCCGTTATTGGGTCAACACCCGGTAGCTGTTATTTTCTTCTACAGTGTCGATGTCTGTGGGTCTGTGTTTTGTGTGTTTTAGTAGTTAGGTGTATGAAGAGTTAAGTGGGTGAATCAGAAGAGATTCAATGTATTTTACTATAACAGAACACAGTCATGATGTTGAACTCATGACTGAACAGGAGAAAAATGAATTCATATCTTTGTCTAGGATATCAGTGCAAAGTGAATTTAAATAGTCTTGACAAACTGAATCCAGTTGACTCATTCTATTTTCTATACTAATAATCATTTGCTATCTGCACTTAAACTAAAACATTTAATAAGAAATAATTTCATTGCTAAGATCAAGTCTAACTGCCTGATACAAGGATTGAACTCATGTTATATAATTAAGGAATGATTTTTTTTTATATTAATCATTTTTCGTAAATTATATTTTATCATTCAGTTTGATAAGGCTTTGAACTATTCAGATTAAGAGTTCAGGTGTATAGTCATTGGATGCAGTTTTACACTCCTGTGCAAAGGATATGACAATCACCATAATAAACCCCAGACAGGAAATGGGCTGGAGTGTGGCTGACGTCATGCTTGGAAGAGATGGTCCTAAAATTTGAGGATTTTGAAAAAAAGTCAGTTGGATTTGGGCCGTTGAGGACGACTGTTGAGATTGGACCATGGAGGCATAGAGTTCAGTTTTCTACCATTGTGGTGGTGGTTAAGTTTCTTGGGTCTCGAGCGACAGAGATGAATTGAGATTTTAAACACCACAAGATGTGCCACATGGGGGTGGGGTTAGCATAGTAAGAATTGCGTCTCTGTCCTTGTGTCACCATGAACCAAAGTCAGAAGTTAATAAACCCGTTTGTACCTGAAATGACAGAGTCTGCCTGTATTTGTATTGTGTATTTGAATATGTACTTGTTGTACTGTTGTTATTGATATCATTATAGCTATGGCTATACAACACTCACAATCAGTAAGAAACTATAGGTATACTTAAAGTATATAAAGACAAACACTTGGCATAGCAGTTATTATCTGAGAAAATGAAATTGCTGAATTCAAATCCTGAATGAAGATATCTATATTTCACTTTGCAGTGATGCCTTTTAGGAAAGGCATGGGTCTATCTGTTCTCTTCCCATCTGGAAAGTATATCGGGTTCTTTAGCCTTGGTTAAGCAAACTGTGTAAGAGAAGGAATTCAAACTAGCTTTACTCTGCATAAAAACTGAACTTGTGTCACATCCTGCATCAGTGAAAGGGTTAGTTAAATATATATTTAATGAATATTTATTGTTACCATTGCTAGGACTGAGTTCAACTGACCCTTGTTCAATTTACTCAAACATTTGTCTATTTGTAACATTTTAGTGATGCTATCTTGTTTATCATATTTACCAACCCCTCCGCTCGGGCAGGATATGACACAAGGTCAATTTTTTAAGCGGAGTTTAACAGGTTTGAATTCAGAGTTTTCCTTCTCCTAGACTAGATGCCTCACCAAGGCTGAAGAACCTAGTCTGCCCTACTATTTACCCATAGGAGGGAGAATAATTGGATTCATACCTTTCCCAAGGGTATTAGTGCTATGTGAAATGCAATCAGTCCAGGATTTGAACTCGTGTCGCCGTGTCCAATTCCTATGACGATAACCATTACACCACGGGCACCTCCATAATATCTTGTTTATGTTATGTAGTATACCACTGCTGGGTCTTGACAAACGATGAGGAACACATATTTGTGGAGTAGGAGAGCAATCGAAGAGAACTTGTGCACACAAAGGAGCTGTTGGGAGTTGGAACACCAGTGGAAACTGACATCAGCCAAAATCCTAGACCTTATAGAGTCTCCTATGCAACCAACATGCAATACTCATTTTTTATTGGTCACGGCTTACACCCACACATAGCTTGTTTTTTGTTGGCCATGGTTTACACCCATACAATGCTTGTTCTCCATTGGTCACAGCTTACACCCACAAATTGTTTGTTTTTCGGTAATCACTTTGTTGAATTTATCTATGACTGGATGTATCCGTCAACAACATCTGCCAGGTTCATCAATGATTATATTACAGTTACAGCTTTAGAAAAAGCTGGCTGCATCCCTGCAGAGTAGTAAGATAGCCACACACACACACACGCACACTAAACTGCATGTGATGATGAGGCTCTAGTCCTGGAGCTTTGGGGAATATGGAGAACCCCTTTATTGCCATTACTCCTTAGTTCACTTTGAACCACCGGTAGTACCTGTTAGCGTCCTATCTATAAGTCAAATAGAACTGACTAATCATTTACTATACTTGAAACCATTTAAATGTTTCAACAAAATGATTAATATTTCATTGAATTATTAGTATTAGCTCGCACTACTTGAAACCATTGAACTGTGTGCAACTAAATTATTAATAGTTCTTTGAATTATTAATATTAGATAGCAATACTTGAAACCATTTAACTGTGGGCAAACAAATGAGCTCGGGTTCATTTAAAAATATTACCAACAAACTATTCATTTAAAAATCATATATAACAGGATTTAACATTAAATAACCTACAAGGGTTGATATGTCATGAAAAATAACCAACCAACTTTGTTTACTTCTGGGTTATATATTTGAGAGGGTTGTGCATTTTCAAGGACCAAACTTCTCACTCATATAGTTGTTGTATAGTTGTTGAATTTTAATATTCTGATTAGTTCTGTACAATATTTTATTAATATGAGGCACAATTCAACAACTTTTGCTGAGGTCATGAAGGTGACAAACCACCCTGGACTGTGAGATGCCAAGTTTGCTAGGTACTCTTCAAGTGCTAAGCACCAGATTCAACTCTATGGACCCCAGCCTCAGAGTCTACAGTTTTAGGCCTATCGAACTTTGCCTGATTGTCAAGCTCTTTGTTACCAAAGCAAAATTTCTTAAACTATCAGGTTATTGTATTGTGATTAAGTGTGTCTTCATATTTCACACTACAAATGTTTTTGGTTGCTTCTGCAACATTAGGGGTCAGTTCTAACGCATAAAGCATAAACTACCAAATAAGACAACACTGTACGTACACCTGGAGGTAACTTTCAAATGACACCCAGATGAACATGTGCAATGTGTTCATGCCCCAATTTCCATGATACTACCAATCACAGCTAGTACCTACCATGGCTTAAACTGCTTCAGTCATGTGATATGACTTGAACTTACATGCACCAAAATGATGCAAAACTTTTTACTCAACCTTATCATATAATTACAATTTACATCTAATTCACTTTAGTTCATTTAAACCTAACTTTCATTTAGAGATTATTGTTCTAATTTTAGTTCAAACTTTTATATTCATTGCTCAATTTAATATATTTGAATCTTTAACCCTTTTTAACCCTTAGATTTTTACTTACCCTTCAATTACAAATTTAGCTGATATTTAATCATTTTTCAATCATTATAAATTCTGAAAAGCACTTCTTCCTAAATATGCCTTATAATCTATATTTAACTAATTTCTAATTAATTTCTCTTCCTGGCCATATAGCAATTTTACAGGATAAGATGTACCATTTCCTGGTATTTAACACTTTAGCCATATCATTGAGTGAGTGATATTAATTTTCTTTGGTGATTAACCTCAAATGTTGGAGAGAATAGATAATTGTACAAGAAACAATAGAATCATAAAAAAATATTCTAAGTTAGAAAATATCAAAAAAAAAAAAAAGAAAAATATTTAAATAATATTTAATAAAATATCTTTTATCAATTTATAATTACCTCAAAATATGGTTTTAATATTGATGTGATAACATCATAAATATCACATGAAAACATGTGACCTCTTCCCAGCAAAGATCCAAGTTTCTTTTCATCATTCCTAAAGTTGTGCAACATGTGGCTATATAGTCAAATTCGTATGTAAAAATATAATTGAATTTCTTATTCCATAAAAGGATCAAAAAGATATCAGCTACATATTCCTTGATTACATTTTTTTGTATATTCAAACAATAGTTTGCTTGTTTTTATCATTCTAAGAATACATTTCCTATTTTAGATAATAATTCCGCTTCCCCTCTTCTATGTCCTCAATTTTAGTCATGGGTCATTTTTGACAGACATTTCTCAAACAGGTATATAGTTTTAATTCTAAAGAGACTTGTTATCAATCTCCATTTCTTGTGGTGAGGAATTTCATTAACTTTTATTGTTATATCAATATCAGGATTTCTTCCAACAAAACATCATATCTAATCAATTCAGGTTATTTTCTAGAGCTGCTAGTCCATCCTGTTTCACGGAAAGGAAATATTTCCTAAGAAAGTTCTGCAAATATGAAAGATCATCACTTTGCTAACATGCTTCTAGAATCCAAATACAAACCTAAACTTCCTTTTGATAATATTGTAACAGCCATTATATCAGTAATTATTTTAAACCTTTCCTAGCTGTGTAAACTCGAGTCCAATTCATAGCACCAGGTCATTAGCAACCCAAGTCCACTTCCTAGCACCAGGTCATTAGCAACTCAAGTCCACTTCGAAGCTCCAAATCATTAGCAACCCTCATCCAGTTCTTAACTGTACTGGGTGCAATAATAACTTGTTCCATCCAACAAGAAAGCAAACAAAATATGAATTAATGATTTTAAGGATGAAAAAGGACAAGATTTGCCAAGTCAAAGCATTATAGATGCTAACTGTTGTTGGATTATTGTCTTAATAATGTCACTATAAACAACTTCCCATCTTAAATAAATAACCATCAACATTGTAAAGTTAAAAGGTCACTCACCCATACTGCATAAATGATATATATATATATATATATATATATATATATATATA
Source organism: Sepioteuthis lessoniana (assembly GCA_963585895.1). Classification (NCBI taxonomy): domain Eukaryota; kingdom Metazoa; phylum Mollusca; class Cephalopoda; order Myopsida; family Loliginidae; genus Sepioteuthis; species Sepioteuthis lessoniana. The sequence continues at coordinate 6,970,026 of OY757912.1, read as the reverse complement.
TATATATGAAGGTTGGCTAAAAAGTTCATAGGCTGACCTAGATGCTCTCATGGAACATGACCAAATGCTTATTTGTCAACATAGTCTCCCTTGTGATCTACACATTTCTTCCATCAATGTTCCAGTGCTTGGATCTCATTGATTAGAATAGTAATCATCAGCAGATATGATATTATATATATACATGGAGATATTCCCAATTGCATAGTGGCTAGCATGTTAGACTGAGATATAGTGAGTTCAAACTTTAGACATGTTATTACATTCACTTTTGGTCTAATACCCTTGAGAAAGGTATGGACCCCTTTATCCTCTCAGCTATGGGTTAAATAGTACTACTGTTGCTCTTCTACAAAGATAGGTTTGGCATTATATAAACCACAAACATTTATATGTCATTAAATTAAAAAAACACACACACACACACACACACACACACACACATGCTATGATGGAAAATAAATGTACAGTTTATTACATGTGCAGGCTTTAAAATATGTTGTTTATCAACAATTCATAGACCACATACACATACTGTATGTACTCTGATAAAAATCAGCATAGTGTTGTTGTATATATATATATATATATATATGATTAATCATCATCATCATCATGTCATGCCGCCCGCACGGATATCCCTGACCCTCTCTCGCCACTTTTCCCTATTGTTCATCACCTCCGGCAGGTCTTCTGAACTACATTCACATAGCAGCTGTATGTATGTTCGAGCTGGTCTTCCTGCTTTTGCTCAGCCATAAGTGGGGGTCCATAGGAGTACATCACTTATGAGCTCGTCTCTGCTCCTCCAGCAGTGTCCTGCATGCCTGGTTCATCTAACTTGGATAATTTTCGTGATGGGAGGCAAGTGGCCGTATAGTTATAGTTGGTACTTTGTGGGGTGTTGCCACCAGGACTTGTTTAATATTGCTCACAACATCCTTGTGTAGTTGCCGTCTAGCTTCTTTTCGAGCTGTTTTGTTAATGTCCAGGTGGTGCATCCATACAACAGTATCGACATGACCGTTGCTTGGAAGAAACTGCGTTTCATTTTATCGGTCAGGTCTGATTTCCATATGACTGATAGCTTATCGATAGCTGTCCCGATCAATAAAATCAGAGAGAACGGCTTCGAGCTGACAAAGAAAAAAAGCAGAAGAGACCTCACAAAAACAATTACCGACGCTGACCACGCCGATGACATAGCTTTACTAGCAAATACACCCAACCAAGCTGAAACACTACTGCATAGTTTGGAATGAGCCTCCGCAGGCATTAGCCTCCATGTCAATGCACACAAAACTGAATATATGTGCTTTAATCAAGCAGGTGACATTTCCACACTAGACGGAAACTCTGAAACTGGTTGACAAATTCACCTACCTAGGAAGCAGTGTCTCATCAACTGAAAAAGACATCAACACACGGCTAACGAAGGCATGGACAGCTATTGATATATGATTAATAATCAATGATTTTTTAATCTAATAGTACATGACAATTATTTCATGTTCAATCCAATTATTCAAATGAATGTTTTTGCTTTTTGTCACTCAATAAAACAGAAATATGTAATTAAGAACAATAGGAGAGATTTCCGAAAAATCTGATGATACCACAAGAAGAATTTTGTTTTTAAATACAAAAACAACAACAAAAAAATACTGACTGGTTGATCAACATGAAAAAGAAATTGCAAAGAACTGAGGAAAGACCAGAAGCAAAGATACATATTGAATCCCAAAGAACAACAAAAAAAATTGAAAATTAGAAGGTACCAATCCAGGATAGGATCCATGGATTCTGGTTCAAAAAGCAGGTATGAATGACTGGGGGAAAAGTCCAGTTTGGTTTGTCATCTTCACAACTTCAGCAAAAACATCTGGAGCTCCCAAATTATGCCTTACATTATCAAAATATTGCAAAACTTTTGACTCACCTTTATAAATTATTTTACCCACCCTTTTCAGAAATGTGGCGGCAGATATTTATGCTTTCAATTATAATTAGTAAATATTAGTTGATTAATTTGTAATTCACTAATGCAATTACAGAGTCATTTATACTAATGAACACTTGTCCATTCAGTTAAATTAGAAACATTTATGAAAATTGTCTCATTGATAAAAGAATGTTCTTGTTAAAAAGTTCATGGGAAATGTGTGCTTTCATTGTTTTTCCAAAAGGTTATATCAGCATATTTCAGGTATTCTTCCACAGAAGAAACAGATTTCATCCTTTGATAGCCAGAAGTTTTACAACTTGTAGAGATATGAGGCATGTTAAGGGGGTTGGTATTTCAGATGTCATCCTTTTACAAAAATCAGACTTTGTCCTTTAGTTTAAGAAGGATGCACTGTAGAAACATAGTTATGAATGATATATGTTAAGAGGCCAGAGACGTGTCTAAGGATGTTGATATTTACTACTCAGAGTTTCTATTAGTGACATATTTCAATTCCTATACATGTAAAAATAGTTATTATTTAAAACATATTCATGTTGTATAGCCGTAATACAACTATATGTATACATATACATGTGGAAACATAATCAACAATTATGACGAACGAACACACTTCTTTAGAAAAATATACCTCTCACACTTTATTCGAAAGGGTTGCGAAAGGGTTGCGAAAGGGTTGTGTGTGAGAGGTGAGTTGGAGACTGAACAGACTTCAACATATTGACTCCAAGTTCCTCTGACTATAGCAGCACTTCTTTCTCATTCTGCTGTGCTGCTCAACCTGGGGTCCTGAGGGCCCAAGCCCTCTGTGTCACAATTGCACCGAATTCAACCCATCCACAGTCAAGGTTATATCTTGATATCTTCAACCGGATGCACCTGTTTCTTGATTGGCGGCTAGGTCAAAGGTCAATATGTAACATTCAAACATATTTCTCAAATGATCATTGGCTTTGGTATGGCATTCCTCACAAATTGCTTGTAATTTTTAATACATGTTGTATGCCATGAGATTGTTTAATATTGCTAAATATGACAGCTCTTCTTTATATCTTTATTCTTGTTGGGACCTAAATATAAGAGATTGATTCTTCTGTGTTTTTAATTGATTCTGTTAGCCACAAATATTGTGGTTATCATGTAAATGATTTCCGATGTTCAAAAGCCCAAGTGGCAAAAAACTTTTCTAGGATAAATAATCTGAATAAATCTTATAATAAAATGAACTTTTATGAGATCAGATTTTGCAAAAAAATATAATCTACTTTGATCACTGTGTTCATGATTGCTTGTATGGGTAGATATCGTTTGATGTGTGTGTGTGAATAAGTATATGCAGAAACATATAGATATATACATATATGAGTAGGGTTTGACAGAAATACATCCCACATTTTAAACTGTCATTTGTCTAGTACAAGTAACCATCGGCAAGTGATAATGGTAGCTCCATCTTGCTAATATCTTACAATCTTTTTTCAGATGTGATCAGTTATGATCATAACTTGGACTTTTACAAGTTGACGAAAAGACCAAGCACCATGTCTAGTGGTATTTCTACCAGTTTTTGGTGAATAGAACTCTAAGTCCTGGCAGCAACACCCCACAAAGCACTAACTATACGGCCACCTGCCTCTCATCACGAAAACTATCCAAGTTAGACGAACCAGACATGCAGGACACAGTTGGAGAAGCAGGGACGAGCTCGTAAGTGATGTACTCCTATGGATCCCCACATATGGCCGAGCAAGAGCAGGACGACCAGCTCGAACATACATACAGCAGCTATGTGAGGATACAGGATGTAGCCCTGAGGACCTGCCAGAGGCTATGAACGATAGGGAGAAGTGGCGAGAGAGGGTCAAGGATATCCGTGCTAGCGGCACGACACGATGATGATGAATTCTTCTAGGGGTCTCTCTTTTAATCGATGAACCTGTTGTTCTGAAATTTTCAGCACATAGTAATATCATTCTTGTTAAGATATGAACTTATCTCCCCTGATACTCTCAAGAAGAGAGAGCATTATCCGATGACCAGAAGTAAACAAACGGCCATATTGGTTTATGTGAGAGTGTAAGAAGTTCTTTGTTTTTAACAATTCTGATGTAATATGAAATGAGCACAGGGTTCATCCACTTGTTGAATCAAAACGGAGGTTTCTTAAACTTTAGCGGGGGGCTCCCTTGTTATTGTCCTAAATCTTATCTGCTCAGTTTCTTGTCATGAAATTCTATCAATGCTATAGTCAGTGCCTGGCTCATAAAGTGAGTAAACTGAGGGGCTTGAAAAAGTGGCTTACATATATACATATGTGCACAATACTTATAAGCACAGATGAAACTGAAATGCTATGAGGAATAAAAATAGTTATCTTGCAATATGAGTTGGGTTGAAATCAAACAGCTCTTCCCTTCATTTTCTCATTATTCTGGCTTCTTTCAATAAACATTGTGCAAATAATGAATAATTAATTTTTATCCCCCTTACCATTTATATATCTTACTCCGATATCTTTCTTCTTATTAGCCATATTTATACAAACATGGGTCAGTGATTTACAATTACAATCATAAATAACAGGAAAACTATCTGTAAAAAAGATATTACACAATGATGATTGCTCCAAAAATATTACCTCCCATTTATCTACATTTAAACTATAATGGATAATTAGGACACAATAATACTGTTGAATAGACAAAGTTTTTATTTTTCAATATAAATCCGGTCATTGTTTATGTATCCTCACTAACAATGAACAAGTGCTTGCTGTAGTGTTGTCAGGTCTCATTCACTTTCAGATTAATACCTTTGTGGAAAGATATGAACTCTTTTATCCTCCCAGCAATGGGTTAAATAGTACCACTACTTTAGTAGTTTTTTTAGGATTGTTTGTTTAATGGCACATCAAACTTCTTTGATTATTCAACACTAAATCCATCCTTCTAGAAGAGCATTAAAGGAACTATTTTACCCATAGCTGGGAGGATAAGGGGGTTCATACCTTTCCCAAGGGTATTTGTCTGAAAATGAACGTAATAGCATGACTGGAGTTCAAACTCACTTCCTACAATTCCACAGCTTTTACCATTACACCACAAGGACACCCCCAGTACCACTATAAGAATGGCTTTGGCATTAAATAACCCATGAAGGTTGATATGTCATTAAACAAAGAAACCAAACCAAACTTGTTGCATGTAGTTATATGGTTTCAAGTGTTCCCATCTGATATTAATAATCTATACACAATTATATGGTTTCAAGTATTCTTATCCAATACCAATAATTTATACACAATCATATGTTTTCAAGTAACTATTTCCATTTAATAATGGTCACTTGTTAGTACAAGGGGGCATTGCTCATGGTGTAGTTGTTAATGTGACATTGTAGTAAATTAGTTGAAATTCTAACTATGTGATTACATTCAATTTCAGACTAATACTCTTGGGAAAGGCATGAAACCCCTTATCCCCTCAACTATTGTTTAAATAGTACCACAACTATTTTTCTTCTAGGATGGCTTTGATGAGCCACAAAAGTTGATATGCCATTAAAAAAAGGAACCAAATCATGCAAAACTATCATAGCTGTGTTGAAAATGTAGATTGCCGGAATCTTGTTCATTCTTGTTAGTGAAAATGCATTGTCAGTGGTGATGACTATGTTGAAAAGAAGTGTCTTGGAGCTGAAAACTTGTTCTAACAATGCTACAGAACTCCCTGTATCTTGTAGTTTTGATGCAAAAAATAGCAGGTATTACTTTCAGATCACTCTTATTAAGTTACATTTTATTCCATGTTATTTCTCTTCCTTGCAGTATAATAATATAATCAACTATTAGACATTACCTTCAGAATAACCCTCTTATGAGCACAGCATTCAGTCTCTTGCTCATTGTAGGTGAAAATACATAGCCAATGGTGAAGACCACATGAAAAAACAGTTTCACAGTTGAAAACTTTCACTACTCAATGGTGTTATTCTTCTTGTAACTCATACAGTTTCAGTTGGGATGAATTAGAGTCATTAATTTTGGAGCACCTCTCTTAATATAGAAAACATTTCTTGTTTTTTTAAATACAGCTAAAAACAGATATATACAATCTCTAGACTTTTATTTTTCAAAGCACTCAGCTTCGATTTCATTGGATTTTTTTATTATGATGGAAGGAGGTTTTCAATATCAGTAAAAGTAATTATAGTCTTTTAGAGTCTAAAATATCTTGAATGGTAATTTTAACAATCACTCATTTGAAGAATATTGCCAAAAGATACGATAAAGATACTAGTTTAGTATAATGTTATTTTAGCCATTATTTCCAACGACGTTAGGGTATTTATTAGTGATATAAGAATAATGAACATATTACGGCCAGAAACACTTGATTTTTTGATAAGAATGGAATTGATTTTTAAATGAAAAGTGCACATATATATTATAAAGAAACTCCTGTTTTCAAAGTTGTTCAATGCTAAGAATGTTTCTAAAGTCTTTGCTTCAAAATATTTATCATTGTTGAAAAATCTTATTTTAATGGAAGCTGCTTATTAATTATTAAGATTTTATTGACAGAAGAATGAATGAGAATGAAACAGGAATTGGTTTACAAGCTGTCAAAATAAAGCTGTGTTCAAAAATTATTAAAAATAAAGCTGTATTTACTGAGACAGAAACGATCAATGACTGAAATGGTAGTATTCTTCAAAATTGTTTTCTTTGTATTCAACACACTTATTCCAGTAAGTTTTCCAATGATCAAAACATCTCTGAAATTCCTTTTTCTTTTGATGTGGTGTGAAGCTACAACATAGTACTTCTTTTAATGCCATCCATGTCCTCAAATCTTACTGTCAAGATAAATTTTCAGTTTAGAAAACAAGAAAAAGTTGCAGGAAGCTAAGTGAAGTTGTGTAATGTAGAGGCTGTCTAGCTCTGTGACCAACAACAAACTGTCAATTTTGAGAGCTCTTGTGGTAGGTGCAAGAAATGGTCAAATATCAGAGTATGAAATTTTTTTAAAAGTGGTCTGGTGTTTACAAGTAGAGTAACAAGTAACAGCCAAATTTATTTTAATTAGAACATTTTGATCATTCTTCATAAAATCTATTGATTACTAAAATACCCAGATTAATGGGTTAGATATGGTCAAACTGAACTAAATTTTTGAAAAGGAGCAGTAAATTGGTTACCAGTAGAGTGACAAGTAACAGCCTAAATTTTTTTTTATGAGAACTTTTTCATCATACCTCAAAAATTCATTGACAACTATTATACCCATATTAATAGATAAACATAGTTAAACTAAACTGAATTAATGTATCTATGTAAACTTGCATTTTGGTATCTAAATTGTAAAAATATCCAGAATCTAGAATTTTAGAATGAATAATACCTAATTATATCCATTTTGATTGTATAATCTTCCTGTAGAAATAATAAAAATTCTAGTATTTTTGGTTTAGGGAAAAAACAAACTTTTTATAAAAAAAACTTGTTAGGGAAGTAATTAATTATGTATGGTAATGTAAATGGTGTGAACACCATAGGTGAAAATCAAGACTTGAAGTGTGTTCATTTATTTTTGGAATAAACTAATATTTTGTTGATTTTCTAAACATTTTTTGTACCAATATAATAGACCAAAAAATGTGTTCCAATGACACCATTTGAAAGGTTGCATTGAAATCTAAGTAGAAAATTTGATTATATAAAAAGAAGATATGTAATTTTATTGTCTTCTTTCTTTCTCTTTTGGCACTGTAACATGAGGAATCTGAGTTGTTTTATAATGTTATTTTTTTTTAAATCAAAGTAAACACAAAATCATTATTTGTCTTGAGACTGTTATAAAATGCAACAAATATATCCTCTTTGTTTTGTATTAGATATTCCTTAATAGATATTAAAATTATATTTGTTCTAATAGTCTGCAAAGATGATGTATGATTGAATATAAATATAAAATATATGGCATAATAGGTTGATATTATCTAAATGGCTTAAAGTTAGAATAGGAATTAAATAATCATTAGAATAACTAAGATATTCAAATGAATGCTGGAGATGACGGAATTTTAAGATATCACAAAATGAGAAAGTTGATTAATAAGTTAGGTTTCCAATGATATAAAACAAGTTTTAGACAAGATACAATAATGAAGCTGGTAGGAAAATAAAATAAATTTATTTCTCTTCAAAATTACAAGTCAAATTTTTATTTAATTCTACAAGTGTGCTATTTACTTTTGATTTGGTCAATCAGGTTTTTGTTTCATTTGCATACAGTGCCTTAAGCTTTGGCCTTAGGTAAAAATTGCTGACCTTTCAAATGACTCATGATTTTGAAAACTCAAGATCATGTCATGCTGAAAGTATCAGTTTCTATCATATCATCAAAGTTAAGCAATAATGAGCCTGCTCAGTACTTAGATAGGTGACTACTTAGTAATGGTTTGACTAAACAAAACTTATCAACCTACATTACATATGCATCAGTAATGCCTAAATCATTTTAGTGATTTTATTTTAAAATCCATTTTTGAAATCTGACAATTTTTTTTATGCCAGTGATTTCTTCTGTAGAATTAGAATAGTTGTGGACCTCCCAATCTGAAAAGATAAGATCATCATTTCCATGGGGTGTTAACAGCACAGATTCCTTTAACTCTCTCTCTCACCATCTGTCCCTATCAGCTATCACATTTGCTAAGTTCTCTTGATAGCACCCATAGTCCACACAGAGTTGTTGAATGTAAAAAAGCTGATACTAAGAAATTTTCTTTTGCCTTTTTTAATAACTTGTTTCTAAATTATTTTAATTTCTTTGTAACCCTGAAAACAGTAGTCACAGACAGCCCAATCTGTAAAAACTTTTGGTGAGATTTTCATGCTAAGTGGGTTAAATTCTTTGACACATCATCCATGTAGAAGTCACTGCCCTAAGATGCAGAATATGGACTTAGCCACCTTCGAATAATGGAACGTCCCAATGTCCATATAATCTCACTTCAACTTGTAATTCATGATTACACATGTGAGCACTGATTCATTGCTACGGAGCCTTACAATAAAATTCCAACAATCCAAACTTTCTCACTTGACAAAGATGTCTATTCTGATCATATATAATTTCAGTGTCATGAGATTTATCCTGTAGACTACACTGGCTGCATTTCTGCTGTGTGGTAAGTCCCCACCCCCAATGAGTGTCCTGATATGACTCTAAGGAATCTGATAAAGTGAGGCTCCAGTAATGCTGGAGCTTTGGAGAATGCAGAGTATCCTTACAATGCCATTGCTCACAGGTTCATTCTGGCCCAGAGAGGGAGTACCAGATAGGATCCTATCTATGAATCAAATAGAACTGTTTGACATTTCAATTGTATGCAGACAAATGAATTGCATCAAATTGACTTATTTTAAATAAACTTGTTTGATCATTTAACTGTGTAAACAAATGACTGATGTTTAATTGAATTGTTTGTGATACATGGACAAACTTGGAAATATTTAACTGTGTGCAAACAAATGTTTAATAGTAAATAGAATTATTCGTATTAGATAGAAATAAGTGAAACAATTCAACTGTATGCAAACAAAATGAGCTCAGGCTTGTTTAGAAATGTTATCTACAAAATGTATTTAAAAATATTTAATATATATTTATAAAGAGGATTTAGCAGGAAATAACCTACAATGGTTGATATGCCATAAAACCAAGCCAAATCTAATCATAATATTGTCAAATTCTTGGAAGAGAAAATTAAGGACATCATAGAGTGAATTTTTATTCACATAGGAAATTAGGTTTGTACTTTAAGTACATTCAAGCAACATTGCTAACATAATAGCCAAAGATAAGCATACATAAATAAGGACTAGTATCCAATAATCATTTCAAATGCTAAATACAGCGTTGACGCATGATTAATACTATAAAATGAAATATACATGCCAATAAATTTTATACTCTTTTTTCTTAGGGTAGCATCTTTTCTGAAATAGCTTGTACTGTAAAAGTAAGGACACAATCGGTTAAAAACAGATTTGGTAAAAGTAATGTTTTTTTCTTCTGATAAGAAATTGTCTTAAATGCATAGTTTAAATATTCTACCCATATTTTGGAATTTTTGGTTGATTTTGATAAATGGTATTTAACTATTAAAGAGATATATATAATTACCATCACATCCACATTTTAAAAATTAGATATATATATACATTGGTTTGGAACATGCACTGAAGAATGAATGTTGATTAGATAGATATATCTCTTTTGATTGACTTACACTTCTAACTGTATTTTAAATATTTTAACATATTGACAAACACTGATTATCCAATTTTTTTCATTAGTCCTCATAGTATTTATTCAAAAAAATATATTTATTTTTCAACATAATCTCCTTCCTTATCAATGCACTTGCATGATTCTTTTCCATTAATTACATATCAAGCCACCAACTTATTACTCCATCTTGACTTATGGTCAAGTCATGTTGAAAGCACTGTTTCCCTTCAGACCACTAAAGTTAAGCAACAGTGAGCCTGTTTAATACTTTAATGGGTGATTACTTTGTAATAGTTGGTAATATAAGAAACCAAAGATCTGTGTGCCAGACGAAGAAAAGTTTAGTAAATAACAATTTAGAGTTCCACCCTCACAAATACATTTTATAAACTCCTCTGTAAAAATCAGGAATTGCTAAAGTGGTCAATATTGACTCTTTGGGTCAATGAGACTATCGAAATAACTGATAAATGACTCAGGTTAGAAGAAAATCAATAAAAAGTGTTGAGGTTGAAAACTGAATTTGAGATGTCAAAAACAAAATTCGTTGATTACTCTACATAAGTCAAATGACAGCAAACAGTTACTATACTCTGCACATTAGCATTCATGTAACTTACTTATTCATAAAGCTGGATTTTCACATATTTTGCTAAGATTGAACAATTCTATGTTAGATTCCAGAATTATGTTCAACATTTTCTAAAAATTTCTCATGATCTCTGCAACAATCTTACAAAAGAATTTTTTTTATTTTCCAATTTTCCAAGAGTGATATTTACAGGGGAAGGAGAACAATGAACAAAAGTCTTACAGGATTTGGAATGCAGTTTCAATCACAAATGTTTAAGGGAATACACATCTACCTATATTTCAAGAGTGATATTTACAAGGGTAAAGAACAGTGAAGCAAAGTCTTGCAGGATTTGTCACCCGAGTATTGCACTGGACACTGCTGTCCAGTTTAAGCTATAATCAGGCATACATGCCTGGACCCAGATTTGGGTCGATGTCCAGCTAGGCTCATCAGGCCCACATTGCACTAAGTGGGCCGATGACAAACACAGTCAAGCAGGGCTTGAGACTCGACTAGTGCCTGACCTTCCCCTTGCCTAATCCCTACAATAATCGACCTTTGGGTCATTGATCATGTGTCAAGTCCTGTCTGGTTGGAGGCAGAGACAAACATCGGCTCACCCTGTGGTATGACTCTATAGAAACTGGACTCATAAGCAAAGCTCTCAAGGCATGATCCTACATCTAGTTGTTGCATCTGCCTTACATCTGCATAGATATGCGAAAAAGTCCTTTAAAGGATCATTAGAGGTCTCCATCCCTAGAGTTCTTATCTTATCATCCCATCTCTGACAGTTCTTATGAACTTGTTGAAGCAGACAGCCTGGAGGCACTATGAAGAGGATAATAAGACCATCGAGTCTAAATCATCTCAGTCGATCCTGGTACTGCACAGAGCTAAGACACAGTAGTCTTAGCCACCTGTCTGTTCATTCCTTGGTTACACAGAGCTAAGAAGCAGTAGTCTTAACCATGGGTTCCCTGTCTGTTCCTCGGCTACACAGAGCTAAGACACAGTAGTCTTAGCCACTCATTTACTATTTCCTCTGCTCCACAGAGCAAAGACATGGTAGTTTTAGCCACCCGTTCACTCGTTCCTTGGCTCCGCAGATCTCTCTTCCAGCTTAGATACCAAACGACGACCTCTAGCTGTCTCTACTATTGACAACCCCCAGGTATCTCTACCATCAACAACTATTCCACCAGCTGTCTCTGCTATTTCCATCACCTATAAGACCATCAAACTTTAACCAACAACAAAATAAATTGTTATTTGTTATTACTGCTATCTCGCCTTTGTTCTCTTCATTGTCTTCCAGCTGTCAATTTACTTACACAAACAACAAAAATCATTTGTGGGGTCAACGTTCTTATTGTCCCAGTAACAAGTTTCCCTCAGAAATGTTTATGGAAATACACATCTACCTCTATTTCAAGTGTGATATTCACAAGAGAATGGGAACAGTGAACAAAAGTCTTGTAGGATTTGAAATGCAGTTTCCCTAACTAATGTCTGCAGAAATGATGCTTTTATCTATTTTTACCTGGGATGAGGGTTTTATGAGGACTCAGAGAGTCCATAAAATGAAAAATGTTTGGTAACTCATGGTTTAAATATATGAGAATAATTTTTTTACATGAACCAGTTACTATTTCCATAACTTTGTTAAGAATGATGCCATTATTGGCATATTTTATGCTAAGAAAGAAATTTAGTAAAGTCTCCACTCACCAAGGTCCAACACAAACATTATTATATCTGAAATATACTAAATAAAATTGAAGGAAAGACAAGACAAATACATTTGTTCATGCAAGAACATTTACCCTTTTATATACATAATATACATCCAAATTGTATTAAGAAGAAAGAATACTCAAATGAGTCCCAACAACTTAAAATATACATATATGCCTCAATGAACAAGCAGCATGCAAAAGGGGTACAAAAATGGAAACAGAGCTTACTTTACAAGAGGAATTACTATGGGCATGTGGCTCCACCATACCCTGTTAGGGTCAGAGACAACACTTTTACAGTTTTAAAAAAAAGAGGTAGAATAAATCAAAAAAAGGTTTCTGTGATTGTTATGTGACACCCTAGTGGGCCTCCTAATAGACATGCCCATTCTCCAAGGGAGACAATTATCTATTGTATCCATACACAGCAACCTATTTTCTAAATAGAAAAGTGTAATGAGACTTTGCAAATCAAAAATTGGCCAGTCAATAAACAGAGGAGATAATTGATGAGAGGAAGTGCAAAGCCTTCAGTGAGAGAAGAACGAGTATAGTGTTTAACCAATACAAAGTTCCTTGTATGACTTATAGAGAGAACAGCCCTGTTAGTGGAGCTTGAAATATACTGATTGTATCTGCTGTAGAGGGGTAAGATCCTCTCTACCAAAAAGAGTGTCCTGAATATGACACTAAACTGCATTTGATGGCAATGCTCCAGTTCTGGAGATTTGGGGAATATTGAGTACTCCTTTATTGCCATTACCCTCAGATCTACTATTTTTTCAGCTATGTACAACCCCTCCCCTACCCAAAATATATGAATAAAAGTATACAAAGAAAATGATTCTCAAACATCTAGGCATGAGATAACCCTAAACAGTTTGACATCCCATTAAAAGAAATCAATCAATGATAAAGAGTAACAAAATGAATTGTAGTTATTAGCTGCTATGAAGATGATAAAAAGAATTCTAAATTCTTCTGATTGTTACATATTGACCTTTGACAGGCCAGTTCATGTGGGGATACCACATGAATTGCATGGGAAGATGTGGGCATCAGAAAAACATATTATAATGGAAGTTTTCAACCTCAGCACTCTGTCAGAATTGGCAGTCAGCAGAGTAGACAAGTCACATTGTCTTGGTATTAGCCCTGACGGGTATAGATGGCCTCCTAGTTGAGAACCTTCTCTGTCTCAGTCTCCTATAAAGGAAGAGTAAGGCTCTGGAGATGTATCTCAACCTGAAGAGATCATATAAATCCTAGCAGTCCTGTCTCTCAACCAATTTCAACCATTCCTAAATAAAAAGAGAGTTTTTATTTTCATAAGTGTTGCTGTCACTTTAACCCCCACCCCCCACCCCCCAATATACAACATGATTACAATAAACTTTAACAAGATTATGGGCTTTGTATTTTATGTATTGTTTTCTTTCATTCTTTATTTTTAAGAAAAATGTTGCCCGAGTGGGTAGAGTGTTCATCAGTGGCACGGGAGACCAGGGTTCAATCCCAGGTTGCATCATACCAAAGAGTTTAAAAATGGTACTTGATGCTTCCTTGCTTAACACTCTGCAATATAAAGTATGTATCAAGGGTAAAGTGGAGCAATCCAGGGAAAGGAGTAGCGCCCTCCCTTACACCTCAGTGTAGTAGCTATGGAAAAGGGAGCCTTCTGGTCACCCTCGACTACGGTCGCCAACTTTACTTTATGCTTTAAGCTAACTCAGTTTTAATAAAAATGATAATAACTGAGTCAAAAATTTCTCCATTATTGTATTTTTTAACTTAAAAGAATTATGGATTTTGGATTATTCCTAAATTAAGTAGAGTGAAGGATTTTAATTAGCATGTTATAATTATCTCTTTTACATTGAGAATTTGGATGATAAAAAAAGAGATATTCAGCTTAACACAGACTCCACAAAATTATCATTGAGTTGCAAATCAAACTGGATATTGCTTTATTCTATAATATACAGTATTTTAAGTGTATTCCTCTTATAAAAAAAAATTTATTATGTGCCATTTTTGGTGGTTTACAGTTACATTTATACATACATACACGTACATATCTTTATCAACATAAGAATTTTTGTAATATATAGATTATCAAGCGAAATGGTGATGTAATAATGTTGTAATTTATGATCAAGCAGTATCCATCTCTTCCCTTTAATTTGCTTCTTCTCTGGTTATCTTGTTGTTTTATGTCATTCTTTCAGTTTCTTCTTTTGTGTTGCCATCTTTATTCTTATTTCATTGTCTTCTATCAGCCTCTCCAGTTGCCATGAGAGAATGACAAGCAACCACAATTTCATGTGCATATATATTACATTTATTTCTTTAGTGATCTCAATTTCATCACATGTCTGATTAAATGAGAAGTTTGGGAGCAAAATGAAGTATTTCTCTCTCAAGTCAAGTTTTTCTCCCTTACTTATTTCTAACTCTAGAACTGTTCTAGCTGAAAGCATCCAATGAGAGTGGTAGTCTAAAATTGACCATGAGTTCAATGGTTGTCAATCATACTGGTTAACTGTTATGTTTTTCTACACGTTTGACAGTTCAGGACTTAAAGCGAATGCTACACTACATATCAATAATAGATCGAACCGATCTATCATGTAACAATTATAATCAAAGAATAAATGATATTGCTATAAGGCTTATTTTAAGGTGCCTCATTTAATGTAATGATTAGCAAGCTAGACTAGTAAATGATTATTATTGTAACTGATTCTTGCTTGGACGTTACTTCTGACTTTGTGCTCAAACTAAGCTAAGTTTTATAAAAAAGTATACAATGTCACAACTTCCTTCTGAACTAGTCTCAAAAACAAGATGATAGGAAATGGTATTTTCAAGTTGATCAAGCAAAGATCTATTCATCGACAATCTTCTTTTGCTTATCCCTGAAATTTAGATTGAGACTCGTCAAATTTCCAGTCACTAATTGGCCCTTTTCAAAAATCTTAAGTTTTATCTGTGACCACCTGTTGCACCTAAAGTGATTTTCCCATGAATGACATTTTATTGTCAGTTACACAGCGGGGCTTCAGAGTCCCTGATGTTTGGAGGTGGCCACTACATTAACTATCTGGAAAGTTCTAGCTTACAAAAAAGGTAAAAATTAAGTATAGAATTCCCCCATTGTATATCATTTATAAATTAGTTGGATTACACTCTTGGTTAAACAGATAAAAATAACTTTTTATTTTTGTCTAGTGGGTAGAGTATTTGCCAATAGCCTGGGAGACTGGGGTTCAATCCCAGGTTGAGTCATTCCAAAGACTCAAAAAATAGTACATGATGCCTCCTTGCTTAACACTTGGTATTACAAGGTACAAATCAAAGGTGAAGTGGAGCAATCCAGGAAAAGGAGTAGTGCCCTCTCCTACACCTCAGTGCAGTAGCTATTGAAAAGGGAGCCTTCAGTATGCCCTTGACTTTGGTCACCAACTTTACTTACTTTATGCATAGATACAAATAAAAACAAAATATATTTACACTTTCTTTTGCTCATAGCAACTTAAATCTATTTAAAACCTACTTCAATAAAATATTATATATTTTCAATGATGTGAAAAGCCCATATTCAGTTTTTAGATAGCCCTGTTAGCATAGAACAGAATTTTCTGATTGTATCCCTTGTTGAGGGGTAAGATTCCCCCACACACACACACAAAAAAAAGGGGGCGTCCAAGGTATTACACTAAATTGCATCTTTTAAGGAGGCTCTAGTTCTGAAGTACCAGGAAATGTGAAGCGCCAACTTCATTGCCACTACTCTGACCTAGAGTGGGAGTACCTGTTCAGATTCCATCTATAGGTCAAATAGATCTGTCTAAGAATCATTCATATTTGATAGGACAGTGCGCAAGAATGTGCTCCCCCCAATAAAAAAAACATCAACTCAAAAAATGTAAATATGATCATACAATGAATGTGATTCCCTAACCCTTAGACATAGAATAACCCTAGACAAGTTGATAAGCATTTGAAATCAATCAATCTATTAATTGATTTTTAGATTGACTACAGAGCTATCTTCTTACCAAATTTCATTTAGATTGGATCTTTAAACATCCAATACAATATAATATAATCATAAAAAAAGATTTAGTTGCTGGCACAAATTTTGGTTCAAAAATTGTTACTTACTGTTATATTATGTCTTTATAAGTGAAATGTAAGTAACCGCCTTCACTCACTCTTTGGATGTCCATACCTGAGTGTAGCTTGTCTTTGTATTCACGCATCAAACACTTATTTTGAGAGCAGTAACTTATGACTGACTTGTCTTATGGTAATTAATCTCACTCTTGCATATCTCAAACATTGCCTATATTAACATCGTCGATTCATTTTCAACACTTTAAACTTCGATATAAATTTTCATCCAATTTTTTGTCTGTCTATTAATTGAGATCAAATCCATTTATGCTACCAAACTGTATATCTGCCTTTCATTTATTTGATCATGTGATTTCTATTATGTCACATTTAACTTTAAAATATCTAATTCAAGACATGAATTATTGCATACAAATATATAACTTTACATTATCAAACCTTGTATATTTATTGTTATTGTTTTCGACCCAAGTAGTTTCAAGAGTATAACTTTTATTATTTTATTTAAATGAAGCAATATCAGTCATTATTATTGATAATTTCTGCTGGCATTATCCTTCATTTTCCTAACAGCATCAGATATGCTGCCAACCAATTGAATACAGGGATAATGAATGGCTTTATAGGGGGTTATTTAGACTTCTGTAGTACCATCCATACTTTCATGGCAGCAAGTATGAAGAATCTTATTTCCTGGAGGAAAATGTAAGTTTGTCTTACAGTTAACTTATCATTTATTCTTGTTTCAAATTTTTGCTGTTCTTATTGTAGAAGTGATGACGCATGTGACTTGTGAAAAAAAGCAGTAAGAATTCACAAGAAAAAGAATAAAATTAATCAAAATTATTAATGTTAATGATAGACAGAGCTTCATATAAAAGACAATTAAAGATATAATGATACTAGTTTCATGATAGATTGATATGATCTATAATCATTAAATGTTTTACACTTTAAGTTGAAATAAATGTTTTAATTATAAATTGGTTTAATAAAATGTTTAATAAGCAATACCAGGACTGAACTTTCTATCATATAAAGTTTCTCATTGCAAACTTTCTTTTGGTGATTAATATCAATGAAAAGAATCCTCTATATAGACATGACAGTTTTTATATTTACTACATCAAGAATTGAACTCTTTAATGCAGCAATTTCTGTTCTATACTTTATCAACTGGACAAAATCCAGAAATGCAATTAATATTTATTAGATACAATAGGGAATTGTCTGGACATGAAAAATGAAAGTGAAACACCCTGTAAAAGATATCATCATATTGTTGTGGATCTTCAACAAAGGCATGACTAATTAAGCTTATGGAATGGCTACAGTTATTGTAAATGTCAGTGGTTCTTCATTCTTATTTGCTAATGTGTTGTCTAAAGTGGATATGCAATCTCGATTGTCCTATTTATGTCATTCTCAGGCATCATTATCATTATTCTCTTGATGAACTACATAATTTATTCCTCTAAATGGATACGGATTTTTAAAAGATTTTACTGATCTCTGATAGGAAAGATCCTTTTAATCCACTCAGACTATTTGTCGCTTAAAAAGGGTTTAGACATAGGTATTACTATATCAGTATCCTGGGACTAAATTTTCTGTTATTATAACTATTCATTTATATCTACAAAAAATTGTAATCTGCATAATACTTGTAAAGACTAAAAAGTTATTTTTCAGACAAAATTAATCATTATGATAGCAAAGCATCAACATTTCCCACAATTATCACCATTTTTATATTTCTAATGCGAGTTTTTCTATTTGTATGAATTTCTGTGAAGAAGGATAATCATTATTTGCTATACCCATAGAAATTCCATTCCATGGTTTAATAATTTCAATGAAATACATACATATATATATATATATATATATATATATATATATATATATATATATATGTAATTGGTTATTTAGGAGAAGAAGGGAAATAAAGGACCCCCCCCAGTATATGCATGGATATGAATACTTACACATACACACAAACACACAGATTACACTCTTGTAAACACACACACACACACACACACACACACACACACACACACACACACACACACACACACACACACACACACACACACACACAGAGGCGCAAAATAAACATCTGCAGAGGCCAAAGGTTGTCATGGACAATAAATTCCAACAGGACATTCACAGCTTTTAATTCTGGAATTAAAAAGAACTGCAACCCAATCAAAACAGTTCCCATAATAAAAACCAAAGGGAGCACCAAAATCAATAATTAACTTCCCAAAGATGGCTCTTAAGTCAGAAACACATGTAGAAACATAAAACAAAAGCCTAAAACTAAATTCACTGGTGGACCTATTTATTTTAGAGCATATATTTGTATATAAAAACAAATAATTTTTAAAACTCTTTTTTCACAAACCAAAGAAGTACTCTATACCAGGTAGGAAGACATGATAAAAACTCAAATAAATTTATGTTTACTCTCTTCTTTGTGACTGACTCATAACTGTCTGTTTCATGTATTCTTAAGAAAAAATACAATTATGAAACTGGCAGTTATAAGGCAGTGATGATTAAACATCAATTTATTTTAGGTTTCATATATATATATATATATATATATATATATATATATCAGTAATATCCAGTCGGCATCAGAAGACTATGGGTGTAGATTATTCATGTATAAAATATATGAGGGATTTCATATAAATCTATGGGAGTGCTCAATGTATGGCTATTATTATATATTCCTTTTCAGAAAACTCCCATACAGAATATATTCAATGTAACTGGAAGAAAAATTAACCATGGATTTTTTATATATATTCTGTAATCCATATTTGCTGTTTACATCCTCAAATTAAGCGTGCATGTCATTTGAAGAGATAACAATTATATTCTTCGCCAAAATAAACTTATAATGACAATTTAACCATGGTTGAGTTTTCTTCCAGTTACATTATATATATATATATATATATATATATATATATATATATATATATATATATATATGTGTGTGTGTGTGTATGTATATATATATATGTACATATATATATATATATGTACATACATATATATATATATATATATATATATATATATATATATATATATATATGTACAAAGAATATTTCCCAGACACTGCTTG
Source organism: Sepioteuthis lessoniana (assembly GCA_963585895.1). Classification (NCBI taxonomy): domain Eukaryota; kingdom Metazoa; phylum Mollusca; class Cephalopoda; order Myopsida; family Loliginidae; genus Sepioteuthis; species Sepioteuthis lessoniana. The sequence continues at coordinate 6,950,159 of OY757912.1, read as the reverse complement.
GTTTAACATTAATTCCAGTCTTTACATAATTCTTAACAACCATTGATAATTTCCAAGCCTTTACATGGATTTCAGTAATTATTCCTATATAATATGAGGGTTATTCAATAAAGAAGGTGAATTTTGTCTGAGGAGTTCACAATAGGAAGCACTACAGTTGTCCTTTTTTCAAGGAAATCAATGGTGATAGGTCCCTTCTTTGTCCCAAACAAAAGTCAGCATCACCTTCTTTACTGACCACTGCACTAGGAACTTTTTCTCTACCTGAGAGTCAGAGTGTTTTCACTTTATGGATTGTCTTTTCAACACAAACTCATATAGTGAAATACATGTTTAGCCCATTTGTAAACATTTTTTTAACAAAATAAACTTATTTTGATTTTAACAAAAAATTCACTTGTTTGGCTTGCTGCCATTTTGAATAGTCACAAAATAAATAAAATGATGTAAAGTTAATATTCATGGAAAAAATTCTAAAAAAATTTAATTTTATCTAAGTTGCTGCCATTTTGAGTAGCCTTAAAACAAATATTTTTGAAAGATTAAAATGATTTTTGCATTAAACCAATTCCAACCAATGCAGAGTTTACACTTATAAAAAAAATCATTTTCCTATTTAAAAAAAAAATAATTTTCCTAATTCAAAAATAAAAAAAAAATCATTTTCCTATTTCCCAAAAAAAATTTCCCTTATTTATTGAATGACCCTTGTACAAATAGTTTGTACAGAATTATATAATTTCAAGTTATCCACTGTAATACTAATCATTTGTAGGCAATTACGTCACTTTAAAACAGGTAAATACTTCATACTTATTGGTTGAGTCGTAAATAGTTTCAGTTTCTTAAAAGCAAGTTGTAATAATGAATTTCAAACTTGTCATGTTTTAAATGCAACTGGAAATTACCTAATGAAAAAAAGGTACCTTCAACGGTCATTCTTATTTCAGTAGTGAAAGAGTGCACATCATGAGTAAATCTATAATCTCATATCTCTAAAAGGAAGGAATTGAAAGTGTATATTCCACGTGTAATGTAGTGGGAGTTTGAGAATAACAAAAACGCAACAGAAGCGGCTAAAAAAGTTCTTGTGTTTATGGCCAAAATATCATTACAGAGTACCGAGTCCAAAACTCTTTTTCAAAGTTTTGTTCTGACAATGCATCATTGAGAGATGAACCCGAACCAGGACACCCATCAGACCTTTATTGAGAGACTTTAAGAGAATTAGCAGAATGCAATCTTTGCAAATGTATTTGTGAATTATTACTTAACCGCAATGCATCCCAATTTGTTGCTACTTAAAAAAGATAGGAACAGTGAGCAAGCTGAGTATTTGGCTTCTACACGCTCTTAGTAAGAAGAATAAAGAAGATCACGTATCCATAGTAACAAGCCTTCTTTCAAGCAGAGAAATGATACAATTCTCAAAAATGTCATTAGAGGCCAGGTAAAATGGGTCTTTTATGATAATGTTCTATGCAAAAGGTAGTGGATTGACAAGGAAGAATCTCTTCTCTGTAGCCCACCCCAGAGGCAGAGTTTCATAAAAAAAATTATGTTATGTGTATAGTGTGATCATGATGTAATTCATTTGGAGTTTTAAAACTGCAATCAGACACTCGGTACAGACTTATATTCTCAACAGCTGCAATGTGACCGTGAAAATCTAAGAAAACACCCTGCACTCATAAATAGGAGAAATATTGTGCTTTCTTATGATAACGCAAGGCCACAATGAACAAAAATCACCCAGGAAAAATATTTCATTCAATTTGATCTGTTCTACTTCATACACCATATTCAGGAGACCTTGCAAAAAGTGATATCCATCTTTTTCGTTCTTTACAAAAATGCTCTCTGAATGACAAAAATGTGAAAACATTTGCAGAAAACTTCTTAAGCTTGAAACCTGCAAAACTTTACTTGAGAAGAATCAACAATCTACTTGATGAATGGCAAGACGTGATTCAAAATAATGGTGAAAATACTATTGTTAAATTATTGTTGTAAATGGATTAAGTAAAAGGTTCATTAAAATAATCTTATATTTCATTAAATAAGACTGGTTGTTATATACAACAGCTTTAAAAGGAATACAATCATATACTGCAGACAATAGCTGGCTGCTCCCATACCCTGATGGTGAGCTAATTATGCTAAAGGCTGTACGGCTGGAGAACAAACATAAAATTTGGCCTATCATGGACTACCATGAATTCAATGAGGACATAGACACATTCACAGCCAGTGCAGATGTGTGCGCTCCGAAGTTGAGAGAGTGGCAAGGGTCAAATGACACTCTATTGGATTTGCGCTGGATGTACTTGCAATTCCACATTGACAAGTCTTTGAGACCATTCCAAACGGTGAAAATTAAGGAGCAAAGGTATTGCTTTACCTTCTTGCAATTTGGGCCAAACATGGCATTTTTATGCTTGGCTACTACACTCACTTCAAAAAGATTTGCATACACCACTCTTGCAATTTCTCCTCGCTCAAGACCGCGTTTTATTTTAAATTGAGGTGTTAAGGCAGCCATGTTTCTTTTTTTTCTTTCTCTGGGGTATACCACTCATTTTGAATCACCTGGCATAAACATGCTCGCTTTGCTACATGGGGTAAGCTGTCTTCTCTTCAACAGGTTATGTCTATTTTTATAGACTTTTTTCCGGTGATCCTTATTTGTATAAAAAATTCTTGTCAGTTATTGCATTATCAAAAAATTATTTAATGGAATTGATTTCTCAACTATAAACAAGATGATTGTTTCTGAAGAAAATCCATTTTTTAAATGGTGCGTTTTGTTTAGTTGTTGTAACTCTACATAGAGAGGATTCATTTAGTTTGGTTTTATAGTACATCAACCATTGTAGGTCATTAAATGCCAAATCCATTTTTATACATACAAACAGTTCTATTTCAAGCAATTCAGTTTTGTATAAGTACACCGTTTCAATGCCAAAAACACCTCTATTTCAAACAATTCAGTTTAGCATAAGTGCACAGTTTCAATGTCAAAAAACAATTCCATTTCAAACAGTTCAGTTCAGCATAAGTGCACAGTTTAGTTCTATTTGACCCATAGATAAGACTCTATCAAGTATTACCTCTCTGGACCAGAGTGGACCTGGGAATGATGGCAATAAGGGGTCATTGGCCAAATGAGTAGAGTGTTTGCCAATGGTCTGGGAGACCAGGGTTCAATCCTAGGTAAAGTCATACCAAAGACTCAAAAAATGGTACTTGATACCTCCTTGCTTAACATTCAGCATTATAAGATACATTTCAAGGGTAAAGGGGAGCAATCCAGGGAAAGGAGTAGCACCCTTCCCTACACCTTGGTGTAGTAGCTATTGAAAAGGGAGCCTGCGGGTCACCCTCAACTAAGGTCAACACAACAACTGTATTCCCCAAACCTCTCACTTTCACTGGAGTCTGAGTGAAGTGATCGCAAGTCTTCTTGGATCTCCAATAATTTTCTGAGTATTCTTGCCAATCTCAACAATTCTCTAGTCTGGGTGCTTTTGACTCTTCCTTTGATCTTTGGGGACCATTTCAAGTGGACAAGCTACAATTATTATCACCATCACCCTCATGTTTCAGGACTTTTTTAATTTTCACTCTGAAACAGCAAAATTTACATGACAAGTTCTCATTTTTTTGGGGGGTGGGGTTAAAACTCAATGTCTGATCTTCTGGTCGGGATTAGGTGATCGGTTTGTATTTCAAAATTATCATTATTATTATCTCTTGGGAGTTTTTCCTACCAATTATAACTGGTATTTATTTATTTATTTATTCATCTATTCTTAATTAAAAAATTTAAGAAATAATTTTTTTCAGTTTTTATAGTCATTATTTATCATCATTAACATTCATTATATATGTATATATAGAGTGAGAGATAGTTAGATATATAGATATATATTTGTTTGTTTGAGTGTTTAAGAAGTATGGTAGAATTTAAGATAAGGCCAAACAATAAAAAAAGTAATTTAAGAAGTATGGTAGAATTTAAGATAAGGCCAAACAATAAAAAAAGTAATTTAAGAAGTATGGTAGAATTTAAGATAAGGCCAAACAATAAAAAAAGTAATTTTACTCGCAAAAAATATGAGAAATGATAGACAATAAACGTTAAAAGGACTTTATAAGTTTTTCTTTTTTTGTCAATTGTAAAAAATTATATGTATGAATATTTTTATACTATGGAGGCAAAGATGCTATTTCATGTACATTGATGGTTCGTGCAAATAGCCACTGCTGTAGGATATAAGACTGAACTTATATACTCTTCAATTTTTGCTTAAAAATCATCATTATCATCATGTCGCACTCCTAGCTTTGTATATAGGTCGTGTCCATGTGAAGGGGTCCACAGGAACACATTGCTTACTTCTCCAACAGTGTCCCACATGTCTGATTCATCTAACTTGCATAGTTTTTTGTGATGGGAGGTAGGCAACCATTCTAGGTGGCCATACAGATGCTGTTTTGTGGGGTGTTGCCTCCAGGACTTGTTTACAGCCTTCCACATTCTCCTGTTATTGCTGTCAAGCTTTTTTCTCCATACGTTTAGTTACTGTCCATGTGGTGCATCCATAGAGCATTATCAATACAACTGCGGCTAGGAAAAAACTGGATTTTATTTTATCGGTCGGATCTGACTTCCATATGACCGATAGCCTATCAATAGCCTGTTGATAGCTCCCGTACCTTCGGCAGTCGTATGTTGTTGTCATTCTTGGTTGATGATACACTTCTTCCGAGGTAGATGAACTGATATGCTGCTTCTGAGATAGGAAGCACTTGCCTATTGGTTGTGAGCTGACCAATATTCTACAGAAGCCATGGGAAGCAGCATGGTGAACGTAAAGGGGGATGAACCCAACGATGGGTTAGCGGCAAGCCTAACCATGTGCTGGGTGGATGAATCACACAGGACAATGGCCAGGATCAAACAGTTTGATTGGGGAACTACTGCTGCTCATCTATTAGGGTAGCTTCGAGAGATGAAAATAAAGACACAGTCATCTAAAGATTACCATGACTCTCTTAAAATAGATTTGACCAACTTTCCAAAGTTAGGATTCTTTAATAAATATTTTATAGTTCTAATTGTTAAATTGTTGAAAACTAACATTTATTCTTTTCTTATTAAATTTTGAAGAGTTGCAGGCTCATTGCCAAATAAGGTTGGTAAATGAATTTCTTATTTAATCTCAAAATTTAGATTTAAACAATTATTATCTCAAGTAGAAACAGCAGCAGAAGCAGCAGCATCCATTTTGCGTCCACTGTTAGACAAAGACCTTTCTTTCATCCTTCCATGTTGAGATTGGTCGAGGTAGCCTCTGACATATCTAACTAGCAAACTCAACTATCTCAATATTCCATCAAGTCTTTTCCTACAACACTTGTTATTTCTTGAGCACCTTTGCACCATCAATTATCCTCACTTGAAGCTATTTACCTTTCCCACTTCCATTTTTATTGTTTTATAACAATAATGTTTCTTACCTTGATCTATTTCATGATCCATATTTATCTCTAAGAATTATTCCAAGATTTTCCTTTTCATAGATCTGATAACTGTTATGGCACGCTTAGTAAATGACAACATGCGCTTTAAAGATACAATGCATATAAAATTAAAATTTGCAAAAAATTAAATAAAACAATAAGAATAGGAGAATTCTTTATTTTTATTCATGAAATTTGAGCTATATTAAAAATCTAAAGGACTCAATGAAATCAAACATGCTACACAAGGGAAATATCCTGTGAGATGAACCTGCTAACCAGCCACTAACAGTAGGAGATGCCTAAAACATTGATATAATGTATTTTAGTATAAGGGTCAGTCGTAAATATGTAAAGGTTGTGATCTTATTTTCAAAATGAATAAATTTTAAGCCTGTCACGTCCAGTTGAACTGATCATCTCACTTTATTAACTGTATTAAGACATTTAAATACAACTTTATTGAAAAAGTATTACTACTGTAAAATGTCAGTAATTGCATTAAGTGTATCTATGTCAATAATTGGGATGAGTTCATTTGTAATCTATAGATGGGCTTACAGTTTGATATGGAGCTTCTAAATTTGATATGTATCTTTATAAAGAGTGAAGGGATCTCATCATAAAGGAATCTTTTGTCTTGGTTAGGCAACCATTCTAGGAGAAAGAAAATTCAAACCAGCTGGTGAGGGAACTATAGTAGCAATGACTGAAGGTTGTCTTTGTATGTTTGTCATATTTGGGTATCATAACTTGCAAAAATAGTAAAAGAACGAAATGTAACAAATCAGATCACTTGTAGAGAAATAATGGTTGAATATTGTTTCTTTGTATAGAACAAATGCAAGATGAATTCATCACAAATTGACAACATATTTAATTTGTCTTTTTAAACTTAATAGAATTAAAATCAGAATAACAATGAAATACAAAGGTTGTTTGGGATGAAAAACCCTTGAGTCTCAGAGGACCAGAGTCTGGTCTGTTTAAGGCATTGTCATATGTATTAGGAGGAGACTGGCATCATACATTGCTTGGCCAAGTGGCTAAGCATATGCATGTGACAATTCGCTGCCAGAGTCAAAGAGAATTGAGGAATTCTCACCTTGTGTTTATACGCAAGTTTGACCATACTACTTGCTATGAGCAAAACATTTTGGCTAACAAGGGTGGTAATCCCACACAGCTTCACTTTAAAACTGATCTTGTCTCACATCCTGCCAATGGTGAAGGGGTTGGGTAAACACATACATTGCATTATTGCTTAGTTATGATACAATAAAGAAAAATAAACCTGAAAGTCATAAGATATTTAACAAGACAAATCAATGTAACAAAAAAAGGTTAACCAATTATATTTTTATATTATCTCATAAAGCGACTGACACTAAAGGGATTTATGGATTTAGATATTTTTATTCTTTGTTTTTAATGGCATATCAACCTTTGTAGGTTATTTAATGCCAAAGCTATTCTTCTAGAAGAACAGTAGTGGTACTATTTAACCCATAGTTGGAAGGATAAGGGGGTTAATACCTTTCCCAAGGGTATTTGCCTGAAAGTGAACGTAATAGCACGACTGGAATACGAACTCGCGTACTACGATTCCGCTGTCCATCGCTTTAACCACTACACCACGAGAACACCCCCAGATATTTTTAGTCACTCACTGGATATTTCTTCACCAGTTAATAGTGATTACTAGGGTTTCTATAGCAACAAAAACAGTGAAATTTACTTTATTGTAATGCAGGAATTTTGTGACTAAATTATTTTTTATGGTTAATTTGTAGCTGATATTAATATTGTTAAACAAGGTTAGGGATAAATTGCGGGGGAATGATTTTTAGGCATTAATTTTCTATGGTAATAGATTGTTGATGATGAAGAGTTGTTGTTATTTCAAAGTGAGACTTGGTGAATGAACTCATAGGACACCAGTAATAAAACATGTCAATAGGTAAAATGCCATAAAGTTGGTACATGTTGTGGATCACGAGACGAAATAAATACTTATCATGTGCTGATATGGCTTTAATCAGAGATCATGTGATCAGTAAGCATTCCCAAGAAGAAGTATTTATGCAGAGACAACTTCTTTGATTTTATGAGTCTAGAATTTTAGGAACAAGGATGCTAAAAACTTTTAGAAGTGATTAGGTTATTTGAAAAAGAGAAACCTCATTATCTCAATTAGTACAACTTTTAAAATAGGGTATCCTAATTTTTAGGGAAGGTATTCTAATTTTTTAAGAGGGTATCCTAATTTCTAAAGAAGGTATTCTGATTTTTAAAGGGGCTATTCTAATTTTTAAGGTTATTCTAATTTTTAAAGAGGGTATTCTAATTTTTAAAAAAGGTACCCTCTTTTTTAAAAAGGGTGTCCTAATTTTTAAACAGGGTATCCAAATTTTTAAAGGTGGGTATTCTAATTTTTAAAGAAGGTATTCTAACTTTTAAAGAGGGTATCCTATTTGTTAAAAAAGGGTATCTTATTTCCTAGATTTCTCAGAAGAGATTGTACAACGTAACATTAATACTAAAGAAACAGAATGAAAGTCTCTTAATTCTATTTCAAATGATTTTACATACCATAATGTTTTGACTTTACAGCTTTGTAAATTTGGTGGCTAAAAACATTCTAGTAAATGTTTAGGGCCATTAAAATAATATTGGCATAATTGTTAGAGTGTTCACCAGGAGACCTGGGTTCAATCCCTGGTCGAATCATACCAAAGACTCAAAAAATGGTACTTGATGCCTCCTTGCTTAACACTCAGCATTATAAGGTAAGGATCAAGGGTAAAGAGGTGTAGTCGCTATTGAAAAGGGAGCTTTGGGTCACCCTCGACTATGGTCACCAACTTTACTACTTACTTTTACATTAAACAAAAAGTTCTTTTGTTTTCTGCAAACTTTTCCTATAAAAGAAAAGGGTATCATGTTGGTTATTAGCATAAAAACTGACTCATCAATCCAAGTTGAAATTCTGGAAAAGGCTGTTTAAATTTCACCCAAAAAGACATGAATCTGTATCTTCTTCTTTCAGTTATATGTTTGATACATCGAACCCTCTAAGACCAACCAGTCTGTTTTTCTTAAATATCTGATCTCAGAGTAGGAGCTGGAGTCCCTAAAACAATCTGACATTGTATCCAATATCATTTTAACTACTCCTGTGGTCACACTCATATCAAGTTGTATAGCATGTTAGCGTTCTCTTGGGATAACATCAGTGACATGTAGAAAGGAGACCTGCAGCATGGGTAAGTACCAGTCACTTATACAACCATGATCTGAGATCCAGGTGCAGATCCATAATCCCACAAAAATGACTGATGCCACAAGCAGAAGCAAAAAACTTATCTAAAAATTATCCATGCTTCCACTCTATCCTTAATAACATTATTATAATAAAAGTAGATTGTTTTGCAAGGAGGAGGTCAGACTTTGACTCCAAAACTGTTTCATGATTATATCTAAAGATTTTCTTTGGTTCCACTATATTATTAATATTGATATTAATATTTCTTACTCAAGAAAATAATAAAGGATATGAAATGATTTTTTAGAAAAGAAACTAAAAACATCATATGTATTTACATTTTTTACTGTATGAGTTTGTTAATTACCACTATTCTGTTGTCATGGTAATACAATTACTTGTTTCGGTGACACTGTGAATGACAAATGTTACAATAACAATGGACTTTCTCATTATTCTTTTCCCCCATTTCTTTTTATTGAAAAAATTTAGATGATGTAGAATAGTGTTTATATATATATATATATATATATATATATATATATATATATATATATATATATATATATATAGTAGTAGTAGTAGTAGTAGTAGTAGTAGTAATGACATATAAATAAAAGTATAAGATTAATAGGATTGATTATTTTCAAATAAAGGGTAAAAGTGCTCAGGCCAGCTAAAAAGTTGTTTTTTGAAATGTGATGTTAAAAACAAAACAAAAATATAGCTATATATATATATAATGGATACACATTGTATATTATGTATATCATATCACATCTCATGATCCATATTTAGATGTCCCTTTTCTTTCAGATGTTTCAATGTCAGATACAAATATTGGGATTCTAAGAATTCAAAATTTTTCTGCTAACAGAATTTAAGGAGTAGAAGGAATGGAACAGTATCTTACCATACAGTCCAAAATTTTTTTAAGAATCCTGATTTGTCCCCTAAAATAAAGCTGAAAAGTTAATGATTATCGGTTATTAATTATGACCCTTTGAAATGCAAGAGAGAGGAGAACCTAATCAGTAACACTTGAAAGTTTTCTGATGAGCTACAATCATCAAGAAATAGCTGGGACCAACATAGGATTCTTAGTGCCCAGGACAAGGTGGATTTTGGTATTCTTTATAATATCATAACTTAAATACATAGGAAAAGGTGAGAGAAGAGGGGAGGTTCTGAATTGGAACAAAAAGACTGTGAAGAGATTGGGAAGAGGAAGAAAGAAGCAAGGTAGGTGAAACAGAAGGCAAGCATTGATTAGAAATTCTCTTTTAACTTTATTATATTCCACTTAACAGTCTCTTTCAGATTTCTGGGTTACAAGGTTTAAAAGCCAATCTTAGAGTACTGATTTATTTGCAAGAAAAATCAACCTTATTTTTGTTATATATTAGGAATTTATTTGACTACTGTTCATGCCTTTCCTCTCTCTCTTTTTCTCTCACTTTCTCTCTCTCTTTCTCTCTCTCTCTATATATATATATATGTATATATTGAATCAGTGGTCTTCTACAACTAGTAAAGCCATAGTATCTCTTGCCTGGATGATTTGTTAGTGTCTAGATGAACTAACCCTGTTGGCAGGGCTTAAAATAAGCTAACTGTATACAATACAGAGAAGTAAGACACCCCACCAAAAGAAGTGTTGTCCTGTGTAGGACATTAAACTGTATCTGATAGTGAGACTCTAGTTCTGGAGATGCAGGGAATGTTAGGTACCTCTTCATTGCCTGATCTGGAGTGGTAATACTTGTTAGGGTCCAATCTACAGATCACATAGATCTGTTTAAAAATTAGGCATAAAATAACTCTCGACTGATTGACATACCATTAGAATTAACCAATCAGTCAGTCTAAACCAACTCCTGGACTGTTTCCTTTGGTCTGACTAGAAAGAGGATGTGTCGGCTCTTAGGAAGATGACCAACAACACCTAGCAAAGGGTGGATGGAATCAGCTAGATCCAATTGCCGCTGATACTCTGGAGAGTATCAGACCTTTAAAAAATTTACAACTTGGCAACTGGTGTTTTATGTATAAGAAACATATATTGACAAACCAATCTGTTGCTGTTCAGTCTGGTTCTGCTTGACTTATTTTGTCAAATTTTGGTTCATTGCAAGATAAAAATGCAATAAAACAGCATCCTATGATAGAAACAATATAAAAATGCAATTTACCTTTTGTCACAGACTGGACGCAACACAAGGTCAATTTTTAAGTGGAGTATAACTGGTTGGTATGATATTTGTCACTGCCTCCCACCAGACAGAACTTGACACAAGGTCAATGATCTGTAGGCCAATTATAGTGGGTATTTAGGGGAGGGGAAGATTGGGCACGAGCCGAGATTTAACCCTGCTGGTCTATGCTGCACTGCTCATTGACCCACAAAGTGCAATGTGAGTCTAATGAGCCAAACTGTTTCTTGGACCCAAATCTGGGTCCAGGCATGGATGCCGGGTTATAGCTTAAACTAGACAGCAAGGTCTAGTGCTATACATAGGGGACAAAGGTGTCAATGTTGCAGCTTGCCCACCCAAAGGTAACCCAGCCAAAGCTAGGGGCCTTTTGGCCTCGAATCTGCCATTGGTTTCCATACCCAATCTGGCACGAATGCCAGACAGCCCATCTAAGGCCAGGTGAGTATAACTGGTTTGTATTCAGAATTTTCCTTCTCCTTTACTGGTTGTTTTACCTAGGTTAAAGAACCCAGCCTGTTCTACTATTTACATAGCTTGAGAGAAGGTTGGTTGGGTTTTGTGGCATATCAAACATTGTTGGTTATTTAATGCCAAATCCTGTTTTGACCTATATATCAAATATATAGGATTTGTAAACTTATTTTGTAGATACATTTTTAAATGAGTCTGAGCTCATTCTTTTGTACATGGTTAAATGGTTTCAAGTATTTCTATCTAACATAAATCATTAGTTTGCACACAGTTTATTGCAGATGATTTAAATAGTCAAACACTTCTATTTAATCTATAAATAAGACCCTATCTGGTGCTACCACTCTGGGTCAGAGTGGACCTTGGAGCAATGGCAATGAAGGGGTACGCCAAATTCCCCAAAGCTCCAAGACAGAAGCCTTGTTATCAAATGGTTTAGTGTCATATCCAGAACAATCATTGGGGTAGTCTTACTCCTCTGCAAAGACACTGTTGGTGTATTCGACAACCCCAGCTGACTGGGCTCTTGGGGAAGGAGAACAGATAGATTCAGGCTTTCCCAACTACCTTTCAAAAGCAAATAGCCTTGTCTAAGATTTGAACTTGGATAGCCAATGTCACTTCCTTTAGTAACTGTCATGCACTTTAAGAAACACCTTGCAACTCATCATATCATTTATTCAAAACATTATGTACACAAAATTTAAATTGATCCCAAGTCTGAGTCATTATATAATAACAGAAAATAACTGATGACTGTAATATTTTTAGTTAATTTTACAAAAGAAAAAAATTAGAAACTAGTTTTAATGAACTCATTCGTAAGATAGAGCTAACTGCCAAGACAAAAGGTAAAAATGTTTAAATCCATAAATCTCTTAACTGTCACTCACTTAAATTTTAAAAATATTTCACTAAAAATCTCCATGAAATTTTTCACTGACCAATGCAAACTACATAAAATGAAAATGTTATTAGAAAATCTATTTTCTGTAATATGGATTTATCTTTTGATTGTAACAATTATTGTTCACAACTATTGGTGTAAAATTTTAATTGACATCGACAAAGATGAAGGTATACAATGTAAAAGATTCTAAGAAAAAATGCAAAACTCTGATCAATAAAAAGACAAATTATTGTAGATGTCACAAATAAATATATAAAAATGCATAACTTTGCAAATTTGAAAACAAATTGTTTGTTTTCTTGTAGTCAAAAATATGAAATAAAGAATGGTTAACTGGAAATACCATAAATCAGTGAACCTCTATATATAATTTTGATATATTCTTCTTCTACTTTAAAATGCTAACTCATGTACAGATGATATATGAGATTTTTATCTTTAAAAGTTGAAGAGTTCTCATAAAGGCAAACATTGAAAATAAGATATTCACACTTGACTATTATTCTAATGTAACAACTTTTTTATGCATAGATAAAATGTGTGTCCCCATTCAAAGTTTTTTCTGTTTGTTTGAAGTAACACTTTTGCTTATCTCTCTGTTATAACACTTTTGTAATATATGAATAAGATATTTATAAATGACAGCAAACATTTCTACACTTCATACCAATCACATTCTACAGGTTCCAAAAATATTAAGTTGTGAAAAGATTTGTATTGCTAATTAACTGACATTAAATAATTAAATACAAATCCCATCAAATAGGACAGTTATTAATACCTTGGATATTAAAAAATAGTTTTGGAGGCAATAAATCTCTTTTTTGTTTAAGTGTCTCATAAGTGGTATTCACTGAAAAAGGAGATAATTTAATGAAGTAAGAGTGGAAGAGTAGGTTGAATGAAGTAAAACGTCCACATTTTAGTGCCTGTATCCATTCTTGTGGACATTTTGCTTTTTCATACAACAATAACAAACTCTTTCCAACTGATTGGTGAAGATAATTTTTTTTTAATAAAAACAGATATAGTGTGTCCAGTTGATAATATTTCTCAGAACTGATATTTTCATTAAAATTCAGTATTCCATAAAAAAACAACACACTTGATATCCAACTAAACACAATACAAGGATGCAATCCCATTTTGGACTTTTTAGTTGGTTTTAACCATTTTTTTTTTGTTTGGACAAGATATAAAAAGAACCCAATTTTTAATACTAGTGATGATTCTTTCCAAAATTGGTTCAGAAGTGCATCTTGTGCTTTATAAAGAACAGATATTGACTCTATTTTAAAACTCAGAACTGGTCAGATCTTCTGGAACCAAATTTTCTTGGTTTTACCACTTACTGACTTTATAATGATGTTTTGTTTGTTGTATGGGTTGTATTGAACTGTTGAACCATTTCCAGTATTGCCAGCTTTGAATTTTTTTCACTGATGTTTGATGATCAAGCAATACTGTTCCGACAACTGTTCCGACAACAGCACCTCTGAGAATATTCAGAAGAATCCTGGAAACCTGAGAAAAATTGCTGTCACCTAGACTTCAGCAAAAATCACCAATTAATAATGGCATGAAAAACTTCCTAAGAGTATTATAATAATAATAATAATAATAATAGTAACTGTAATGCAAACTATCAAGAACCTGTTAAAAAGATTGGGGCAACTGACAATCAAGACCACCCAGACCAAAGTTCAATGGAAAAATCAGTTGAAATACTTAGAAAAGTCTGGGAGAACTGAGGAATTTTGCTATCACAAAGACGTCTGAGAAAATCACCAGTTAGAGTTGATGTGAAACACTCACAAAGTCCAGGAAATGCAGTAGAAATTTGAAAAAGTGATAATCTAATGGATCAAAGTTAGAATAGGTTGGATGAAGTAAAACTTCCATATCCTAAAGCCCAAATCTATTTGCATGAGCAGAAATATCAAGGCACCCATTGAAAATTAGATTTACTAGCAACTGTTCACTAACCATTACACCATATAAGGCATTCACAAAGAATTATTAAGCTGGACAGTCTTATTGAGGTATATAGTTGAATGGTGTTAACTGATCAATTATAAATCCACTGAAAGAAAATATATTATATACTGGAAATGTGGAAAAAAGAAATTAGCTCTCATTGGTATGGAGAATGTTAACATCTTTTGGAAATGGATGCTGACACCTTTTGCATCCAAAAATGGGAAATAAGACAATAAAAACAAAAATGATAGGAAGTGCAGGTGTTTAGAAGGTGAAGTGGTGTGATGTAATTCCGGAAGACATTGGGGGAATAATGAAAATGTGTGGGTGATACAATACACATAAAAAACATCACTAGGAAGACTCAAAAAAAGTCAATACTGCTGATATGTATAGATAACTTCTGATTGTCAACCTCATGCCAGCCTTCTCCACCACATACACACTCTCTCACTCTCTCTCTCCATCAAGTATGTGATTGGCGCTGATGTGATATATAGGTTTGGTTTGGTTTCTTTGTTTAATGGCATATCAACTCTTTTTAGGTTATTTAATGCCAAAGCTATTCTCCTAGAAGAACAGTACTGGTACTATTTAACCAATAGCTGGGAGTATTATGGGGTTCATACCTTTCCCAAGGGTATTTGCCCGAAAGTGAACGTAATAGCGCGACTGGAGTTCGAACTCGCGTACTACGATTCCGCAGTCCATCGCTTTAACCATTACACCACAAGGACACCCTTGTGATATATAGGTATGTAATATCAATTGAGAGAGGTGCACTTAACATAATGGTTATCGTGTTTTATTTATTTGGAATCATTTTGAGATGAGGCTTCTTAATCTGAGAATTAATTTTTATTTATTTCGGACTTTTTGTCCTCATCTTGGTAGTTTTTGTGTTGTTTCTTCTTTCTCTACGTTTCGGCCAAATTTCACCTCTGGCCTTCTTCAGGTGATTTACTGCGACCTCGGATAGGAATGCTGAATCTTGTAACCATATCCCCAGTAATTACTGCCTTCCATAGTTGTTGTCTATTGCACCACGTTTTTGACCAAGTAAACCTCTGGCCGGCTTGGGTAGGATTTGAAACCGCTATCTTCTGACAATGCTCACCTGGAACCGTAGAGACTCAACGCCTCTATCTGCTGTGCCAGAGGTGAAATTTGGCTGAAACGTAGTGAAAGAAGAAACAACACAAAAACTACCAAGCTGAGGACAAAAAGTCCGCAACAAATAAAAATTAATTCTCATAATGGTTATCATTGTAAAAAATGGAATAAGCATCCTAGGTTCAAATCCTGAAAGTGGTTGTTTTCATTTCCCTTAAAGCTTAAATACTCTTGGAAAAAACATGAATTCATTTGTTCTCCCCCCCCCAGCAATGTTGTGGTCTGTTAGGGGCCAGAAAGAAGACATGGAAGAAGAGAAAGTAGGTTGAACAAGTGTATAGAATAAACAGAACATATATACAAAATATGAGTGTTAGTACAGCAGATAGAAGTGTCCGTCTAAACTGTCAGGTTTGACTGCAGGGAGAAAGTCTATATTTGTCGTTCGTCCCACTGACTGGACGAGTGTAGCACAAGGACTTTTTTAGGTGGATCCAAGCACAAGGCCGTAGCCCAGACACACCTAGCAGCTCCAAAAATGCTTTGGGCCCTGTCGGCATTCTCTTAAAAAGGGGTGCCTCAGGCGCCAAGCTATAAATCTTGTGCTTCCAAGGAGGGTTAGAGATTGGGGGGACGGCTCCCTGAAGCTCTAGGATACCTGTCAAGGTGCACCTCGACTGACTGCCAGCAGAGCCTGGACACACTCAGCCAGATCTGTATACAGAACAACACAGCCAATTGAGGTGCATCCTAGCACAGCGCTGGGAGGAAGTCTCAGTGAGAGTAAAATAGGGTTTGTATTTATGAAGGAGGAAGAGTTCATTATCATGTAGGTAGGTCACCATAACACATAGGACAGACAGGGTTCTTAATTTTTAGTTTGGCAACCAGTCTAGGATAAGAAAAACTCTGGATTTAAACCAGCTTTCATCATCATCATCATCATGTCGAGCCACTAGCACGGATATCCCTGACCCTCTCTCGCCACTTCTCCCTATCGTTCATCGCCTCTGGCAGATCTTCAGGGCTACATCCCGTATCCTCACATAGCTGCTGTATGTATGTTCGAGCTGGTCGTCCTGCATTTGCTTGGCCATATGCAGGGTTCCTTTGGAGTACATCACTTATGAGCTCGTCCTTGCTTCTCCAGCAGTGTCCTGCATGTCTGGTTTGTCTAACTTGGATAGTTTTCGTGATGGGAGACAGGTGGCCGTATATGAACAAACCAGCTTTACTCCACTTAAAATGTAAACTTGCATCACTTTTTGCCTGTGGTGGATAGGTTTGGTAACTACATATACATACATTTGCATTTATACATATACATATATGGCAGAAGGAAAAGGAAAGGGAATAAAAAGACACCACATTCTGATAAATCTGTTTTTGTCTTTTCTCTCCCTAAACATCCAACTATGTAACAAAGAGTTTCCTCCATTTTTAATGGCATGATCCCATTAAGCAGATAAATTCTTAATGAAATTCTTTGGGCTTCCAGACAAAAAATACCTTTATGATGTTTTTAACTTTTTAATAGCCGATACAAAATTTCCCATCCAGGAAATTAACTGCGTACCTAAGTACATTATATTATAATTATGTAAATAAACTAATTATAGTTATTAAATTCATTTTTCAGTCAGTAAATAAATATCATGTGTGTACTTCCATAAGTTTAATTGAAATTATTCCAGAGGTTGGTCAAGTGCATTCTAATGAAATGAGTCGAACTGGGCAGTTGAAAAGCCCATCATTGCCTAAATTATTTAGACTCCATTTTATAAGATTTGATCAAAAATTTAACATATGTGGATATTTCTGTGTGAGTGAATGGTTAAAAAAATAATGCTTTTCCTCCGAGTATTGTTAAGATAGATGAACCTGAAAAATATCACTTATGTATACAAAGTTAGTGACCATAGTCAAAGGTGACCCAAAGGCTCTTTTTTTATTAGCTACTACACCAAGATGTAGGGGAGGCTACTACTCCTTTCTCTGGATTGCCCCACTTACTCTTGATTTTACCTTATAATGCTGAGTGTTAAGCAAGGCAGCATCAAGTATGATTCTATCTGAAATTGAACCCTAGTGTCCCTATCTATTGGCAAAAACTCTACTCACAAGTAACTGGCCCATTGGCTTAGTGGGTAGAGTGTCTGCCAATGACCTGGGAGACCAGGATTCAAACTCTTTGCTTAACACTCAGCACTATAAGGGATGTATCAAAGGTAAAGTGGAACAATCCAGAGAATGAAGTAGCGCCTTCTCCTTTACCTCAGTGTAGTAGCTATTGAAAAGGGAACCTTCAGGTCACCCTCGACTACGGTTGCCAACTTTACTTTTACTTTATACAAAGTTACAAAGGAAGAGAAGAAAGAGAAAATGGGATGAAGAGGAAAAGCAGAAAAATGAAGAGGAGGATGAAGAGGAAAAGGACCAGGATGTTGACCAGAAAGAAGAGGAAAAGGATACGGAGGATAGGTAAAAAAAAAAATTAGATTTAGTACAAGGACAGGTATTTTTTCTTTTTTTCTTTTTTTTTACCAATATCGAAAATAGCAATTTAATCAAAAAATTGATTTACTTTTTATGTACATCATAAAGAATGATAAAGAATGACACAATGTTGATAAAATCATCTCTGCTGCTTTAAAACAGAAAGAAAAGATTCTCAGTCTATAATAGTGCATTTTAACCCTTTCAATCCTTAGCTCCTTGGCTGTCAGATACCCTGTATCTGAATTTTCCGAATTCACAAAAAAATCATGCATAAATCATATTCAAACTGCTTCTTTGTATAAAGCAATTCTGTTATTCCTAGAAAAAAGGTTGGAATGCTCACAATATTAAGACTTTTTTTTTTCAGGGTAATGTGAATTTAGAAAATTCTGTATAACAATTTTATAAAGAAAATAAGTAAATATTGCAGCAGAAGAATCTTCTAGATACAGTGATGAAAGGATAATGCCGAAATTAATTATAAAATAAAACATGTAAACTTTAAAACAAATAACAGGAGGTTGATTTTTATCATTAAGGGTTTTCGGACTATTGTCTTCATTGTTATTTCCACAACATCACAGCTGATATATCCTTCAGGCATTTGTCAAATGCAGGAACCTTCACAGAACTTTGAACTACATCCTTTACTGAATCCATGGGAGTTGCCTGTTCTGATTCCATTAGCCATAACTGGATACAAGTGTTAAGTATTCCTGTATTGTTACTAGCCTGTAGTCAGGATTGAACCTCAGATGATTGTCTCCTTAGAAGCTTTTGGTACCAACGCCTATAACCATTACACTATGTGTCCTGCTGGACAATGCAGAGTGAATTTTTGGGACTTATAAACTTAATGTTCTTACTTGCCTAGAATTACTACTATTATGTATGATTTTTTACCTGTACTCGTATTTAGATTTTTTTTTTTTTTTCATCTAGCCTTTTTAATTATCGGTTCCTATATTGTATTCAATTCTATACTTGGGTCTACTCAGCAGGTCATTGTAGCCCAACATATGTGCTAAAATTTAGACAACTAACAGGAGGTTGAGTTGAACAGACGTTATCTTTTTATGTATTATTTTGGCAATAAGCAATAGTATACAAAACGTTTTTGTATAAATATCAATTTTTGTATGTGTACAGCACACATAAGTGTTTTTTAGCATTCTTTTTAAAGTGCTTACTAGCAAGTCAATCCTGAATTCCTCTGAAAATAAAACTTGGTTATTGTCATGAAATTCAATTTTAAGTTCAATCTGGAATATCTAATACCTGTGTCTATCCTCTGGGACAACTGAATAACTACTCTCTAGGATAGCAGATAGCAGGTATATTAGGATCCACTAGATTTTGATGCCAAAATAGTAAAAAGTTATTTTTGGAAATTACGACACACGAGGGTTATTATTTATTCTTAGATTTGATGAAACACTTGGGTTAGGGAGGGTTACACTTTTATTGTTAGTAATCTTCCTGGGTCTGAAACAACATCTAGTTAAATAGCTTTCAACCTTAAATACTGGGCTTATGGTGTATAACAAAATAGAATTTAGTCTGAAAAATTGGATTTCAAAGGGTTAATATATTTTGTATATTACAAGCAAAAATATGTGCCCTCTAGGCGCAAGTATTTAATTTTTTTGTGTTGTACTCCCTACATAATGAACTCGTTCTCCTCCATAAATACACATCAACAGAGCATCAGCAGAGTTGTCCAGACCCATATGATACAGCCACATGTAATACCACTTGCGTAGTGAGTATCTGTCCACTATTGCTTTGTTCAATATAGCTCATAGCATTCTTGTACAATTCTCTTCAAGCTTTTTCTCTATACACTTAGTCAGCATCCATGTGGTGCATCCATATAGTAGAATTGACACAGCAGCTGCGAGGAAGAAATTGTTTTATTTTATCAGATAGGTTTGTTTTCTCTATGATTGATAACCTATTAGTAGCAGTCCATGCCTTTGCTAGTCATATACCAATGTCATTTTCAGTAGATGAGATGCTGCTTCTGAGGTACGTGAACTTATTGATAGCATTTTAATTGATTTCCTTATAAATTATTGATTACATTAAACTTCTTTAAAACAGCAGACATAATCAAAGGATAAAACTAGCTCTTCCTGTTACTCCTGCTTTCATTGCTAGATTTTTCTAATTTGACTCACTAAATTTGACAGTAAAGAATAAAATTACAGTCATTTCTTTTCAGATCTATCAATGGGATTTTTGTTCATATTTATCAAAATAAAACCAAACATATTGAAATCAATAAAGCAATGCAAATATTCATTAAAATCAAATTTTTTAAAATCAATATGCAAATTAGCTTTTTTTGTTCATATTTGAAAACCATGATTTGGATGTATAATTAATATAATTGCATGTTGATCGTATTTAGATAAGGCCAACAGTTTTAATGGTATAATATAATTTTATGAATAAATGAGATATAGAAAAGAATAAAATCATGGAGAATGAGACAAATTATAAGGGAATTGTAATGTTGGTGGTAATGTTGTGTTTGACAGACAGATAGACACATAATCTTCATTATAATCAAATTTACATTAAAATAGCTTTTAAATAAAAAATCAGAAGAAAACAGAAAAGGTGTCAGTTCTTGAAAACTGCCTCACAATTCTCAAACAATAAAATCATTTGTGTTTACTGTTTACTTGTGTCAAAAGTAAAAATAAAAATCCTAAATTTCATTTTCAGTTAAAAATAAAAACTAAAAAAAAAAGTGTGAAATTGAGCAGAGTATGTGTACTAAAGAAAATATCTAAAAAAGATTTACACAATACTAATAAAAAAAAACCAATAAGATAAACTTGAATGAGAACTTTTTTGAATAAAATCAAAATTTTAAAAAATTATAAACTTTGGAAAAAATGTCTCTCTACCAAAAATAGTCTTTTTCTTTTTGACTCCAAGGAAACATTTCTTTGCAATTCACTTTCAAAGAAACTTATTTGCTACTCAACTCTTGGAGAATATTTTTCTCCTTCAACGTTTTTTCTTTTCAGCATATTTTCCCAAATTATCATCTGCTTTTATTCAATTTACTCTTGACTTTTGTTTTCACTCTTAAACCAATTGACTTTCTGTGCCACATCCACATTAAGAATTATAAACAGAAAATAATTCTCCATTTTATTTTGATAAATAAAAAACTTACTAATAAAAAGGACTGTTTTTAACAGAATATACTTTTTACAATAAATTACAAAACAAATGAGAGAGAGAGAGATAGAGAGAGAGAATTAGTAATCACTTAATTAATACTCCTGCTACAAAAAAAAGAAGCAGGTAAACAATTCAAAGTTAAAAAGAATCATTCAATTCCTTGAATGAGAGAAAATCTCCCATTAAAAAAAATAAAAACCATGTTTTTTAAAAATATAATGTTAAAATAATTTACTTAAAAGCTCATTTTCTTAAATTAATATTATTTTATTTTCACAAGGAAACTTTCACTATAAATAAAAGAAATAGTGAAAAAAATGTCTTCACAATAAATATTTTTGGATAAATCATTCTGATTCAGTACAATATTGCTTACAGTGATGAATACAAATGAATGATAAAATAGATTTTCATTATTCAAATCTTTCTATATATTTGAAAATAAATACCAGATGATAGCATTTTTAAAATTCCTAACTGAAAATTGAAAGTTTAAATTATACCACTAGATATATAAGAAAAAAAAATTATGCCACTACATATATAAGAAAAAAAATTATATCGCCAGATATATAAGAAAAAAAAATTATGCCATTAGATATATAAGAAAAGAATTATGCCATTAGATATATAAGAAAAAAATTATACCACTAGATATATAAGAAAAAAAATTATACCACTAGATATATAAGAAAAATAATTATGCCATCAGATATATAAGAATAAAAATTATACCACTAGATATATAAAAAAAATTATGCCTTTAGATATATAAGAAAAAAGTTATACCACTAGATATATAAGAAAAAAAAATATACCATTAGATATATAAGAAAAAAAATTATACCATTAGATATATAAGAAAAAAAATTATGCCACTAGATATATAAGAAAAAAAAATTATGCCATTAGATATATAAGAAAAAAAATTATACCGCTAGATATATAAGAAAAAAAAATATACCATTAGATATATAAGAAAAAAAAATTATACCATTAGATATATAAGAAAAAAAATTATGCCACTAGATATATAAGAAAAAAAAATTATGCCATTAGATATATAAGAAAAAAAATTATACCGCTAGATATATAAGAAAAAAAATTATGCCATTAGATATATAAGAAAAAAATTATACCACTAGATATATAAGAAAAAAAAACTATGCCATTAGATATATAAGAAAAAAAAATTATGCCATTAGATATATAAGAAAAAAATAAATGATACATAGTTGGATTGGTTATTTTGATTGTTTATCCGCTGGATAAATTCAGTCAGTAAAGTTAAGTAATAAAGCAAAATACTGCCCACCCCCCACCCCCACCTTCAAACAAACAAACAAAACCTTCTGTGTAAGAAGTGTAAGTATAGCTGCCTGATTTTTCCCTCATAGATTTATCTATTCATTTTTTCAGTTTATTTTTATGAATATATTTTTTTATATATCAAATTTTCTAATTTTTTTTTTTAGTATTATCAATATTAAGCAAAGCAAAAAAATTAATAAAATAAAAAATGGCATTTAACATCATTTAAAATTAAATTATTACATTAAACTTATTTAATACAGAGGCAGGAGTGAATGAAATAGTACCTTTGAAGCTTGCAATTCTAGTCACTCCTACCTTTCATTGCTTAATTTTCCTAATTCAACTAATTAAATAAATGATGCAACAAAGAATAAAATTACAGTTATTTATTTTTGTTACTGAATTCCTTTTAAGATTTATTGACTGGATTTTTGTTTGTAAACAATTAGAAATCGATAATGCCAAACAAATATTTATTAAAATCATTTTTTTATAAACTGTATGCAAATTAGCCTCCCCATTCATACTGTTAACCACTAATTGATTGTGTGCATAAATTCAATTGTTTGTTATTAATATGTAACGAAGGCCAAAAGTACAAAACATAAAACAAAAATCATAGAAAATGGGACATAACAAAGGTGCATTTCAACATCACTGGTGATTTTGTTAGGGTTACAGACAGACACATAGTCTCCATAATTATACGATAGTTTATCAATAGTATTTTTGCTTTTTACAGACATTTACACCAAAAACTGCATTTAATAATTATCCGACGTCACAATGGTATTGATATGATTATTTTATATATTAGGATGCGTCAAAAGTATTTTTGTTTTTCCAAACATTTACACTCAACAGCTGTATTTTCTGTTTATATGCAAGTACTGAGATTCTGGTTACTGACTATTTTAAACTGGGCCTCAAAGCTGCTGACACTGCTCATATAATTTGAGAAGGGGAAAGAAATGAAAGACTATCTGATTGTATTGGCCCAAAACTGATCTAAACATTTTTATGTCCCACAATCTCAAATATCAGCCTTACAGGTTAAATTTTTATTTTTTTCCATGAAACCACTAATCATGTTTTATAGATTTTTATGCATACTCAGAGAGATATCTGCAGGTGTAAGGTGAAGAAAATTGTTTTTAAGAAAAAAGAATAATCAACTTGAAAACAATTGTTTTTTTCTTTTTTTAGTACAAGAAAATAATGATGAAAAATTTGTTCTTAGCTTGGAGTTATGACAAGATATTGAAATGCTATTAAACTTCTAGTGTCCTTCGGTATTTTAGAACTGGCTGGCATTCTGGTCAAAAGTTTTAATGCTGATGATGAAAAGTTGGCAATTCATTTTTATATTTCTAAAATTTTAGTAATGTATACATACTGCCCATTTATATCTGTGTTTGTAGCAAATATGAATTACTCTGACTGGCTGTATTCGGTAGATGTTAAACTTGTATTTGGGTCATATCTTACATATAGAATTTATATTATAACTAGTATTGTTATTGTCACTAATGATGAGATTGTTAAATGGCTTGGCACTTCTTCTTGTTTGCAGATTTGAGATGAAGATTTTCGATCAAAATTGCATTAACGTTGAAGTTACAATTTTATATTTTTCAACCAATCAGCTAAAAACACAAAATAAGAACATTCTAGAAAATCCGGCTCAGAAACTAATCAACAGAAAAAATATTGGGGCTCCAAAATAAATAAGCAATTATACAAATCTGATTGGTCAAGAAATGTTGGCGTGCTTGAATTTTAGGACCCGCAATAAAACTTAACAAAATCCTATTTTTGATCCATTTTAATTCCCCAAAGTATAAATAATGAAGAATTTAATTAACTAAGGCATTGCACTATGAGACAGTGAGAGGCAAGGATGATAGATAACAGAAAGTGTCATACACAGGACACAGAGTGAAGAAGCATGTGACACTCTTTTGCCAACTACTGGAATGTGACACGTTGACACCAAAGATTATAAAAAACGCACGTGTGGACTTTAGAAAACAAAAGGCCTATACTTATGGTGCTTCACATATATACACATGCATACACATGTATGTAAGTAAAGCAAATTTTGTATCCTCTTTACTTCGGCCAATTATGAATACATTGATTCAATAGACTTTCCCAACATGTACACATGCACACAGGGGCGAACAAATCATTTTATTGAACTGGCCATAGCTGTATTTTCTACATACACACACATAAAATGAACATTGTATTTTAATCATTTTTATCATATTTGTTATTATTTTTATTAAATTGTTTGTTTCTTAATATTTGTTGTTGTCACATTCCATTGGTTTACGTGCTTGTAAAATTTGTGTTGTATTTGTGGAAATGAAACCTGAAAGTAACTCCTGTAAACTATGGAAGGTACTTAGTCCTTCACACTACTGACATCATGGTTATCATAAGAAAAATAGACTCAGTCCAAATCCTGGACAAAACTCTTTGCATTCCATATCAGCTATGGGTAAAATAGAAGGGTAGACTGAGCTCTCTAGCCAATTTAGGAAAGTCTCAGAAGTTTTGTTTCATTGTTATTATTATTATTATTATTAAACTCCTTGTAAGTTCTTCACATCAGTATTAGCTGGTGGTCTTTCAATAGAGTTTAAATGATAGCAAGTCTCCTAAGGTCATCAGGATTCTACTCAGTAGTCTTGCCAATCTCAGTAATATTGTAGCTTGAATGGTCTTCATTCGTTCTCTGATTACAAACCCTTCCAGACCCACTTTCCAAGACTTTGGGGGCCATTCCAAGTGTTCCAATTCCAATTGGTATCACTGTCACCCTTATATTCCACAACTTTTTTAGTTCTCAGGCAAGGTCCAAGTACTTGTCTCTCTTTTTGCTTTCTTTACTTTTCATTCTGGGGTCTGCTGGGATGACAAAGTCTTCTATACAGAAAGTTCTTTTTTTTTGTTTATTATTCCTAGGTCTGGTCTTCCATGATCACTGGTCTAGACAGTCTCACTTCTTCCTTGTTTTTCTAGTGTCTCCCATTTCTTTGGGATTATTCTGAGCGCTTAAACTATGATTGGAATCACTATCACCTTCATGTTGCATAGCTTTGTCAACTCTCTAACAAGGCCCAGGGATTTGATTTTTTGCTTTCCTTTATTTTTACTCTTTATTATTTTATTCTTTGCAAGTTTTTCACACTGGCTCTAACTGGTGGTTTCTTACTGACACCTGCATGGCAGCAAATCTCCTCAGGTCTCCAGGACTCTTCAAAGTATTCTAGCTGATTTTGACAGTGCTGGTGTCGGGTTGGTTTTGAGTCATCCTTTGAACTCTAGTTCCCTCGGTCTCTTTTCAAGGCCTTTAATGACAATTCCAAATGCACCAATTACAATTGGTATTAGCATCACTAACATGCTCTGCAGCTTTTTCAGCTCTCTAGCAAGATCCAGGTATTTGTCTATCTTTTTATATATTTTTTAATTTCCCTTCAATGGATTGCTGAAATAGAAAAATCCACAAGTTGATGAGGTTTTTTCTTCTTGTTTATTAATGATAGGTCTCGTCTACTGGCCAGAATTGATTGATCTGTTTGTACCTCAAAGTTGTAGAAAAACATATGGGTCTCATTTTCTAGGATAAATTTTGGTTTGTGTATACACCATTTTTCAGCATGATTAAATTTAAATCTTTTGTACAATTCCTCAGTTTCGATATTTCAACATTCAAAGATTTAAAATAAAGCTTTGTTATTATTATTTGACTCATTTGAGAGTTTTTCACACCAGCATTAGCTTATGGTTTTCCACTGGAGTCTGAGTGACAGCAAGTCTCCTAGATTCTTCTCAGTATTCCAGCCAATCTCAACAATGCTGTAGTTTGGGTGTTCTCCACTCGTCCTCTTATTTCCATGTCCTCCAGTCCTTGTACCATTCTTTTGGTTACTGCACCAAGCACACCAATTACAATTGGTATCACTGTCATTTTCATGTTCCATAGTTTTTTTCAATTCTCTAGCAAGGTCTTGGTACTTATCTCTCTTTTCACTTTCCTTCAGTTTTACCCTGTGGTCAGCCAGAACTGCAAAGTCCACTATTCGGCAGGTTCTGGTCATCTGCCCAAGATCAGATGATCTGTTTGTATCTCAAAAGCCCAAAGAATTTTGTTCATCTCATTTTCTAGGATGGATTCTGGGTTGATCATATACCATTTGTTCATATGGTCAAATTTAAACTTTTTGCACAATTCCAAGTGGATCACCCTCCCCACCCAGTGGAGTCTAGTCTTATACTCTTTTTGTGCTAACCTACTGCATTCACTTATTATGTGATTGATTATTATTATCATCATTATTGTCTTGATGTTTTATCTGATCTCCAGTTAATCCAGTCTTTTTTCTAAAACTTTGTGAATCATTTCAAAGACACCAACTATAATAAGCCAACTTTTATATTCTTTTTGCGTCCGTTCCATCCATTTAACTTGTTGTTCCTATTATATCACTCCTTGCAAGCTTTTCACAACAGTTTTTATTGAACGTCTTTCACTGAAGTCTGAATGACAGTAAGTCTCTTCAGTTTATTATTATTATCATTATTATTATTATTATTATTACTATTATTATTGTTCATTCATTAGCGATAGCCGATGGATTTTCACTGAAGTCTGAGTGACAGCAAGTCTCCTCAAGTCTCCAGGACTCTTCTTAGTATTCTGGCAGTTCTCAACAATGCTGTCATTTGGATGGTCTCCACTCATCCGCCAACCTCCAAGTCCTCTAGTCCCTTTAGTAATCCCTTAGTTACTGTTCCAAACACACCAATTACAATTGGTATAATTGTCACCTGCATGTTCCACAGTTTTTCAGTTCCCTAGCAAGGTCAAGGTACTTATCCTTCTTTTCACATTCTTTCAGTTTTATTCTGTGGTCTGCTGGGACTGCAAAGTCGACTATTTTGCAAGTCCTCTTTTTTTTGTTGATTATTATGAAGTCTGGTCTCCTGGCTGGGATTAGGTGATCCATTTGTATATTAAAGTCCCATAGGAGTTTATGCGAGTCATTTTCTAGGACAGGTGCTGGGTTGTGCATATACCATTTGTTATTATTATTATTGTTAGTATTATTATTATTATTATTATTATTAAGTAGCAAATTAGACTGGAAAGTATCTTATTCTCAAAGCTTATTCTTAAAGCTTTTTAACACAATTACAGAAACATACATAAAAATTCATAACAATGTAGATAATTCCATATATTACCAAGTATTTGTAACTGTAATAAAATAAAATCTTTTAAAAATAAAAAAGGAAGATTAAATGAAGTTTATTAATGTAAAATTACTCGTTTTTATTCAACGATATTTCTATTGCTTCATTAGATTCACTTGAAACTTTAACATACCACTGATGGCCACACGTATGTACTTATATTTGCTGGCTTGTTTGTCAAATGCAAAAAGATTAGAATTAGAATTTATGAGGGCATTGCTATTTGTAATATTTATTGTAGGAATGATGACAATGTATATATGAAGCAGAGATATGAAGAGGTGATTTGTCTTTGTTATCTATCATATAAATCTCTTGGCCGTTGATATAAGTTGAATGTCAAAAAGGTAACAATATGTATGTATGTGTGTAAGTGAGAAAGAGAATAAGGGAGAAGACTGTATGGGGTGGTGAATAACATCAAATTGCTTGTTGAATATACTCTACAGAATTCTTTTGTATGGAATTTACTTTTTGTGCATCACAAAGTTGCATTCAATTGATTGAAGCTAAAATAAAAACAAAAAAAAAAAAAAACTTAGTTTATATGTCAACCCATTTATATGTGTGATTCTATTCCCATTAGTTTATTATTACGTTCAATTCAGTTTGTAATCTTCTGTCTTTCTTTTAACTTGTTTGCACACTATTTTAACATTCAATCAATATGAAGTGTGTTCAAAAATTATCAAGACTTTATTTACCATGACTGAAATGAACAACAAATGAAACATTCATTTTCTATTCAGTTTGTAATCTTCTGTCTTTCTTTTAACTTGTTTGCACACTATTTTAACATTCAATCAATATGAAGTGTGTTCAAAAATTATCAAGACTTTATTTACCACGACTGAAATGAACAACAAATGAAACATTTATTTCCTTTGAAATAGTCCCCTTGGCATTCTAAAAACTAATTCCAGCAAATTTCCCCATTATAAACTCCTTTTTTGATATTGTGCAAAGGTACACCATCATATTTCTTTTAATATCCCCCACATCCTCCAATATTACCCTTGAGATGGATTTTTTAGTTTAGGGAACCAGGAAAGATCTAACTAAGCTATGTCTCGTGAGTGTGGCAGGTACTGCACTTTCACAATCCTGTGTTTTAACAAAAATCAAGACTGGCCTCATTTTTTTTATTGATACTGACTTGTCTTGTTTTACAAACAAAAGTAATATCAAGTTATACCTGGTGTAGATGCAAGATGTTGCTCTTGTACAATCCTTTGTTTCAACAAAAACTGCTGATCAAAAGTATTGAGGCTTCTGATTAAAGATGTGGTAATGGCACATTTAGATGATATCTAAATATTATCAGTCACATTTAAACAATATCTAAATATTATCAGTCACATTTACATGATATCTAAATATTATCAGTCTCATTTAAACAATATCTAAATACTATCAGTCACATTTAGATAATATCTAAATATTATCTGTCACATTTAGATGATATCTAAATATTATCAGTCACATTTAAGCGATATCTAAATACTATCAGTCACATTTAGATGTTATCTAAATATTATCAGTCACATTTGAATGATATCTAAATATTATCTGTCATATTTAGATGATATCTAAATATTATCAATCAATGATGTAAGTTGCTCTGTTGTGCATATGTTTCGCTTGAATTTAAAAAACTTTAAAAGTGTAACATTTCAGTCTTGATATTTTGTCATCTCATTTCATGAATGTCAAACTGACTTATTTTCATTGATGACGAATGCCCCAAAAGTAATGCCTCCAATTCAATTTTTCCCAAAATTCTCACAAACACAGGAAGCAGAATAACTCTGCTAAATAGAACAAGTTTTAAGCCTCAAAGCACTATTTTTCCATATAAGTCATCACCCATATTTATAGTCATCACGAATATTTATATTCATTACCAATATTTATTAACAAAAAGATATAAAATTTTTCTTCATCTCCATACGTCATTGTTTTGAATTCATGAATAAAGCTTTGATTTTCAAAAACATGATTTTAAAGCTTTAAGCTCATTGCCTTACAAGATTTGCTTCACACTATTTTCTTAGCTTGAAGCTAGTTGTAAATGTGGAAATTAAGTTTAGTATCATTTAAAGAAATAGAATATATTATCATTAAGATATTAAAATATAAAGTGAGAAGAATAAAAGATCATTGAAGATCAATGAAACAAACTTGCAAAATTTATACTGAAAAAATTTCATATTTTAACCCCATGTTTTTGCGAATTTTTACTTATAGCATCTTAAGTCTTGAAGTAAAATGGGTTGGGGGTAAGTTACATATGGAAAATGTTTGCGTCATTGCAGACCATTAGCTTTTTGTTTTTTACAGTTTTTTTGTCTTTTTGGGGTTTTTTTTTAAGGATTTTTCACAGGAAAATTTTTGAAACAAGGTTATTCCAAAGATTTCATTGTAACAAAGAATAGAATAAGAGAAAATCCTGTAAATGGCATTTATATCATAAGAATTAATCTTGCTATCACTAGACTCAATGATACTTGAATGACTTGAATGACTAACATATTAACAGATTAGTGCTATCTTGCAAACACAAGAGAATAATGAGGTTATGACATATCTCTTACAAAGTTTTCTTCACAAAATCTTCTAAGAAGATTTTTCATATTATTTGCTTGTAAAATCTGCCATGTATTAACTTTTATTATGAATGTGAGGTAAACTGAAGCTAAAAAATTATCATATCTAACCTCATTGACAGGGTATTAAAAGGAGCTGAGTAACCAAAGAGAGGATGGTAGTCAGGGTAGTCTGTCAGCTTGAACTTTGTATTCCTTAATTTCAATTTGTTTTAGCTCCCTTAGGGTGATGGCTTGGTAGTCATTACTTTCTTGGGTCATTAGCACAAGGAACCTACATCAAGTCATTTGTTTTAAGTGAATGGCAAGTTAACAACACAAATGTTTAACAAACATTTAATGCTTAAAAAATGTTTGGTGCATTTTTGGCTTGGTTTCCTTGTTGTTATGGTACCTAACTTACAGACTATAATGAACTCTTCCTATTACTATGAATACCAGGAGAATATTCATCTCGCTGTTGAGTTAACTCCAGTCTAACACTTTGGCAGTCAGACTGACATTCAACATTCTTTTACCTATGCTGTATTTATACTTTCGTTCAATATACTTGTTTCATGTAATCCTGAGTTTGTGTCTTTCTTCCGAACCTTTTACTGGTCCACAACACTTGTTTAATGGCATATCAACTTTCATGGGTTATTTAATAATGAAGCCTTCTTTGTAGAAGAACAGTAGTGGTGATATTTAACCAATTGCTGAAGGGTGGATAATGGGGTTCATATCTTTCCCAAGGGGCATTAGTAAATAGCATGACTGGAGTTTAAACTCACAACATTGTCACAGTTCAGTGCCAACCCACAGGGACTGCTCTGTTCTATTGCATACACACCTAAAAAATGATTATCAAGAACACACTTATAGACAGATAATGTTGCTTGAGAGATTTTAGTAAATGGAGCTAAGATGTTTTTCTTTGAAATCCATCAGATTTAAAAGCTCGAATCAGTGCATGTAGCTTAAGGTGGAATTTGAATATACAGTGCATTTCATAAAGACTACAAACCTAAGAATAGGAGGGTAGAAGTTATGTGTATGTAAATCTTATGCAACAGTATTTGTCACATAGTGACAGTGTACTCAGAAACTATAGTAATTTACAATTGTTTCATGTGCTACCTTCATTCAAGCATCCATGCCTTTGGATTGTTTCAATAATATCATTTTCCAAGGTCAAATGTTACTGAGATATTTTTGTATTTAAATCGTACAAATAAATAAGAGATGTATTTAATTCAAAATTTCCCCAATTATAATTTCCATCAAATCAACAATTTTGCATCTGGTTAATAGACTTTGTGAAACTTGAAGAGTATAGGATTGAAAGAGCTCAGGTCAACCATTTTTGTGTTAATTGCTGAAGTTATTGATGATGTATCAGACCATTTAACTCACTCACCTAGAAAATATCTTTATTAGATTGTATAAATACATATGAATATTTTTTAAAATTCTAAATAGTTTAACTAAAAATTATAAAAAAGACTTATGTATTTCTTTTTGAAATATACTGTACATAATGTTTTGTACATGGTATTTGCAGGTATGAGTTGAAAGTTCTATAAAAAGTGATGTATATATTTACTTTAATACGAGGATCATTAAACAAGTTTCCAGACTTTTTTCGTATGGGCACTTTTATTGATAGTATATACATGAAACTCTAGTCCCCTCCTCCGGCTGCAATGCACTTGTTGTACTGTTCCAACAACTTCTGCATGGCCTCATGGAAGTCCTCTTGTGTGAGCGTGTCAATGACCTTCGTCACAGCCTCTTTCATCTCCTCAATTGTCTCATAACAACAGCTTCTGATCTTAGGGAATAACCAAAAGTCACAGGGAGCAAGGTCTGGACTATACGGAGGCTGAGGAACTGTCTTGATGCCCATCTTAGTCAAATAGTCTGTGACAAGGATGGAGTTGTGGACTGATGCATTGTCCTGGTGGTAATGCCACTGACCCGATTTGAAGAGTGCTGGCCTCTTCCGATGGAATCTCTTCCTGAACTCCCTTAATACCTCAACATAGTAACCCTAACCCTAACCGTTTGGCCAATCAACTCTGGTGTATTGACTTCCTTACTCCTCCCACACCTCTCATCATCTCTCACAGACTCTCTGCCTTTCTTGAATCTCTTATGCCACTCAAAAACTGATGCTCGATTCATGCAAGATGGTCGAAAAGCAGTCTGAAGCATTCCATACGTTTCTGTGGCATTTTTTCAAGTTTAAAACAGAATTTTATTGCATATCGTTCTTCTAAAGTGTCCTCACATCCAGATTGCATTTTTGAAATTCACCTGCTGTGATAATCAGGCTTTAGTAGGGTGTATTCTAACTGCTGCTGTAGTGGTTCATTTGAATCTGAAATCATAAAAATTAGTCAGTCATCTCATAAGATGTATAGCAATAACATAGTGAATTTTTAAGTGTCTATGACAATTTTAAATGCTTGTACAAAAAAGTCTGGAAACTTATTGAAGGTGCCACATATATCTGAAAGGAAATTTTATTTAAACAAGTAAAAAATAAAAGGCTTTTGACATAAAATATGTGTGTAAAATATTACGTTTTTTTTTTAAACTATATGAGATGGCTGAAGAAATTAATGAGTTTAATATATTCTTCAATATAGAGGATGAGAATGGAAAGCTTGTCAATGTGATTTTACTGGCAGCAATGGTAGAATGAGATATAGTCTCACCCACCCTAATGAATAAAGTGAGCATGTGACAGAGCACTTTATTACTTATGCATGCATTTACCTAGCCCCTCTGTGATGCAACAAAGCTCAATTTTATTTTGGTAGAGTAAAGCTGGTTTGAATTCAGAGTTATCTTTTTCCTAGACTGATTACTCTTTTGAGGATAGTGGGCTCAGTCTACCCTATTATTCATCCATAGCAGGAGAGAGAAGATATGGATTCATGCCTTTTCCCAAGGACATTAGCATGATGTGAAATGCAGTCTCATTCAAGCTTTGAACTCAGGTCAATGAGTCCATTTCCTATGACGATAACTGTTATACTATGAATGCCTCCAAATTATTACTTACGTTTATAATGCACTGACATAGATTTGGACATGGTTTTTAATATCCAATTACAGAACAGGATAAAAATAAAAAAGAAAACAGATTACTGTGTCTGTTCTGTATGGTTTCATATCTCACACTATAACCACTCAATCATTTCAGCTGCCACTTGTTCTGTAAGTGGATGTTGAGAACCAGATGTCTGCACCTATGACAAAGCCTATACTCTTTCAAATGTGCAAATCTCAGAGAATACTAAACAGTTGTATTTGTGTGCACAGACCAGATAAGTAAGAAAAAAAAACATGAATTTAGTCATTAGTTATCATATTTACCCAACCCCTCCACTCGGGCAGGATATGACACAAGGTAAATTTTTTAAGCAAAGTTTAACAGGTTTGAATTCAGAGTTTTCCTTCTTCTAGACTAGTTGCCTCACCAAGGATGAAGAACCTAGTCTGCCCTACTATTTACCCATAGCTGGAGGGAGAATAATTGGATTCATACCTTTCCCAAGGGTATTAGTGCTATGTGAAATGCAATCAGTCCAGGATTTGAACTTGTGTTGCCGTGTTCATATCTTGCGACGCTAACCATTACACCACTGGCACCTCCACTCATTTAGTCATTAGTTATAAGCAGGGATGGGATTCAAAAATTTTAAGAACAGGTTCTCTGTCTCACTACAGGTCCCACTAACAGTAGGTTCTCTCTCTCACTACAAATCTCGCTAACAACAGGTCCTCTCTCTCTCACTGCAAGTCTCACTAACAACAGGTCCTCTCTCTCTCACTGCAAGTCTCACTAATAACAGGTTCTCTCTCTCACTGCAAGTCTCACTAACAAAAGTCGTCTCTCTCTTACTGCTGATCTCACTAACAACAGGTTCTCTCTCTCTCTCTCTCTCTCTCTCTTACTATAGGTCTCACTAACAACAGGTTCTCTCTCTCTCACTACAGGTCTCACTAACGACAGGTTGTTTCTCTCACTACAGGTCTCACTAATTGCAGGTAATCTCACTCTCGCAGTCTCTAGCTGCAAATCATGCTGTCTGGCCCAATATATCAGCAAAAACTGATCTTTGGGTTGCCATATGCTATAGTCTAGCACGTGAAATTGTGAATTCTAGTTATTTTCTTAACTTAAAAAAATGTCTAAATTAAATAAAAGATTGAGAAATCCTGATTTCAGCTAACGACCGTTTCTTGGGATCAAAGAAATTATGAACCAATGCTAATTGGCGGTATCCTATCTCTGGTTGTATGTCTTCCTTTGAAAATTGTTTTATGGCCTACCTATGAACATTAATGGATATGTCCCATTCCTCAGAAATACATTGGACACCATTGTCAGGTGAGTATGCTGACAAAGTTGTCACCATGAGCAGTAGTTTACCTTCTTCACACAGCTGGCAAGTATTGTATTTTGTTAATGTTATAAAGATTTCCATTTCACTTCTAACCTCTGTTTTGGTTATTTCAGTAACCTTTTTAGTTAAGTTACAACAAAAACAATCCACATCAGGACTACATAGAAATGCTGAATGCTGTTTTGAATAATCCTGAAAACAGCACTCTACTAAACCTACTATCTCATAAACCATGTTTGTAAGAAGAGTAAGACATGTTGGGTAATGCTGTAGAAGTAAGGACCAACTCATAAGAAACATTCTCCTGTGGACTACTACATGTAGACACATCTGTGATATTAGATCAGCAAAAACTTAAATTCCTCAGCCCTGAACATACACTGGATGATGTCAAGAGGAGTTGCTATGAGTGATCACTGATAGGGATGGATGATGAGATAGAGTCAATAGCACCTGTGCAGTTAGGACACCTTGATGATGATGATGATGATGATGATGATGATGATGATGATGATGATTTGAGTGAACAAATATAATCTGCTGTTTGATCAACTCTGGAATTAGAAAACTTCAGTTTCCTTATTTAATGACATATCAAACTTTATGGGTTGTTTAATTCCAAAGCCATTTTTGTAGATGGACAGTAGTTCCCATAGTTTGCAGGATAAGAGGATTCATACCTTTTCCGAGAGTATTAGTCCAAAAGTGAATGTGATAATGTACCTGGAGTTTGAGCTCACTTACAATGATGTAACAGTCAAGCATGTTAGGCACTACACCATGAGTGCTCCCCTTAATAAAACTTTTAAAATCCCAAATGCTCATATTGTTTTAAAAGCAAGAGTTATATATGAATTTGTCACATACATTGATAGATTGTATTTTTTTGAGTGACAGTTCAATTTTATACCTCTGTAAGCAAGTGAAAGCCATAGGAAAATTAGAATAAAAAGTTTAGACATAAGGCATATTTCTACCCAAAATGTATATGGCAATAAAAAAAAAAAAAAAAAAGCTGGTAGATGTTACCATTATCGGCTCCCAATAAAAGCCACAATCAGATTCTCTATGCTGTGAACACTATGAAAAATTTATTTTATGAAAAGCGATCTATAAATTTGTGCTGAAATTCATATAAATACCTCACGTATAGATTTTGGTTGAGTGCTCAGTAAGATTAACAAGTAGAAATAACAAAGACTGTTATTAGTAAATGGATATTGGGAAAAGGAGAACAGAAAAAAAGGGGAAGTGAACTAAAACAACACAGAATGAGTTACATAAATGTCATTGGACATGTTGATCTTAAAATAAATTATGCGAGTATCTCTGTGTACAGGGTTTTTCA
The DNA here is from genome assembly GCA_963585895.1 of Sepioteuthis lessoniana. NCBI lineage: Eukaryota > Metazoa > Mollusca > Cephalopoda > Myopsida > Loliginidae > Sepioteuthis > Sepioteuthis lessoniana. The sequence continues at coordinate 6,914,042 of OY757912.1, read as the reverse complement.
AAAAGTATATATCTTTTTTTGACAATATGCAATTTCCCCCAAAATTTTAACATTTTCAAACTTTTTGTAACTATGTTAAAATAGTATTATTTGAAAAATATATAAAGCCTAATAAGAACTTATATAGAATATTGTATTCAGGCCTGAACTCCAGTGTCAAGTTATGGAATTTGGAGGGTAATATTGAGATTAGAGGGCCTAAAAAGAAGAGTGATAAAAATAATTAAAAAAATAAAAGATTACAGTTTCAAAAAGAGATTAGAGAAATTAGGATTAACTACTTTACTAGAAAGAAGAATGAGAGATAATCTAATTGAAACTTTTAAAAAACTTAATGGAATTTCTAATTATGCTAGACGATTTTTCAGCATTTTTCCTCAAACTGGAAATTTTCTGTCAAGACAAATCTACTAATTGGACTTTTTTTACTGATAGACTAATATATTTTTGAAACAAATTGATGAATAAGATCAAAAACAGCAATAGCGTACAAAATTTAAAGGTTAAAGATTTGAAAAAAAATAGAAAATGAAGTTAAGAAGGCACTTTTGGTAACTATTGGATGAATTATTTTAGAGAATTTGATCTATCTATATATATATATATATATATATATATATATATATATATATATATATATATATATATATATATAAAGGTATTTTATTAATATTGAATATGTTCTGTGCAAAGATGTTTTTTAAAGATTGATGTGAGAAAACCGTAAAAAGTGCAGATTCTTAAGGAGGCATAACAAACTAATAATAATTTGATTTTTTTTATATCATGAATTTTTTAAAATAGATATAAGATTTTTATGGGTACAGATACTACCCTCTGATTTGTAGTAGATGTACCAATCCCTACATAAGCAATTCTATAAAAAAGGAATAGAACTACACTAGTAATATACTAGATTAATATACTAAATTACTAGCATAGTTCCAAATGTATATATATATACATATATATATATATAGGGTGTTTAAAAAGGAAGTGACCCTGTTATGACACTAAAGTGCTCCAGTCCCTAAGCTCTTGGGAATGTGGAGTACTCCTTATTTGTCATTACTAATAGGTCCACTCTGACCCAGAGTGATAGTACTTGTTAGGATTCCATCAATAAGTGAAATGTTTAAAATGATTTTGAGCAATATGAATATATTGGCACTTAAAACATTGATGTTGTAACTAAGTATGAACTGTTTACCTGTTTACCATTATTATGAAGACACATTTTTGTTCCATATATAACTGGAGACCATATGTTATTCTGACTTTTATATAAAATAACCTAAGAAGGGTTGATATACCTTAAAACCAACCAACCAACCATATAAGTTCTTGCAAATTATTAGTATATATCCAGGGTGATTTAAAAAAATTTAACAACCTTATATGAATTCCTTTATGACATAATTTCCAACAGTCTCCACATGTTTAGCATCCCTGTCAACACTAATCTTCTAAATGTTAATATTTCTATGGGAGTATCTTTATTAGAAAAGCAGAACTGGTATCATGGAGACCCTCAGAGGAAGATTCCAATAATAGGTAGATAGGGATGGTGAAAAAGTGGAGACTTTAAAATCATAATATCATAAAGAAACTCTGACAGAAATATTAACATTTTTTAAAACATCTAGTATATCCATAAAACAATGAAATAACACCACCCAGAAGCTGTATTGTTGTACAGAAACTATATAGATATTATTCATTGATATTAATTTAGTATTATTAATAGCAAACTTCTTGAGAGAGAGTCAATGTACTTTCAATAGTTTTATTTTTATGGAGACTTGAAAATCATTGTAATCAACCTTGACCAAGCTTCCATTTAAGTTGAAACTTTTTGGTCATCAATTCATTTATTTAAACTTTTGGTTGAGCCAGCTAATTTTCACTCCTGCTTTTAGCTCTTAACACAATGCAGGTGAATATAATGAGCTATTTTTTCTAATAGGAATAATTTATTTTCCCATTTTTATCAAACTTAAATTTCTGCTGATCCCAAAATCATTTAGCCTTTGGATACCAAATTTATTCTTGGTAGTTGGACTAGTTTCACTTTCACTTCCACTTTCTCCAATGAAAATTCCAGGGATAAATGAGATAATGTTTGCTTTGCATGACTGATCAAATTTCAGCTCATTACATTTTTTTCATCTTTACTCAGCACTAGGAGCTAAGCAAAAGTGTAGAGGGAAATTTACAGAAATAGATTTTACTTTTCTGTCTTTGGTAATTGGACAGATTCAAATGACTGTATTTATCTTAAAGCTCTTCCTTGTTATGCTTGTATTTTTAGTTTCAAGATTACTCAGCCAATCACTGTCTGTTTTGGAGAATGCAAACACGCTTTACTGATCATTAGAGAAAAGTTTCAAATGTACAAAACTTTTCACTCTTAGAAAAACTCTTAATTTTATTAAGCATATTCGATACATAAAAAATCAGAAAAGAAACTTTTCTTCTAGTTATATGATAGCTTATAATTCAATCTTCCAATAATCAACCTAACATCTTTTTTGTCTATCATCACATACCTCAAGAAGGACTAGAGCTATGACCAACATATTTTCTGTTATTAATGATGCTACCCGTAAGCGCTTGTGGAGTAATCATTATCATTGTAGGAAGTGAACTCAGCTACCCAAGATCAAATCCTGAATGAGGCTGTTTACATTTCACATAGCACTAATACCTATAAAAAGAGTTTTAACCCAATTTCTCTCTCCAGCTGTGGGTAAATAGTAGGATAAACTGGGTTCTTTAACTGGACTTCACATCCTGAACAAGTCTGTTTGCATTTCACAGTCCTAATACTCTTGGAAAAGTATAAACATAACTATTCTCCCACCAGCTAGGGGTAAATAATAGGGCAGCCTGAGCTCTTTAAGTTTTGTACAGCAACTGGTCAAGGAGAAGGAAAACTGAATTCAAACCAGACCTGGAGAGGGATGGGTTATACCAGGCTATTTTTGCCCAGGACATGCTGCATGCGTAGCCCCTCCCCACCTGGCAAACCAGGTTATAGGATAAGTCTATATATCTCATAAGCATGATTTAACATTTTGTTTTTTTGAAAATTCACAAACTTTTAAAGTTTCTAATCCTATTTACCAACTCCTCCGCTCGGGCAGGATATGACACAAGGTCTATTTTTAAGCGGAGTTTAACAGATTTGAATTCAGAGTTTTCCTTCTCCTAGACTAGTTGCCTCACCAAGGCTGAAGAACCCAGTCTGCCCTACTATTTATCCATAGCTGGAGGGAGAATAATTGGATTCATACCTTTCCCAAGGGTATTAGTGCTATGTGAAATGCAATCATTCTCATCCAGGATTTGAACTCGTGTTGCCGTGTCCATTTCCTATGATGATAACCATTACACCACGGGCACCTCCATAAATTAAAGTTACTAATGAGGATTTGATTAACAACATTAATATTAATGTAATGCTCAACAGGACTCTTATTTTGTATCCATCACATTTGATAAATCAAATCTTTATCTTTTTATAAAAGAATCATTGAGTAAAAAATTTCCTTCCTAAAACCAATTATGACTTTATTTCATTATTTCTTATCAATGGATTTTATTATTGTCACTGAAATATCAAGACTTAAACAAAATCATTGTTATTTTTACGTTTGTAAGGAAGTCATTAAACACTCAATAATGTTCATTAATTTATAAGTCCTTATAAAAACATAGTTTGATGTAATTGCAATAAAAATTGTAACATACATTTATGATCAGTTTACATAAATGTTTAATCTTTCTGTTACATGGATTTATCTTTTATGAAAGTAATTACCATTTGTAAACCTTTAGTGTAATTTTTTAATTAACAACAACGATTATAAAATGATCAACTGCAATCCAAGTCTTGATGTCCTAGTTGCTTTAGTTCTTACCAACAAACAAAAAAGTGAAACATTTCATCTGCTTTAAGCAACATATTTCATAGAATACTGAAGTTATGTGCAAGTTGCCTAAATCCTGTAGAATTTTGTAAATGTTGAAGTTAATGCCTCTTGAGAATTGCACTTACTACCTCTTAAAAATATCAACTCTTGGGGAAATGCCCTTTGATGCAAATGATAGAAATTATTTTTGCTACCAGAAGATACAATTTTAGAAGGATGATGTTCATTATTTGAACTTTGATAAAATTAAAACATAATTTTTTTTTGTAGTGACAAATCAAAAGATCTGTATTATCATTGATTTTGACTAGTATCATCTGTCATCTTGCTAATTCTAATTGCTTTTCATTTCCCTAATTCTAATTGCTTTTCATTGCAACTAACACAGGTCATCCTTTCTAAGAGTAAGTTGCAATGAAAAGCAACTAGAATTAGGGAAATGAAAACTTTCATCATTGATAGAGCTTCAAATGAAATACAAAAAAGACAAATTATGTGTTGTGAGAAAATTAAGATTCCTTCAGTAAACATATCAAAAATACAATGTCACTTAACATTCATGATACAAGATAATTTTTTGATAAATGACAAACAATAAAAACACGATGAGGGGGATGCTTATTATTGACTTTGTGGAGATTGATTCATCAATAAATTTTCAATAAAAAATAATACAAATAATAAACTGCAAAAATAAAACAAAATAGAAATATCCCATAATTTCATTTCTGCTGAAAATTAAACTTTTGTTGCCAAATAGAATGAATTAGTCTTTTTTGGGTATTTGCCAGACCACTGGATATACTTGCATTTGCAGATCTCTCAAAATGAACAGTCCATATTATATAACTTTTATAATTTTATTTTGTGGGTTATATTTGAAAATAAAATAAAATGAAATAAAAAGATCTCATAATTTCACTGCCACCAAAAAATTCAAAAAAAGATTAAAGGAAATCAATCTCTCTCAATGCCTGACAGCACATGGGATACATGTGTGTTTACAGGCCTCACAAAATTAACAATCCATATTATATAATTTGTATATTATCTAATGGGTGAAAAAAACATTCGAGAGAAGCCCATAACTTTTTTTAAAAATTTATTTAAAAAATGCTACAAATAAAACAAATATTTTTGTGTATAGTTAACGTCATAACTTTTATTACAATTTGAGGGCTGAACTTTAAGATTTAACACTAAACACAATCAATACAACTGGGCAAATATTTTGATTGAAAGAGGAACAATGCAAACTAAAAAAGAAATACTGATCAAAAGATTCAGGAAATAGCTGGTAGCAATGTACTATGAGTGTGTATCAAAAGCATTTTAATTTTTTTTAATCATTTGGTATCTTTTGGTGATTTTAGCTTTTCTGAATGTTTTATAAGTTGATGAAAAACACTACAGGATGTTCCACAGTTGTTGAAACAAAGCTATGGCCACTCAGATCTTTCTTGTTGACTTTATTCTCTTTCTGTTTTCAGATTATTACTGGGAAATAGTTAACATTTTAATATATTTAACAAAATATAACAAAATTATGCACTGAACAATGAACTTGATAATTTGTATGAAGATCCATTTCAAAACTTAGTCTTCCAAGATTGTTCAAGCAAGATACAGAAGGAAGTTCAATTTGAACATGTTTCCAAACAGGAATTAGATTTTCATGTTGGTGAAGCACTTTAAAACTCATGACACTTGTGGAGATAATAAAGCAATAGGTTCCTCTGATAACAATCAGAACCCCTAAAAATGTCTCCAGGGTTCAAGAATCAGTTGGCCATCCAGATCTTTGTTTTATAATATATCTTCACAAAAATATTTTCTACTCCATCGCCTAAAGTATGATTTTGCTATATTTAGCTAAATATATCATAATGTTAAGTATTTTCCCACAATAATCTGAAAAGAGAAAGAGAATAAAATCAATAAGGAAGATTTGAGATGCAACTGTTGGTTTCAACAATTCTGAAACTCTTTATCTTTTGATGATCATAGTTCTTCTGAGTGTTTTTTAAGCTTTTATGTAAAACTCAACATTACTCATAACTGGAAGGAGAATAATTAGAAGCATACTCTTCCCAAGAGTATTAGTGCTATGTGAAATACAAATAATCTTGTCAAGGATTTCAATTCAGGTTGCCAGGTTCATTTCTTATGATGATAAACATTATTCCACAAGTACCTCCACTTCTCAAGTAAATCTCTATTTCATTTTATTAGTTTCCATATTCAGTGATTAGGTTTGAATAACTTTGGGGTTCCAATAAAATAATCTTTCAAAATTACCAAAACTCTGATAATTGTAAAGGATCTATGATGACAAACTTATCTATATTGTTCTTAGTTCACTACATTTCAGCCACATACTCCCTGACCTTCTTCTGGTGTTTTTAACATTGAATCATCAATGTGAAATTCCAGACAAATTCAAATCATTTTTTCTTTTATTGATTTTTTAAATCTTTTTTACTCATTTATTATTTTCATTTATCTATTTGAGCTTCTCAGACACAATTTAATTCTCAAATGAGTCTGCTGCTGAAGTTGACTAAACGTTTTATTTTTCAGTGTGTTTCCCTGTTAACTATACAAACCTCATTCTATAATGGTCTTTAAGGATCAGCTGACTTCTCCTTTGTAGCATCTGCCACTGCTACAAGGGATATATCATAAACACAAGTTTTGGTAGCATTGAGTTCTACTTTTTGTTTTGTTTTAGAGAAATATTTGCATGACGTGTGGCTCAAAACTTGTATCCACAGTTATAAAAACCTGAAAAGAAAGGATTAATTGATTTTAATGGCATGCCAACCCATCTAGGGTTATTTTATACATAGAGGTTAGAGAACCACATTCATTGTATGGTTATATTTACAATTTGTGTGTTGTTGTTTTGCATTTTTTTTTTTTTGCTCATGCTCATATCAAATTCTGATAATTTTCAAACAGATCTATTTGACACATAGATAGGACCCTAACATATACTATAACTCAGAGTCACAGTGGATATGGGAGTAATAGCAATGTAGGAGCACTCCATATTTCCCAGATACCCAGAATAGGAGCCTCACTATCAGATGCACTTTAGTGTTTAACACAAAACAATCTTTTGATGGGAGGGTGTTATCCCTCTTCAAAGGTTACAGTCCATAAATGCTAAGCCCCACTGAGAGGGTATTCTGAAAAGAAAAGTACAACTGAATAGTAATAATAATGGTGTTATATAATAAGCACATAGCCATGATGTGGATTGACAACAAAAAGGTCTATGATATGGTCTTACAAACCTGGATAATAGATTGTCTGAACACTTACAAGATATCAAACAAAGTCATAAAATTCATCACAGAAGCCATGAAAGACTCGAAAGTGGAATTAACAGCAGGAGTTAAAACTTTAGCAAAAGTGAAAATCCAGTGAGGTATCTTCCAGGGAAATGCACTATTGCCATTACTGCTTGTAATAACAATGATAACACACAATCACTTACATAAGAAGTGCACTGGCAGCAAATTTACAGAATTGCAAGAAAAGATTAATCATTTTATGTACAGGGACATCAAACTTTTTGCAAAAAATGGAAAAGACCCAATTATAAACTATAATAAGAATATACAGTCAGGACATAGGAATGGAATTTGGCATAGAAGAATGAGCCACACTCATAAGGAAAAGTGGAAAAAGGGAAATAATTGAAGGAATAGAATTACTGAATCAAGGATCAGAATACTTGGAAAAAAGGAAAATTATAAGTATGTGGGAATAATGGAAGCTGACATAATCAAACAAGTGAAGATGAAAAAAAAAAAAAAGAAAAGAGTTCCTCAGATTAACAAGAAAGCTTCTGGAAACCAAGGGCTTCAGCAGAAATCTCATCAACAAAATCAGCATCTGAGTAGTCTCCTTCGTAAGATACTCTTAACTATTCTTAAAATAGACAAGTAGAATACTCAGAGAAATGGACCAAAGGACAAGGAAATCAATGATTATGCATAGGGCTTTACATCTGGAGATGACAAAGATAGACTATATGTATCAAGAAAAGAAGGAGGAAGAGGATTCACCAGCATTGAAGATTGTGTCGACAGATCATTGAAAAAACACAAGGATTATGTTAAAAAGAGCAAAGAAAGACTCTATTCCCAACAGCCAGTAACATTATTGGCAAAATAAGACCAAAGAGAAAAGCAATAAAAACTAGGAAACAGAAATGGAAAGAAAAACAAATGTATGGAGATTTCAACTGATGAAATTGCACACAAAGAAAATTGGCCATGGCTACAAAAGAGAATCCTCAAGAGAGAAATGGCATAAGGATGATTTATATTAAAGTGAAAATTGACAATATGCAACAGAATAGCAAATATATATTATGTGGAGAGAAATATGAAACAGTTAATCACATAATAAGTGGATGCAGTAAACTAGCTAAAAAGGAGTACAAGACTAGGTATGACTGGGTGGAAAAGGTAATCTACTGAGAATTGTGCAAGAGATTCAAATTTGACTATACTACCAAATGGTATATGCCCAGTCTAGAATCAGTCTTAGAAAATGAAACTCATCAAAATCTCTGGGATTTTGAGATACTGATGGATTAACTAATTCTGGCTAGAAGATGAGAACTCATGTTAGTTACCAGATAAAAAAAAGAATTTACCCTCTTGTAGATTTTGCCAGACCACAGGGTGAAAATAAAGAAAATGTAAAGATATACAAATACTTGGACCTTGCCAGAGAACTGAAAAACTGTGGGAATTGAGGGTCAAGGCAATACCAAATATAATTGGTGCACTTGCAATGGTCCCCAGGAGCTGGGAGAAAGGCCCGGAGGAACTGTAAATCAGTAAGAGAATCAAAACCATCCAAATTACAGTATTACTGAGATTAGTTGGAATACTGAGAAAAGTCCTGGAGACTTGAGAAGACTTGCTGTCACTCAAACTCAAGTGGTATAAAAACTCCCAAGAGTAAAATAATAATATTGATAAAATACTGGAACCAAAAAGTGTTTAGATATGTACATGAAATAAGCTTTGTATGAAATAAAAATACTTTTGATACATATAAATATACATATGTCAAAGATTACCAGGACTCTGACATAATGATAATATCTACAATAATACTCAACACAGTGGAATCATCAGTAGTTTTGAGCAGTGAACATTGAATAATTTTGGAGTAACAGTTTGTAAAATAAATAAAACTATTTTTGATTAAACTTGATAAAAACAGAATAACAGATCTAATCTGGATTTCTAAAATTTGAATCTCATCAAGAGAAGTTAATAGAATGGACTCTAAAAATTTAATGGAATGAACTCTAAAAATTGAATTTAACATGTTAGTAACTCAGTGAAAGGTGCAGATGTTTTTTATTTAATCTAAAGAAAAAATGTTTTTAAAAGCACTTGATACGTGTATAAGAAAACATATATTGTAACTTGGTTTGGTCATGGGGCCCTATTCAGATCTACAACTGGTTTCAATTCAGAGTTTTCCTTCTCCTAGACTGGTCACTATTCAAGGTTAAAGAGTCAAGTCTGCCCTACCATCTACCCAATGCAGGGATGTGAATCATTGGTTTCATAACTTTCCTGGTTATTTATCAAACTTTTTCTCATTACTTCAATGATACTTGCATCAGAAAAATAAGTTCTAAAAAATTTCAACTTTGGACAACCCTTACTGTGCTTTTAACATGAACTTTTAAAACTTGGATTGAAGACACACTTGGATTGAAATGAACAGATAAATATTTAAAAAATCTTTTCTACATATTTCATTTTTCAAAACAATATCTATTTTATAATCCTTGTTATGAATTAAAAAGGTACACTGATCATTTTTTATGTGGAGACTGTTATAATAAAAAAATAAATCTACATGATAAAAAATATATTATTCTTTTAAATGATTTGACAAAGTTAATATTGTTTGGTAAAAATTTTATGAAGAATTATTTTTGAAATTTGAGTGATGCTGAAGAGATTTATTGATTTGAAGATTTTTGTTTGTTGTGTGGATTGTTAGAGCTCACAAATAATGATATGCAATTATTTTACATCTCCAGTTTGAAGAACTACATTTAAACTTAAGCAGTAATGTTCAAATGGGAATGATTATTCTAATAAACCAAATAATTTTTTTTCTTTTGAAGTTGGAAATTTAGATTATGTATGAGAAGTTAAATTTGACAGCAATATGTCTCTCAATTAATTATTGTTTCTTTTTATTATTTCTTGATGAGTGCTTCTCTTTTCTAATGACAGTCCAGTCAGCAGTGATAAAAATATGCTGATTCTATCCCTTTGCAGAGGAACTAAGATCCTCCCCTGCAGAAAGGGGGTCTCGGGTATAACATAAAACTGCATCTGATGGATAGGCTCCAGTTCTTGAGGTTGTAGAGTACTCCTACACTGCTATTACTCCCAGGTCAACTCAGACCTAGAGTGTTAGTCTTAGGGCCTCATCTATGGATTTGATAGATATGTTCAAAAATTATTCATATTCAATAACTGTGTGCAAAAAAAACAAAAAAAACAATAACACAAAAATATAAATATGAATGTACAATGTACTCAATTCCCAAACCTCTTGGCTTTAAATGACTCTAGATGGTTTGACATGCCATTAAAATCAATCAATCTTTTCTTATGAGGAACAAAATATTTCTATGTTTTATCCTTCTCCTGAGGCCAATAAGTATATATACAAAATTTCAAACTACTTGGCCATCTGCAGAGGACAGACAAACAAACACTTCCAAATTATTAATAAAGATTAACCAAACATTTACTACCAAAATAGATTATTAGACTATTTCTTATTTAGTTATATAGAAAAAGTAAAAAAAGAAACGATATTTTAATTTGCACCAATGAAAATATCAATGCCACCCTCTTTTATTTATTTCATTTACTTTCCATTTGAGTGAATGTAATTAATATGAATGCAGGGAAACAACAAATAATTGTCTCCCTTGAATTTTAGGGGCATGTCCTTTGGACACCTTATGCCCACATAAGATTCCTAAAATCTTGCCCATCCAATTTAGTCCTTATTCTTTGAATGATTGAGACATGTCTTTTTTTTCTCTGTTCATCAAACAGGTTTTGTTACACCACCCAGTAAATGATGCTGTCTCCTCTCCCCTTGGCATTTAAACTTAAAGCCAGTATGTCTTTACTACATAATTTATTGACCCACAAACTCCAAGTAAGTATTTTATTATTTTTGTACCCCTTTCATATGCTGTTTCTTCATGGAACAATATGAGCAAATTTCTTCTGTTGGCACACATTTGTATATTCAGGATAATACTTCTTGTGTGTATATTATGTATGTATTTAATGTCCCAATACAGGTAAATAAGCTAATTTTGACTTTCCTTCTATTTATTAAATCTTAGAATATTATTAGATATACTATTGCTAATATTGGACTTTAGTTCATTGGTACATGACTAAATATCCTCCCTAGCACCAAACAACCCAGTATAAGGAACTAAGGTTAGCTTAAACTGAAACAAGTTCATAAAAATGAAGTATTCAATAAACAGTAAAACCACTACCAATGGCCTTTGGAATAAGCATGCTAACCATTGCTCTATTGCATCCAACTTACTTTAAATTAAGGCTGGATATTTTAAAATTTTTTATTCGTGGTTTTCTGAAGACTTAACTCTTTGAAAACTTTGCCCAGTAATTCTCAGACACCTTGCATCAAATTCCTCAAAATCCAAACATAGATATTCAAATTTTCCCCTTTGAAGCTATCCTATCATTCCATTAAAACAAAGGCTATGAATGGTTGCTATATTTCATTATTCTTAACTGACAGGATCTCACTGAAACAAAAGAATATCAGACTGATAAGTTAACAAAAAGAAATTGAAATCATTTTTTTGTATCCATTAAATCACTGTTTATTTTGAAAACTTTTATTTATAGAAAAATTAATTAAATCTTTAAATTTGAAACTAATTTCAACTTTACTAACAAATTGCATATTACCCTCACATACATTTAATGTTACATGATTTCAACGTTTTTTTATATTTGCTTTCTGTTGTGACTATCATTTAATTGAGATAAGTCCAATAGTAAAAATGTTCTTTGAGTTTGATTGAGCAAACAAGGTTGTAAATGATGGTACATAATTCAATAAAACAATCTATTCTTAGACGTGACATTCAGAGTGAAGGAAGATATTTGTAAATGTTTTATTATATTTGTCCTTTTTAAATTGATGCTTAATTTAATATATATCCAAGTAGATACATATTTGTCTACAAACATGTAAAATAGAAGAGTATTAGCAATATGTACATGTATGTATATGTGAAATAAATTATATTTAATAGAATGTATGTATATGTGTATATATGTCAGTACAGTAACCGATCTAAAAGAAAGGAAATTGTTGAATTTTAAACCTGAGGAGTGTTGTTCAGAGAATCTGTTATATCACAGCGTCATTCTTCTGTTATCAGCTCATCTATACCAAAAGCCTTGACCACAATAAACAATCTGTGTCAGTTGTGAAATGGTTTGAATGTTTAACTGCATTACTGAACCCTGAAATATTTGCAACAGAAGAATACATCTGTATTTAATTGTGATGTCAACATATTTGGGTATTTGCTTATTTTGGAGAATTTCAATTTTTCTACTAAAATTCTTATTGCATACTTAGAGAGAGAGAGAGAGAGAGAGATTGGGAAAATATTCAGAGGATGTACTTTTTTATATAAGACAATATCCCATGTATGTTTTGTTTTTTGTTAAACCATCTTCAGCGTATGAACCCCCGTATTCCCCCAGTTATCGGTTAAATAGTATCCCTGCTGTTCTTCTACAAGGTTTATATGCCATTAAACAAGGAAACCAAACCAAACTAAACTATCTTCAAAGCATTTTATAACAGATGTTAAATATTTCATCTGGAGAAATTGAAACAAAAAATGAAAAATCCTTGCATTCAATTATCATTAATAGCATTCATTTCAAATATTGTGATGTTACTAGTTGTATCTGAGATATTTTTTCATTTTAAAAAAGATAATGCTTTTGCTATATACTTTTTAAATTCTTTCAAAACATTTATAAGAATTATAAATCTAAAAGAAAAAACTTTGCAAAAAACATTTATATTTGTAGTTTAAAAATAGTTTTTATTAAGCATTTAACATCTGCTATTAATCTTTCTAAAGATGGTTTAACAAAAACCAGAACATGTTGATATACTATCATATAGAAAAAATACATCTGAATATTTTATTTTATCATATTTTTATATTTATGTACATTCAGATTTATTTCTCTTTTTCTCTAATATATATATATATATATATATATATATATATATATATATATATATATATATATATATACTGTAATCCATATTTCCTGTTTTTCAACCTCAAATTAAGCATGTGAAGTCATCTGATGAGACAAAGAGTATAATGATATTCTTTGCCAAAATAAATTTATAATGACAATTTAACCAAGTTTGAGTTTTCTTATAATGTTAACTATGAAATGCTAATTAGAATTCTTCACTCCATTCTAAATAGAAGCATCAATATCATCATGGACTGGTGTTAACTATGAAATGCTAATTAGAATTCTTCACTCCTTCCTAAATAGAAACATCAGTATCATTTTGCATTTGTGTTATCCCAGAAACCCAATGGGTCCGTGGATCATCTCGTAATATTATCAGAATTCTCTGTGACAGTAATTATGTCAGATAAATTGTAAGTTCTCTTGGGAGGTAATTAATGTTGGTGAAATGCAAACTAAATAGATGGTTCTAGATTTAAAGGAGTGACCAGTAACAGGAAGGAAGTAGCTTTGTTAGTGAGTTGAGGGTAACTTTAGAGAAATGAACCAAAATGTAAGAGTTGTGGGCAGTTATTTTTATTGGTTTTCATGTAGTTGTAAATGAATTTTCTTTCTTTAACACTTGGGGTCTGCAATTGCAGTCAATGTTGGTTTAAGTTGGTTTATTTGTTTAATGATATATCAACTCTTATAGGTTATTTAATGCTGAAATTTGTTTTATTTGTAAATATATTTTTGGTGTTCCATTTGCACACAATCAAGTGGTTTCAAGCATTTCAAGAAATTGCATGTTTTTAAGAAACACATTATAAGCCTTTGTAAACAATGATCCTCATCATCATCATGTCGCACTGGTAGCACGGATATCCCTGACCCTCTCTCGCCACTCCTCCCTATCGTTCATCACCCTAGGTAGGTCTTCAGGACAACATCCCGTATCCTCACATAGCTGCTGAATGTATGTTCGTGCTGGTCGTCCTGCTTCAATCATCTTTTCTTATTGCAATTAATTTACACACAGTAATATTATTTCAAGTATTCCTGTCGAATACTTTGCCCAGTCAGCTGAGGTGGCTGTAGAATAAACGGACTGCTTCTCTGCAGAAGGGTAAGACCACCCCCAACGAGCGTCCTAGATATGACACTAAACAATCTGATGGTGAGGTTCCAGTAATGCTGGAGCTTTGGGGAATGTGGAGTATCCCATCATTGACATTGCTCCCAGGTCCACTCTGGTCTGGAGTGGAAGCACTTGATAAGGGTCCTATCAATGGGTTCAATAGAACTAAACCGTGCTTCCTTCACAATACTGATTTTTGCATGTAAACTGTGAATCTATGCTAAACTGAATTGTTTAAAATAGAACTCTTTTGACATCTAAACTGCATACTTATGCTAAACTGAATTGCTCAAAATAGAACTGTTTTGATATCTAAACTATGTACTTATGCTAAACTGAATTACCTGAAATAAAACTGTTTTGACATTTAACTCTGTGTATTGCCCAGTCGGCTGGGACTGTAGAATACACTGACTGCACCTCTGCAGAGGGGTAAGACCCCCCCTCCCAATAAGTGTCCTGAATATGACACTAAACAATCTGATGGTGAAGTTCCAGTGATGCTGGGTCTTTGGGGAATGCAGAGCACCCCTTCATTGCCATTGCTCCCAGATCCACTCTGGCCTGGCATGGTAGCACTTGATAGGGCCCTATCAATGGGTTAAATAGAACTGATGGCATACTTATGCTAAACTGAATTGTTTGACAAAACTGAATAGCTTAAAATAGAAACTGCGTGCTTATACTAAACTGAATTGTTTGAAACTGAACTGTTTTTTGACATTGAAACTGTACTTACACTAAACTGATTTGTTTAATATAGAACTGTTTTGACATTTAACTGAGTGTAAACAAAATCTGTACTTACGCTGAAATGAATTTGCTGAATTAGAACTGTTTGACTAAACTGAATAGCTTGAAAAAGAAATGTTTTTGACAATTAAACTGTGTACTCATGCTAAACTGAATTGTTTGAAATAGAACTTATTATTTATGTAGAAATGGATTTGGTGTTAAATAACCTACAAAGGTTGATATGCCATAAACCCAACCAACAACCTGTCTAATACTAATAATTTGCACATGATTACACAGTTTCAAGTATTCCTATCTAATATAAATGATTTGTACACAGTTATATGGTTCTAAGTAATTCAAGCAATTGTATAATTTCAAATAATAATAATAATAATAATAACAATGTCCATCTACAGGGCGTCTCAAAATAGAGGCAACCCATTAATATGATAATGATTTATTGCTGAGACAAGTGCAATAGTAGTCATTTAGAACAGGTCCTGTAAAAAATGCATTATTTGAGTTAAAGACATGAAATTAATGTTTTTTTTAGTTGTTATTATATCTGCTTCCAGCACATGCAATCTTTTTTTGAGTTTCTTGTCTCAGTAATAAATCATTATCATATTAATGGATTGCATCTATTTTGAGACAGTTTTGAATGATTTGTCTCCCAATAAGTAGTGACGCAAAATAATTTTCTTTTCTTGTCCAAGGCATTGACATCAAGGATTAATAGTTGTTATAGTATATTATTTTCAAATCTGAAACCAAAAAGAACACAACATTATTATTAGAAGAGTTCTTATCAGTCCAATGTGTCCCATGTATATTGAGATAGCCTATACAACAGATTGTCCCAGCAACTTTGTAAATATTTAGAAGAAGCTAAAATATCCAAATGAATGACAAAGGAAAAAACTACCCTGACACAGAAAACTCCCAAGAAGGAACTATTCTTCAAACTTCTAACAGACAAAATGTTTAGCTATGATGTGAAGAATGCTAACCATATTTATGTGAGAAGAACTATATTACAAGTTTGAATGCCGCTGACTATTTCCAGAAGTACTGAAAGAATTCTACAAGGAAACAAAGGGAATAGATGACCTACTAGATATAGATCCATAAATCCTCAAGAAATCAAAAGCAAGGTAGAAAAATGAAGCCATGGTATGCATTAACAATAAAAAAGCTCTATGATATGGTGCCACAAAACTGGATTATAAAATCTCAGAAAATGTTCAAAATATCCAACAAAAACATAAACTTCATCATGAAAGCCATGGAAAATTGGAAAGTGGAATTAGCAGCAGGATGTCAAATCCTAACAGAAGTGAAAATCCAAAAAAGCATCTTCAAGGGAGACTCACTCTCGCCACTTCAATAGTAATGATGCCACGGAATTTTATTCTTAAGAAATACACAGGAGGCTACAAATTTACTCAATGTCAGGAAAAGCTAAATTACCTGATGTATATGAATCACATTAAAATATTTGCCAAAAATGAAAAAAAAACATTGAAACACTCATAAAAATGCTAAGAATATCCAGCCAGGATGTAGGAATGAAATTTAGGTTGGAAAAATGTTCCATGCTGATAACGGAAAAGAGAAAAAGAGAAACAATGGAAGGAACAGAACTGCCAAAGCAGGAAATCATCAGAAGACTTGTGGCAAAAGAAAATTACAAATACCAGGGAATATTGGAAATAAACATGTAAAATAATTACAGATTTTAGTTAATTATTTTTGTAATAAATTGTCTTTTTTGATAAATTTTGAGTTTGTACTTGCAGGTTTTCAATTTCTAAAGGGCAAAGCAGGTAAATCTTGTTTTGTGTAAACATGTCAATTAGATAGATATCAGCTGATATTTGGCAATGGTATGTCACTAAAAAGTTTTAGTGATTATGTGTAATTAAAAGATTAGTTAGAGAGAATAATTAGAAGAATATATATAAGAAGGAGATATTTGAAGTCAGGTAGAGAGTTGCTGTCAGTAAGTCTAAGTTGGAGTCAGTCAGAAGGAACAGAAGCAGAAGGAGCAGACAGGCCTTGATGGGGAGGGGTCAGCCAACAGTGAGGTCACATGTGCACAGGTGGTAGCAGGGTTGGTGAAGAAGTAATGTCTAAGTCTGTGGTTGTCTGTTTCGCCTAGCACAGTATTTAGTCTCAGTCAATCTAAATCAGTTGATGCAATCCTTTAAGTATATCTCTCTATTTTTGCTGACTGTTGTGAACATTGCAATCCCAAATAAACTGAGTTGTTTTTTATTTGTGCTGTGTTACAACCTATGACATGGCACCAATAACATTTCACTAATTCATATTTGGTGCCATGTTGGCACCAGTAATGCTATAAACACCATTAAACAGAGATGAAAGAAAAAGGAAGAAAGGATGACCTTGGAAGAACAAGAAAACTTCTGGAAACCAAACTCTGTAGCAGAAATCTCATTGAAGGAATAAATGCCTGGATCGTTCCTCTTGTAAGTTACTCAGTTTCCGTCTTAAAATGCACAGGGGAGGAACTTAGACAAATGGACCCAAATGGAACAAGAAAATTGATGATAATGCACAAGCCTCTATGCACCAAGAAAAGGAGAAGGAAGAGGACTCAGTAGCATTGGGGACTGCATAGATGCAATAATTTGAGGATTTAAGGAATACACAAAAAAGATCAAAGGATCAAAGAAAGACAAACTACAGTAGCCAGCAACAACAATCTCAATGTAAGGACAAATGGTAATACAACAAAATCTAAAAAAAAAAATAAAAAAAATGGGAAGAAAACCAACTGTATGGATACTTCATCAACAAATTAGGGAGATTGCACATAAAATGACCTCAATAAAGCTAAGAAGGGGAAACCTCAAGAAAGAAACTGAATTCCCCAATAATAGTAGCACAAAATAATATCATAAGAACCAATTATATAAAGGCAAAAATTGATCAAATGTAACAGAATAACAAATATAAGATATGTGGCTTCAGAGAAGAGACGGTTAATCATATATGTGGTGCCTTCAATACGTTCCCAGACTTTTTTTGTACAGGTATTTAAAATTGTCGAAGACTCTTGAAAATTCCCTATGTTATTGCTATACATCTTATGAGATGACTGACCAATTCTTATGATTTCAGGTTCGATTGAACAGCTACAGCAGGAATTGGAATACACCCTACTAGAGCCTCATTGTCACAGCTGGTGAATTTCAAAACTGCAATCTGGACATGAGGACACTTTAGAAGAATGATATGCAATAAAATTCTGTTTTAAATGTATGGAATGCTTCAGACTGCTTTTTGACCATCTTGCATGAATTGAGTATCAGTTTTTGAGTGGCATAAGAGATTCAAGGAAGGCAGAGAGTCTATGAGAGAAGATGAGAGCTGTGGGAGGAGTAAGGAAGTCAATACACCAGAGTTGATTGGCCAAACGGTTAGGGTTAGGGTTACTATGTTGAGGCTTTAAGGGAGTTCAGGAAGAGATTCCATTGGAAGAGGCCAGCACTCTTCAAATCAGGCCAGTAGCATTTCCACCAGGACAATGCACCAGTCCACAACTCCATCTTTGTCACAGACTATTTGACAAAGATGGGCATCATGACAGTTCCTCAGCCTCCCTATATTCCAGACCTTGCTCCCTGTGACTTTTGGTTATTCCCTAAGCTCAGAAGCTGTCGTTATGAGACAATTGAGGAGATGAAAGAGGCTGTGATGAAGGTCATCAACATGCTCACACAAGAGAACTTCCATGGGGCCTTGCAGAAATTGTTAGAATGGTACAACAAGTGCACTGCAGCCGGAGGAGATTACTTCGAAGGGGACTAGAGTTTCATGTGTGTACTATCAATAAAAGTGCCCATATGAAAAAAGTCTGGAAACTTATTTGATGATCCTCGTAAATGAATGCAGCAAACTGATACAAAAAGAATACAAGAGTAGACATGACCGGGTAAGAAAAGAGATCCATTGGGAATTGTGCAAGAGATTGAAATTTGACATTACTGATAAATGCTATATGCTCAAACCAATATCTGTCTTTGAAAATGAAATGTATAAAATTCTCTGGGACTTTGAGATACAAACACATCACCCAGTCGAGGCCTGAAGACTAGACTTAGAGTTGATAAACAAAAAAAAAAAAATTTGTCATCAAATAAATTTTGCTATTTCAGCAGACTATGGATTAAAAGTAAAAGAAAATATAAAGATAGACAAATACTTGTATTTTTTCATAGAGTTGAAAAATAGCACAAAAAAATACAAGTGTAGACATGACTGGGTAAGAAAGGAGATCTGTTGGGAATTGTGCAAGTGATTGAAATTTGACATTACTGATGTATGATATATGCTCAAACCAATATCAATCTTTGAAAATGAAATGCATAAAATTCTCTGGGACTTTGAGATACAAACACATCACCCAGTTGAGACCAGAAGAACTGACAGAGAGTTAGTAAACAAAAAATAAAAGAACTTGTCATCAAATGAATTCTGCTGTTTCAGCAGACTATAAAATAAAAGTAAAAGAAAGTATGAAGATAGACAAATACTTGGATCTGGCCTGAAAACAGAAAAGGCTGTAGAACATGAAGATGAGGGTGATATCAGTTGTAATTGGTGTCCTTAAAATGGTCCCCAAGGTCCTGGAAAAAATATTGAAGGAATTTGAAATCAGAGATAAAATCAAGGCTTTACAGACCACTGCATCATTGACATTGACTAGAATATTCAGGAGAGTACAACAGACCTAAGGAGACTTGCTGTCATTCAGCCCCCAGTGAAAGGCCGCTAGTTAAAAATGGTGCAAAATCTCCCAAGGAGTGAAATCATAATAATTTGTAAATAGCCATAGCTTCAAGTACTTAATCTTAATAAAAATAATTTGCATGTAGTTATATGGTTTCAAGTATTCCTATCCATTAATACTAATTTTTCAAAATATCTATTTGACCTATAAATGGGACAGCAGCCTGCCACAGCAGCAATAACAAGAAAATAAGGCACATCAATTTTTTTGTGCAAAATGCACATCAAAAAACCAAAGTAGTTTCATTATTATTGCTAGATTCAGTTATTTCCAGAAATTTAATTACATTTAAAAGCACCCTTGAAATTTCTAAATTAAATGTTTTAATTTTTCATTTGGAGTGTTTTTAATTACTAATTTCTTCTTAAGAAACTGCATATTGAATTATTTTTTTAAATTTCTCTTTATCCAACTACATACACAGAAAATTAAGAATTTGTATTTCTCAACACTTATCATACCACTGAGTCCAGTAGTTGGTTTATTGAAATGACAGAAAAGTATGAGAAAGCCTCCTGTTGAAAGCTAGCACTGTATACAAAGATGTTTGTATTTTTATGGAATTTTTAAACACAAATATCCAAGTCTGTGTGTAACCACATCAACTGAATTGCCTGGTTGAGTGAAACAACTGAAGAAATAAAAAATTTCTTGTAGTTAAGAAGATTGTGGTTGATGCTCTTCTCTCAACCACAGATGATTACCCAACTATAATCTCTTATAATAACTCCTTCACCATAATAATCCCCACTGTAATCATCTCATCTGTTGTGGTCCATGTGATACACACTTGACAACGTTAATATTCTCCTTAGGAGATATTTTCCGTCAGGGGATGATTTCCAGCCACTCATCAGAGAATATTACTGATTAACAAAAATTTCTCCCTGATTTAAAGATATTTTTGAAGATCAACCCATCATTGAAGGAAAATAAATCAACCTGTGGCTTGAGGCTGAAGTATATATTGACTGCACCTCTACAGAGGGTAAAGCCCTTCCAACAACAAGAGTGTTGGATATGACACTAAACTGTATCTGATGGTAAGGCTCCAGTTCTGGAGCTTTGGGGAATGTGGAGTATCCCTTCATTGCCATTACTCCCAGGTCCACTCTGACCGAGAGTGGTAGTACTAGTGAAAGTCCTATGTATGGGTCAAATAGGACTCGTGTCCTGGGTATAACACTAAACTGCATCTGATGATGAGGCTCCAGTTCTGGAGCTTTTGGGAATGTAGAGTACCCCTTTAATTGCTATTACTCCTAGGTCCACTCTAACCTGGAATAGTAGCAACTATTAGGGTCCTATGTATTTGTTGAATAGAACTACCTAATCATTTACTATACTTGCATGAGTAGAGTGTTCGCCAATGGTCCAGGAGACTGGGGTTCAATCCCAGGTCAAGTCATACCAAAGACTCAAAAAATGGTACTTGATGCTACCTTGCTTACACTCAGCATTATAAGGTATGTAAAGTGGAGCAATCCAGGAAAAGGAGTAACACCCTTCCCTACAGTGTAGTAGCTATCAAAAAGGGAGCCTTCGGGTCACCCTCAACTAAGGTCGCCAACTTTACTTATTAGTATTATCAATAATCAAAACCATTTAACTGTGTACCAGCTGAGTCAGTAGAATATCCCAACTGCATCTCTGTAAGATATGTAATTTTTTTTTTATAAAAATATAAAACAGACTTATTGACTTTGAAAGAAATTCAAAACTCAATTTAAAAGGTCAGTGAGGAACTAGTACAACTCAAACTTTCAAGTTATCAAAACAAAAAGTAAGCAATCTTGTGGTTATGTCGGTGCATTGATCCATTTTAACTTATGACATCTCTTGCCCACCTGTCCGGGTGGAAAAATCAAATTTTTGAATAGATTTATAAGATTTTTGTTTTTGCTTTGGTTAATGTGAAAAGAGATACTCCCTCACAAGATGTGGGCTGGGACCTAGCCCCAATATTACGACTTGATTGGATGATCTGTTAAAATCTGATATGGGGAAGAGATACTCTTCCCACTGATGTAAATCAGTGCATTTGAGTTAGACGTAGAAGTTTGGTTTGGTTTCTTTGTCTAATGGCATATCAACCTTTGTAGGTTATTTAATGCCAAAGCCATCCTTCCAGAAGGACAGTAGTGATGCTATTTAACCCATACATGGGAGGATTAGGGGGTTCATACCTTTCCCAAGGGTATTTGTCTGTAAGTGAATAGCCCGTCTGGAGTTCAAACTTGCTTACTATGTTTCCACTGTCCAGTGCTTTAACCATTACTCCATGAGGACACCCCCAGTTATAGAGGATTATGAAATGGTCTGTGATTGGTTAACCAATCAGAAATGTTTGTTTCCAGTGGAATCTTCTATAAAAGTAAATGTTTTTCGGCTTAGATGAGAGAAAATTTCCTATGTTCATACTGAAAACAGGAGAATAAGAAAAGAAATCTCTTCAAGAACTAAAGCCTCTCTAGCAAAAACCTCACACTCTTAAAAATTGAGTAATATAGAAAGACTGCACCAGCCAAATACCTCAATTGTCTGTCTCTCAAATACAACAAAAGCAACATGATTTCCATGTATATATATATATTATTGTTGCACCATTGTGTTTCAATTAGAGTTGTTCATTGTTAATAAAGAGGTTTTCTTGTCTTTGAGTTGCCAACACTTGTTTCAACAGACCACCTTAACTGATTGTATTTGTCACATTGCTAATTGTTACACAAAGCATAATTATTTGAATTAAGGGTCATCACAGATTTTATTTGAATTAGGAGGTCATCATGGATTTTATTCGAATTAAGAGTCATTAAAGACTTTATTTGAATTAGGGGTCATCACAGACTTCATTTGAATTAGTGGTTCTCACAGATTTTAAAGATCTAAGCTGATCAAAGTAATAAAATAATTTGCAACTAAAAGTTAAAAACAAATGAATAAAATAGACCTATGCAGTAATAAAGTTCATGTCTGGATTATAAACATAAAACACTTCTGTTCAGTCCTCCAAACTTAATGGATGTTTCTCTATTCACTATAACCTAGTGACTGATCGGCTCCCAGGATTCTCTTTCTTGGTCTTGTTGTGCCAAGTTAAGCAGAGCTAAGTAAATGACTACTCCCAGGACTCTCTTTTTACTTCCATTGGCTGACATTATTGACCGCAATAATCAAGAGATAATCAGATCTCATCTCTATTGAGAATGACCATAACTACATAAGTGACTGTTATATCATGCTTTAGATTAAAAAAAAAAAAAAGAAAGAAAAAAATCTTGGATTTGATCCATCATGAAATCTTGCTAATTAATTGGCACTAGAAAAATTGATTTTATAAACTGATTCCACAAGTATATCATAGTTTCCATGTTGCATATTGTTTTTGTGATTTCTAAGCTGTAGTTAAACCAATAATGTTGTTTAAATGGGTTGGTAATGTAAAAGAAAGTTTTATAGTAGATTATTATGGTCTTTGATTAAATTACCTGAAATAGTTTAACATGAAACTGAGTTTGAAAATAATATTATGAACAAAGCCATACACAAAATAATAATGACAAAACTAATTAATCTGCCCATGAATATAAACATTTATTAGATGAAATGATAAACATTATGGTTTTATCTTTTAGTTGTATATGTTTATTTTGGTTTGGTTTTATGGTACATCAGCCATTGTACGTTATTAATGACAAATCCATTTTTATACATATAAACAGTACTATTTCAAACAATTCAGTTTAGCACAAGTACAGTGTTCAGTTATATTTAACTTATAGATAGGACCCTATAAGGTGCTACCACTTCGGGCCAGAGTGGACCTGGGAGTGATGGCAATGAAGGGGTACTCTGCATTCCCCATAGCTTCAGTATTACTGGAACCTCACCATCAGATTGTTTAGGTGTCATATCCAGGATACTCATTGGGGGAGCCTTACCCTTCGGCAAAGATGCAGTCAGTGTATTCTGCAGCCCCTGCTGACTAGGCAAAGTTGTATATGTGAAAGATGGTTAATTTTGGTGAGTGTGTGGGGAGCCCAGCAGCCTTTTTAACCTAGAAGTTTTCAAAACCAAAAAAAAAAAAGGGAATTCTAATTAAAGTTCATTATAATAATGTAAAATTTGATGTACTTTCTTCAAGACAATAATTCCAGCTATGGGTTCAATAGTATCACCACTGTTCTTCAACAACTTTCTTCTGAAAGTTAAATGAATAAAAGTATAAATTTTTCTTGTGAACACAGATTAGCATTAAACAAAACTAAGAGGTAGTTAAGTTTTCTGCTTAAAGATATGATCCACAAAATGTTAAAACAAACATTCCCACTATTTACACATCTCACTGAACCCTTTATTCAAGGACTGAATAAAGTGTGCAGTTGTGGGGGGAGTATGTAATTTGGTTATTTCAGTAGATTGCTCTCTAAATTATTCCCACCACTAATACAACACAAAACATTACAATCGCGCAAAAGAAATGGAATAGAACACAACGAACATTAAATAACAAACAATTTAATATGCATATAACAGAATATGAAAAACAAAATACATGATGTGTAAATGGCCTTTTGGAAAATAAAGTTTGAAGAAGAGAATAAATTTGTTGAAAGATGTGTGTATGTTCATGTTATCAGAGTCCGTAAATAAGTCGTTCTTACTTACATTAAGTTTATAGCGGGTTTTATGATTGTGGCGACAGCGTGTCTCGTTGATGAAAGAAAGATTGTCGGGTTTTCTTTTTGAATATAATTCTCGGCCATTTGAAAAGAGGTCATGAACTTTAGTTGAGGAAGGAAAGGAATTGGTTGGACATAGTATCGGCTACTGGCTTAGTGGCTTGTGTTTATCTGTGTCTTCGTTTGTGTGTAAGCTTGTGTCTTGTGTGTCTGACTTCCTAACTCTGTGTTATTTATATCCTACAGGTGGATCAAAGAATCGCCCTAAAATCTTGGCGTGTAGACATTTATTGACCAATCAGATTTGTATTTTACTATTTTATTTTCGAGCCTAAATGTTTTCTGTTAGTTCACTTCCGATCCAAATTTTCTAGAATGTTCTATTCCATGTTTTTAGCTGATTGGTTGAAAAATATAAAAATGTAATTTAAATGCTAATGCGGGTTTGATCCTAAATTTCTAAAATGTTCTTAAGTATGTTTTTATTGCTTATTTTAAGACTAGAAGAAATTTGTATCCCATACAGTCCAAATTTTCATTATAGTTATCAGGTTCAACAAGAAATACCTGAAGAAGGATGGAAGGGATCAGCTGAAATGTCAATATGACAATGATCTCAGAAATAATGACTGATAAAAGAAAATCATTCTTGAAAAGTTTCACAACCTTTAAAGCTAGCTCTTTGTCTGATCTGAGTGCGTAATGTTTGCAAAAGTTTTTCAAAACCATATTTGCATAAATATGATGTTATAGATAGTATGTTTTCTCTTTGTGTTGAAAAAATGAAAACAAAATATGTTACTTAATGATTTGTTACATACCTTTTTCTTTATTGCATGGAAAAGGATGAAACCAAAAAATAACCATTGGCAAATGAATTGGTATATTTTCTAGAATTTTCATGATAAAAATGGGTTTCACATTCACTGGGTTGATTATTGTTTCTTGTAATCAGTTATGCATACAAGAGCCATTTTTATTCCATCAGAAAGAGATGATTCTAAATTTTCACAAGTGTCGTATATTTCTGAACCTCCTTCACAAAGTTTATAATCACAAGATGTACATTAATGACCTGACTTAACATCAAAAGCATCAATATTTAAAAGTGAGAATGTATGCTTAATATGTAACTTTTGGACATTTATAAAATAGGTGCCACCTGATCCTTGGCAAAGTTTACTAAATTCTTTTTCTAATGGATCAATTATAAATTGCTTAAGTAGCCCTAATTTATGACTTGTAGCTAAAAGGTGTTGACATAGACTAACAATTTCCTAGTATGTATGGTGTATGCAAGTAGCAGTGTATTTGGATAATTGTCTTATATAATTACCTTGACTGCCAACCATATTAACAGCCATTTGACCAAACTCAATGATAAAATCAAGTCAGCTATCACTTGGAGATTTGATTTCAGCTTGTAGAGGGTTATTGTGTAGTTAATCAATTTGAAGGATTTTAAAATTTAAAATTTTCACTGTCTCAAAACCTTGTTTATGAAACTGGCAGTAACATTCTTATCTGTATTCATTCTAAAATAGAAACCGGTTGGCTTTAAAACAATGAAAATTTCATTTCAATCTGAAAGTTTAATTAGTCTTTCGGATTCAAAATGATATAACTGTTTAAGATATGTCCATTTTGTAACTCGTCTTACTCCATTACCATCAGAAATTAGTTCTGAATTTTCTGTAAGCTACAAATTGCAAATATTTTCAATAAATGGACATAATCAAAAAACAAATGTTTATTATCATCAGTTCACCAAAGTTTTTCAGGGAGGGTGGGATATAATTAAATCAGTTAAATCAGTTTGTTCCAATAAAAAGGCTGATCTTAATTTTGAAATTGGAATCAATCTTGTAAGAAATTTCAGACCCTACCCCCATTTAGCCATATCAACATACTGTTTGAGCAAGTAGAGATGGATTGTCAACTGACTTAGCAAATAGTTGTTTGCTATGATATAAAAACATTTTCTTGATACATATATACTTCATCATGGAGAATTATGCACTCTTTTTGACAGGCATTAAGAGTATTAAATACAGATGACAAAAAAGATCTTTTATTAAGTTTTGACATTTTTGATGTCATCCTTTTTAATATTACAAAAGATTGTTATTAAAAATCTATGATACAATGACCTTGATGGTGCAGACTACTCAAAAGCATATATTTTTATATCTGAGTTGTACAACATTCCAACCATTTTGGAGGCCATTTCTGAAAGGTTATGATTAAACATATCTTTCTTGGGATCAAAAGCCATTGAATTTAAATATTGGATAATTTCTTCCAATCTTGACAACATATCAATTGTATTTATATGGATTTTAGACAGGCTATTAATATAACACTTAAGTCCCTAATGAAAGGGAGGTGTCCTTGTGGTGTAATGATTAAAGCGATGGACTGTGGAATCGTAGTGAGTGAGTTCATACTCCAGTTGTGCTATTACATTCACTTTGGGGCAAATACCCTTGGGAAAGGTATGAACCCCCTTATCCTCCCAGATATGGGTTAAATAGTACCACAACTGTTCTTCTAGGAGGATGGCTTTGGCATTGAATAACCTACAAAGGTTGATATGCCATTAAACAAAGAAACCAAACCAAATCAAACCTAATGAAAGGTTTGAAACGGCAACTTTTTATAAATTATCAACATAAAGAGAGGGATATCATTAATAACTTTTGATGACTGAACAGTTAAAATATTTTCAACCAAAAATGCTACAACTGAACACACAGTTTTTTTTTTTTTGTGGTTGATTAGATTTTCTTTGAAATTTGTATGATTAATGTTATCTAATTCTAAAAAAGCATTCATTTTTATCATTAATTTGATTTTGAGCTGTACTGGAGTTTTTTTTTATATCCCTTTGAACAGTAGAGGGTGTTTGGCATATCTGGCCAAACAAATGTTGGATTTTTGGGGTGCATTTTCCATGACCTTATATGGTATCAAAATTTGAGGCCCAAAGTAGTTCAGAAATGATTGTGTTATTTGTAATATTAAGCCTGGCATTTGGAACTGATTCTTTCCATCACTGTCTTTTGTCTTTGTCTTTTGGAAAATGATATAATGATGTTTTATTCATCTCACATGCAGTTTTGTCTTCCGTAATTTGTTTTGCAAGTAAAGACCCAGCATTTCTGGGGCATTTACTTTTCTGCTTTAATTTAGGAGTGATTTTTTAAGCCAAATTAATTAGTCTTAATCACAATTTTAACCTTTCCAAGCCAATAAATTAAAAACAAAATTTTTTTTTTTGGGGGGGGGTCCATAAACCTGAGAATCCACTTTTAAATTAATGTTTTTTTTTTAGTCAATTAGTTTCGGAGTATATTGTTAAGAAAGTTTAGCAAGATATTACATTATCTTTTATTTAATTTTCATGTTAAGTGAGAATCTAAATTTCTAGCACTTGTCAACATAAAATCAGCTATTGCTTGGCTCTCTCCATGGGTGTTACTCCTCCAGGCAACACCTCCACCTCAATTTAAAGGGGGAAGGAATGAAGTTTTTTACCGATGTCTGAGGTGTCCCACAAAGAGAGAGGGTTTTGATTAGTTTTGAGGCAATACCTCATGGGTGGCAATCCACCACAATGCACTTGTGTCAGAAATTAGTTTCATGTTCAGCTTAAAAAAAACTTGGGAAAATGACTTCATAGAATTTTATTTGAATCAAATATATTGGATTTTATTATATGACATTATGTGACATTAAATTTTGTAAAAACATACTTAAATGGATTTTTCCTTAATTTTGCAATAAGAATATAACATTTGGATCTATTCAACACTTTCATGAAAAGTTTTAAAAATTGAACTAATCATTAATATTTGTTTATTTTACCTTAAAGTAAAATACAACTAATAAAAAATATTCCTATGAATGCATTTGTATGTCCATTAAAAACGAGACACTAACTTTAAATAATATTATTTATTAATGCCATCGTTTTCTTTAATTTTGATAAATAAATCATTACAGATCACTCAATAATGAAAAGAAATATGGTAAAAAAAAATCAAACTTTTAACTTTTAGAAAGAAATATACAGGGTGGAAAAATGAGGATTTGTTTTTGATGCATAACTGTTTTTTTGGGGGTTTTTTTTTCCTTTTCAAGAATATTGAATAAACTATTAACAGAAAAATATTGAATAATAAAGTTGAAATTTTAACAGAAATTATCAAGCTAACGTTTTTACCATACTTTTTAAAAACATGAGAAAACCCTAGAAAAATGATAGATTAATTTTGTTTACATTCACAGCATATCAAAAATATCAATGCCAAAAATAAATAGTGGATTAATTATTTAGAATCTAATTATAATCATATATCATTGAATCTAATATTTTTTCATTGGTTTTGTAATACAAAAATATTACATCTACTTTTATTTTATGTTTGATGGTAAATTTTAACTTACCTAAAATAGTTTTGTTTAAAATAAAAACACAAATTACTCATATAATAATTTAGTTTTATCAATCTATAATTTTAATCAATAACAATATCAAAGAAAAATACTAAAATAACTTTATGATCATTGACCAATAATGGTATTTTATATTAATTTTAGATAAATTTCACAGTAAAAACAGGAGCATGTAATTGAGTCTTCAGACAATCTAAACCTCATAGAAAAAATGAAGCACGTTTGTTATTAATTTATTTCTAAGAACCTAAATAAACTTTAAGCAAAATAAGTGAAACAAACATAAATAGGAAAATATTTAATAAAATTTAAGTGAAAAATGTTTAAATAAGAATCTTGAAATTCTAAGTAACAAGAAGACCAAGATTCCTTCCTAACATATTTGCATTGTAAATTACAAACCCAAAACTTTGATTTTACAATCTACATAAAAAATAATATAATAATTCAAAATAGAATAAAATAGATAAATCTTATACTTACTTAATTCAATCAAAGTAAATGCATGGAAAAATTTAATTGAATTTCTTAAGCTGACAACACAAGACTACCAAGCTCAAACTGAAACTAGAAAGACACACAAGTGAAATCAGCTTCCAGTTCTATCCATTCTGTTTCACTATGACCTCTAATATAGAACGCCATGGAACATGAAGAATATTAAGATGAATATAATGGTGAAGCATCACAACCTTGCAAAAGAGATACTTCAGAGGTACTTTGACCAATCAAAAATTGGTGTTGAATTACAGAAGGGACTGTTTAAAAAAAGAAAATTTATTTGGAGTTCATTTCCGTCTGTGTAAAAGCAACTTTATACTTTATGGAATACACCTTATATATTCATCATACTAATTGCTAACTTATAAGTGAATGCTTGTTCGTGGTTTTCGAAGTCTAGTCGAAGTGGAATCAACCTATTGGATGGTAGTCAAATTATTTAACATGCAAAATAAACTACAATGCTCCTCATTGCCTTTTTTACAGATGAAACACTGACCCTATTGGAGTCATTTCCATACCTAAACATTTTACTTTGTTGTAGGGGTTCTGAATGAGTGGGGAAGATGCAAGACTACCCCCAAAAGTGGTCAAAGACTTTTGCATGGGACTGCATTTATGAAAGAGATTAAGATTCATCTTCTTGGAGAGAAATGTAGAAAATGATTACTTTGCATTCCTTATTTCTCTTTATATTTATCAAAGTGAATCAGCTTTAGTTTTTATTCAAAAACAGATATTCTTGGGGGATTTTCTTTTTTGTAGGAGCACCATGATGTTAGAGACATTTTTTCCTTCTTCTTCTCCTTGGGTGAGATAAAATCATCTATCAAAGTTTTGGCTAATTTTGATTCAGTGAGACCAAAAACCTGTGTTTTGAATGCAATCCACCTGTTCTTATAATTTTCCACACCATGGAATCAGCAAAAGACATGAAACCAAGTTTTTCTCTTGTCCTCATTTAGGATGCTACCAATAGTTAACCAGTACATAAAGGAATTATGAAAATATCAAATTTACAAGGTTATTTGGTAGGTTTCTTTATTTAATTGATGATGCAAAAACATTTCAAATAGAATTTTTTCTCTTAACACTTGTAATTCAAGTACTAGTTTGGTAAAAAAAAATAATTGTAGTTTTTATTATTTTAAGATATGTTTTATATCTTTTTTTAAATATCATTTAACAATATCCTCATCATTAATCTCATCATCATAAAGGCATACTGACTGCACGAATTCTCTTGACTCTCTCTCTCTCTCTCTCTCTCTCTCTCTCTCTCTTCATCCACCCCTATTGGCTATTGCTCTTGATAAGTCTTCTAGACGGTATCCAGTGTCCACACCGAACTGGATATAAGTTTTTATTGATTGATCAATACCGGTGTGTTCATGTGTAGGAATCCATATTCTTTTAATATGACATTTTAAAGTGCAGATTTTACTCAACCACTTAATGCAAATGGTTTTGTTTTCACTGTTTATTCTTATTTATTTTAGGCAGTTGAATATCCAAAGAGAGAAAAAAAGTAAATTCCAGTGAATTTATTGTGTGAGTTCATTATGAAAACTGTTTACAATATCAACCAATCATTTGGTCTGAGTCCATCAACAAATATACAGCTGAACATTGGTTTTAAAAAATTTAATAGAAATAAGAGCATTAAAGATGAGGAGAATTGCAGATGCCTTTCTGTGATTGAGGAAAGTTGAAAAGCCACCATTATTGAAGCAGATTCCATGCAAAACAATACTACTGAAAATGTAGCTCCCATTGCACTATTACATTCACTTTTGGACAAATACCCTCGGGAAAAATATGAACCCCCTTATCCCCTTCCCAGCTATGGGTTAAATAGTACCACTAGTGTTCTTCTAGAAGGATGGCTTTGGCATTAAATAACCTATAAAGGTTGATATGCCATTAAACAAAAGAAACCAAACCAACAATCAAAATGTTGTTTAACATTTGCAACAAATTGATTTTCAAAAATGATCAACAAATGGATATTTTATGAATAAATATGAAAAAATGCTGCCTCTATAAATTCTGCCCTGCACTTTTTGTGCACAAAACCAACAAAAAATTCACTTCTGGATCATATTGTAATATTTGAAGATCCCATTGTGATTATAAGACTTGATTTTATAGGCATTTTACACCATAACTGATTTGAAGTAAACCACCTAAAACTAAATCTGAAAAGGTTTGGTTTAATGACATATTAACTTTCATAGGTTATTCAATGCCCAAGCAAAGCAATCCTTCTAGAAGAACAGTGGTGGTACTACTTAACCCATAGCTGGGGGGGGAGGGTAAAGGGGTTCTTACTTTTCTCAAAGTCAACCTAATTGTGTGACAGGATTTTGAACTTGCTTACTACAAAGTGGCAGCCCATTATGTTAGCCACTATGTCATAGGGACTCCACTGCTAAGACTGAAACAGATCAATCCTTCTCCAAGAAAATACATAACCAAATATGCCTCTGCCAAAATTAAACAAACTGGACAATGCAACTCTACCTCATATAGTTTACTCAATAAACTTCTCTTTGACCAACTACCTTTTTTTCAAGGATCTCTGTAAATTTTTGTAAGAAAAAGTCTTCAATAACAAAGTTGCAACTTGAAAAAATTCATCACTTACTTCCACGATTCCATAATAATTCTATGCAACCAGATTAAATAGACATGTTTATTTTTGGCATCAGTGTGTACATTCTAATGGTTTTTATTTTGATTAAAATGTTTTTATTCTAAGCCGAGATAGACAGGATTAGATTTAATGAGTACCAACTGAATTTGTTTTTGTATTAATCTAATAAATTACAACCCAGGAAAGGAGAAAAGTGTATCTGAGATGTAACATAAATTATGTTTTCTCATAAAATCAGACTATGCATTAACTACAGTTTGTAAGGAATCGTTTTCAACCATTTCTGCAAATTTTTCAAAATAGTTGGTGGAATTTGTAACTCTTGACCTGCTTATGAATGTCTATTGGCTGCAGAGGTCACAAGCAGGAACAAAATTCAATTTGGGGGTGGGGGAGTGGTAGGGATACAGATGGTCTGTCATAATTTTTACCTTAATGCAAGCCGCTTGTTATTTTAAAAATTCTTGTCCCAATCAAAGATTTCTTGAAATTTATTCTAAAGTATTGTTGCCCAACATTAACAAATTTCAATTTGTTTAATTTAATCCCTCAATAGCTTATGGGGTATATAATTTGATCCCTCAATAGCTTATGGGGTATCAGAGATTTGGGAGTGTTGGAAAAGATTATGAAGTTGGTCACTTACTTTTTCATTTGATTCCCATTCATTTTATTATCTTCTTTTATTTGTTGTTTTGGTGGCTGAAAAAAGAAACGAATGAAGGAAAACAAGACAGCAATACTTTCAAACTCAACTTTTATTCCCAGATTTACAACTATTTTGTGGAGAAAAATGTTTTTTCCCGAACCTGTAAAATAGCTATCCTTCTAGTCAACATGTCTACAGAGATCTGAGAAAGTTTCTTTTTGACATCAGGAAGCCCATATTTTTAAGCGTACATTGATTGCCTTTTCTGTCTGAGGCCACCCGAGAGGTTGTTACTTTTTTGTATCTATTTATTTAATTTTTTGTTTATTTTATTTCTATTTCTTTTTATGTTATTAGGTTTTTATTTGCTATTCAATCCCCACAATCAATAATGTAGAAATATTGGCTGGATAGAAATGATACAAGACTGATTATCACTTTGGCAATGAATAACCATCAGTGATCGTCTTCATTGTTTCTACCCCCAGAGCCTCATTATCAACATAGAAAACAAGGGGAGGTAACTCTGGCATTTTCTTTCTTTAGATGCTGGTAGGATCCTATGAAGAGCAGATAGCTCTTTAAGACCTACTCTGTCATGTGGGATTTACCTTGACAGAGGCAAAAGAATTTTTGTTAGTATGCACTGTGAGTGTCGAGGGTAAGCAGATGTGCTCCTTATAGGGTGCCCAATTGCTGCATGAACATTATCACTGGAAGAGATTGGAGGATTGAGACATGTGAACAGGACATTACAGGCAAGAATTGTGGGCTCAGGCATTGCACTGGGTATGGG
Organism: Sepioteuthis lessoniana; assembly: GCA_963585895.1. NCBI lineage: Eukaryota > Metazoa > Mollusca > Cephalopoda > Myopsida > Loliginidae > Sepioteuthis > Sepioteuthis lessoniana. The sequence continues at coordinate 6,880,326 of OY757912.1, read as the reverse complement.
AGTAAGCCTGGGTCTGACCTCCAACTTTTTCAAGAAACAGCAGTTCCTCAAGACATGATGTATGAAGAAAGGATGGTCCTAAATAACAATCTAATGGTAGAGTAGAGTTTGCTGTAAAAATAGCTAAGAGGATAATAAATGGTAACACAGGTCCCCCGGGTTTGTTTGATAATGACGACACAGCCACAGCTATGCAATACCACAACACTCCCATCTAAGGCATTGATCAACCCCGGGCACAACTCTTGCTCCACCGTCAACTCTGATTTGGTATTGTCAATCTGAAAGGACAATGATGTCTTTGCTCATCGTGTTCCACTAGCGGTTGAGTTGATTTGGAATAACCATTATATCACCATTCAGTATTAGATGATATGTATATACCAGTTATACTTTGTCTTCATTTGTGCATTGTATTAGTGGAGGCTCTCTCACAGTGTTATGGTGCTATTATCCATTCAGGCTGTGGACCCCTATACATGGATGGGCCAGTGTTGGTCAACCAGCAGAGACTCACTTACATTAGCTCAGTGTAGACACTGGATGTAGTTTTGAGAATCTGCCATGAGCGATGAAGGATAGGGAAAGATGGAAAGTGAGAGTTAGGGAAAACTGTACAGTCATTACAATTTGATGATGTTTCTCCACAAAACAGCATATTGTCAGAGACAATATTGTGAATACTCTTTTTTTATATCAATTTTTGAAACTATCTTTTGCACTCTCTCTCTCTCTCTCTCTCTCTCTCTCTCTCTCTCTCTCTCTCTCTCTCTCTCTCTCTAAATATATATATATATATATATACCAGCCCATTAACATAGTAGTTAGAGTGTTTGCTAATGGTCCAGGAGACTGGGTTTCAATCCATGTCGAGTCATACCAAAGACTTAAAAAATGATACTTGATGCCTCTTTGCTTAACACTCAGCATTATAAGGAATGAATCAAGAATAAGTGGAGCAATCCAGAGAAAGGAGTTGTGCCCTTCCCTATACCTCGGTGTTGCAGCTATTGTAAAGAGAGCCTTCAGGTCACCCTCAATTCCAATCAGCCAACTTATATATATGTATAAAAATATTAAGAAATCTGTACAGAAATAATTATGCTTTGTTTAACTTTACTACTCTGTTGATCTAGATAAACTCTTCTTCATATTTCTGAGGATATAAAGACTCTAAAGTTCTCTGTGACTTACATTATAATGGATAATTATAATGAATTATTTAAATAATATCATATAATAATTAATATTATATATAATTATAGTTAAAGGAGTGATTTGATCTGTTTGCTAGGTTAGCTAATATTAACTTGGATTCCATAGAAATATATTTTATTTTTATACCCGACACTGATCACATGACTTTTATGTCTGTTATATGAAGAATTATTTAGAATTGCAGTTCAGTATTCGTTAATATGTATAATAAATGATGAAAACCAATGACAAAAACTGAAACAAGAAAATATGCATCTTTTAATGGGGAATTTCAAATTCATAATAAAACAAGAATTCAACAAAATTGTTTGATCAATAAATTTTTATGGCAGAGAATCATTAAAAGCCAAAGAATTTGTGTCTTTGTATTGAAAAAGGGCTAATAGAGACGGATTTTTGGTTTAGTTTAGTTTATTTCAGATTTCTTTCAATAATTTTAATGATGATGATGATGATGAACACATAAACAAAAAATATATGATTAGAAGAAAAAAAAAGAAATACGTTTAAGCAACAAGACCATATATGGTCCAAATTATTTTTTATCTAGTCATAGAATATAAAATCCCAGAGGCAAACACCCAGTTTTTCATACTCTGTTAACCTTTGTACATATGAAATATATATAAATTCACTGATGGACAAAATTTTTCTGATCATTGATTTGTGTTAAGAATGCCTGCTACTGTCTTACAACAATTGATAATTCTAATGATTCTTAGAATAACCAATTCAGAATATTTATGATGTAAAGTGGTTAACTTGTGTATATACCTTGCAAATTGAACTTAAATGATCGATTGATTGAATTAAGCAGCATATCAACTCATCAAGGATTATCTCATCTCATGAGGTTAGGGAATTGCATAGCTGTGCAGCATGCAAGCTGAGAAGAACCTAATATTTCTATTGTATTTTTTCTCTAATGGCAATAAAGGGCTACTCCACTCTCTGCAGATCTCCAGAACTGAACCTAACCATCTGATATAGTTTAGAGTCAGGACACAGAATTTAAATGTGTTACCTTAAAACTGATATTAAAACTGTTGGTCATGTAAGAGATATTCCTTTGTTGAAGGTATCCTGTAACCCAGTACAGTCTGGAGAAGAGATGAGTACCATCAAAGAACCTCAATTCCTCTAAGAGTTTGAAATAAGTACTTAACATGGCAACCCAACACCACATATTTCGATATAAGTAAAAAAAAATCCATTTAAAACAGGCAAGATTTAAAAATAAGCTCAGCTGGGAAGGGATTAGCAAGAAATTTTCATTGAGTGGTTTGTTGGTTGGTTGGTTGGTTTCTTTGTTTAATGGCATATCAACCTTTGTGTTAATTGAATGGGTTTATTGATGAAGTTGTCATATCTTTGACAATATTGATCAAATGAGAAGATTCAAGGTAGAAACTGAGGTTACTCTAAATACTAACTTATCTCTGATAAACTGCGTGAATAGTGCAATCAATAGGGTTCTGTCTGTCTAACCAGGTAAATTTCATGAGACATGAAAGTAGATATCAATGCTAAAGATGGTGGTTGATGGTAGAATTATTTTGTTTTTACATCTGCCATCTCATCAGTAATATGAAGTAATTATCTTCATCTTCTTAAGTCTGAAGTTTTCTGCTAAGTTTAATGAAAAGTGTAATGTCTGATTGCCTAAAGAATGTAATTAGTCTAAGATAGGATGGAGAATAAGCTCCACCTACAAGATACATTCTTAATATAAGGCCCTTACAAAGGAGACTGTGTAAGTAATACCTCCAATTCCTTTCCATGGAAACAATGACAAATCCACAGAGTCCAATAACACTGTCAGATAGAACAAGTTTTTAGCCACAAAATACTACTTTTCTATATTGTCACCAACACAAGAGGAATTTGACATTGGAAAATTTCAATTCTGTAGGTTTACTTATGTTTTGTAGCAACATGGTTTCTTGTTGATTATTGATTGATTATTGTAAGAGACACCCCTCTCAATGAGAGCACCCCTCTTTCTTAACAAGGAACACGTATGTATGTTTTATGTTAAAATTTTTCTCCAAGGTCCAATATGTATGCATACCAAATTTTGTAACTCTATATGAAACTATTCTATTGTTTATGGAGGACAAACAAACTCTTCCTAATTATTTATATATAGTTATTTTAGAAGCAGTGCAACATGCAAACTAAGAAGAACCTAATATTTTTGTCATAACTTTTTTGCTCTAAATCTTCAAAGTATCTCATTCATTAAAAAAATTCTTTTAAAACTTATTCTACTGGAATAAGAATTTATTTGAAAGAGAAAAAAAGATAAATGAAATGAAAATTTCTACTTGGAGTTTTTTTTCTTTCTAAATCATGAAACCTTTTTAGCAAATTGAAGCAATTAAAATCTATTTTATCAAATACATTTGTATTTGTTCTTATCGCCAATTGGACTATAACTCTTAGGTTCTAAGTATAATACTAAAAAGCATCTGATGATGAGGCTCTAGTTCTAGAAATCTGAGGAGTGTGGAGTACCCTTTCACTGCCATTACTCCCAGATCCACTTTGACTCAGAGTGATAATACAGGTTAGGGTCTCATCTATGGATCCAAAAGACCTGTTTAAAAATTGATAATATCCAATAGGACCATGAGTAAAAAAAATCTTAAGAAACAACTACACAAAAAAGATGAAAATCAGAACACATTCAGTAACTTTTCAGAATGAAATAATACTAGACAGGTCGATATGCCATTAAAATTAATCAATATTCATTTGAGAAACTTATAACTCTGTTAGTATGGTTTTTAAGAGTTGGTTTTGTTTCAGAATGACACATTCAAGTGAATAGACAAATAAATATTGATATTGGCATTCATTTATATGGATGATTTTATTTGTTTGATTTAACAATATCATGATTTTTTAAATTGTCTATTAATTTAAAAGTCAGTGATTTTTATTCATACAAATAATATGTTACTTCAAAATAAATTCTACACATTTGTAATCCTGGAAAAGTGCTAGAATATTTCATTTCAAGTGATTGATTAACAATTTCCTGCATAGACAAAACCAAACATCAGAACCACTTTATCTTCAAGATGTGCTATTGTTACGGATTTGAGGGTGTTAAGTGGAATATATTGTTTTCTTAAGTCAAACCCAAAAAAAAATTAGGATTGCCTGCATATAGAATTGTAATTCTTTAGACACACAGAAAAATAATGTTCAAATCTATTTCAACTGGGAGAATTTACCTACTTAGAATCATGACATTGTGAAAACCAAATCTGACAAATTGTTATGGAACCCATCATTCTTGTGAGGCTATGTATTTGTACTTAAATAACTACACATACTAGTTGAATTTTTCTAAAGCATTTGACAATGTTTAATCATCACAATAATCTCTTCTGGTGAATGAAAACAGAAATATTTCTATTCGGAGCAGAGTTCTCCAGAATCTCTACTCTCATCATTTCTCACAACCATTGATACTTGTTTTGTCAGGATATAGAAAAATCTACTTTTAATCCAAAAAAGATTTTCTGATGGATTAACACTTATAACCTACCATGAGGATAAAAGCCACTCTTTATTGTTTTTTTGAAATTATTTCAGTTACTGCAGGACAATAATTCAAATTAAAAACTGTATTTTATACCAACATCAAAGGCATTGCTTTTTGGGTTTTTTTATTCACTGGCATTTATTATGAATTGATATATATATATATATATATATATATATATATATATATATATATATATATATATATATCTTTGTCAATTTAGTAGTTGGAGGTGTGTTTTTTTTATGTCACCTGATGTTGGGGTGACTACAGAATGAAAATTGAATCAAGTTCACAAGATTGTTGATACAAGTCAGTTTACCAGATGAATAATATGATACTTGCATGATTAGCTAATTGCTACAGTGTATTGGAATGTTCCCTTATGAAATGTAATGACAGGTTAAATGGAAGAAGCTGAATGTTTTCGGTTGGATGTTCAGCTGCTCGTTTTACAATGATAAAATTAAACATTTTCTAGATCAAAAAAAGGTTGAATACAATATCAGACTGACTTAGGGACTCCAGTTCCTGGTTTAAAATTTAGAGTTTTTCCTTCTCTTAAATTGGTTATCAAACCAAGGTAGGGGATCCCAATCTGCCTTACAAAGTGCAGAAGCAAAATATGAAATAACTTTTAAAAGATTTTTCGTCTGATTAGTTCAATTTTGAAAAAAACATGATAAATCTAAATTTTCCTGATTAGCACAATCATACAAGCATTTTTTAAATTTAAATTCAGCCTAATTTGAGTAAGCAAGAAAAGAAATAACAAAGAATCTATGATTTGCTTAATGCCGAAACCAAGCCAAAGTTTCTTTGTTTACCGTATACAAAGCAAAGAAAAAGATTTTACAGGAAAAGAGTTTTTACAGGAAAAGGGAAATTGGAGGATTGAACAAAAACAAAAAGAAGGCTTTTTAACTGCTCTCATTACAGCGATTAAGAAGGACCCCCACAACATCAATAAAAGAGCACACTAATGAAATGAAAGTCCATGAGAAAACTGTGAGGACAGCAATTTACCCTTGATTATGCTCTATGGGGCATTTTAGAAAACAAAACAAAATGCAACTTCCCATCCAAATATTCGTTCACTTAAGATTGCTATTGAGAAGAAATGGAATAAAATGTCTGAAGAATTTATTTTGAAGGCGTGCAAATCATTTTGGAGGTATGTTGATATAATAATTGAAAAAATATTGCGTAAATTTACTGTTTTGTGTCTATCTTGTTATTTTGTTGTTTATTTTTTGAAATAAAAATTAATCTTGTTTTATAATAGAGTCATTTAGTGTTATAAAAGAATATTCCTAATTTTGCTTCTGTACCCTGTTGACTATTTTACCCATAGTTGAGGGAAGAAGAAATAGATGCATGTATTTCTCAAGGACACAAAGGAAAATAAGTTTAATCTTTAAAATATTTGTAGCAAGAGGGGAAACAATTTACTTTGCAAGGCAAAACAGGTGCACACATCTTGCATTCAAGATATCTGGGAGAGGAAAACATGGCTACTCCTACAGTCACAACTTATAAGAAACGGGTCTCATGTTCAAAGTAAATTCCATGAGATCAACTTGTGATGAATGCAGAGTTTGACTCCTGTTAGTCCATAAAAAGTGGAATACTGAAGAAAGGAGTTTTTGTGTTCTGACTGTGACTTCAGTACATGAGTACTGATTGATTGTGTTAAGAGTGAAAAGAACATTACAAAGTCTTGGGAGACTTGTGTGACCCAAAGAAATCACTACCCAGGTAGAGGATTACTCTGATTCAGAAAGTAACATTATTTTTCTTTTGTTTACCTTGCACAATAACATCACTAGAAACTTTTCAGGAAATGACAATTTACTTAAGTACAATAGGATCTTGAATATAAAGTGACCCCTATTTTTTGTACCTAAAATTCAGGTATATACAAGGATCATTAAATAAGTTTCCAGACTTTTTTCATATGGTCACTTTTATTGAAAGTAAACACATGAAACTCTAGTTCCCTTCAAAGTAATCTCCTCCAGCTGCAATGCACTTGTTGTACCATTCCAACAACTTCTGCAAGGCCCCATGGAACTCCTCTTGTGTGAGCCTCTTTCATCTCCTCAATTCTCTCATAACGACAGCCTCTGAGCTTAGAGAATGAGCAAAAGTAACAGGGAGCAAGGTCTGGACTATAGGGAGGGCGAGGAACTGTCTTGATGCCCATCTTGGTCAAATAGTCTGTGACAAGGATGAAGTTATGGACTGGTGCATTGTCCTGGTAGAAAAGCCACTCACCCGATTTGATGAGTGCTGGCCTCTTCCGACGAAATCTCTTGCTGAACTCCCTTAAAATCTCAACATAGTAACCCTAACCCTAAGCCTTTGGCCAATCAACTCTGGTGTATTGACTTCCTTACTCCTCCCACACCTCTCATCATCCCTCACAGACTCCCTGCCTTCCTTGAATCTCTTATGCCACTTAAAAACTGATGCTCCATTCATGCAAGATGGTTGGAAAGCAGTCTGAAGCATTCCATACGTTTCTGTGGCATTTTTTCCAAGTTTAAAACAGAATTTTATTGCATATCATTCTTCTAAAGTGTCAGATTGCAATTTTGCAATTCACCTGCTGTGACAATCAGGCTTTAGTAGGGTGTATTCCAATTCCTGCTGTAGCTGTTCATTTGATGCTGAAATCATAAAAATTGGTCTTTCATTTTATAAGACGTATAGCAATAACATAGTAAATTTTCAAGAGTCTACGACAATTTTAAATGCCTGTACAAAAAAGTCTGGAAACTTATTGAATGCACCACGTATATTATTCTTTTTTATAACAACACCCTCCACTCGAGTTAAGCCAAAGTTATTTATTTTTTTAAAGAAAGGAATATAATATCAGCGGAAATATATCAAACATATTTTAAAAATATATTATGAAATATGTCAAATATATTGTACAAGACCCTACTCTAAAATTCAGACTTTTTGCATGTTGCAAATTGAACTGGAAATTATTATATTACATAAGGATCTAGTTTGGAATTTAAATATTCTGTCTTTCTTTTCTTCATTATTTTTCTTTCCTCTTTCTTTTAAATGTATCAATTTTCCTCTTTCCTTGTGTCAATCAAATTGGTTCATATATGTTGCGGTTGTGTGTTTGCTGAAATTCTAATTAAATGTTTCCAATTGTTTTGTTAAATTTAAAGTTGAAATTATATTAAAAATTTCCTAATCTCTAATATTTGTTTATTACAATTTTGGCCGTGTGTAGAGTAAAAATGTTATTTCTTTTCCTTTTACACTCAAGTCTATTGCTAAGCTCTAATTTTAATCCTGTTTATTACACTTCTCACATAAAAACCACCCTGTGTTAAACCCTGTCTGTTGCTGAGAGGCAAGGTAAATAAACATGAATACATTCATTTTAAAATTTGATGAGAGAGTTAACCGCTAATAGCCACATGCTGATTATTAAAGCAAAGTTTTCATTGTACAAAACAAAAACATTTTATTTAAAAGATTTTGTTACATTTTTATTTTATTGATTTTAATTCCTTGGGTGAAGGGAATATATATGTGAATAAATTTTGTAGTAAGTTTTTACTTAATCTAATCACACATTTCAAATAGTTTTGTTAAATGTTAATTTGGATTTAAAGTTAAAATTTGGTTTAAATTTATTTAATATTCCATATGTCAAAAATCAAATCTTTTTTTTTTTAAGCTTGTAATAATAATACAAAAATATAATCCTTTTTCATGTATAATACTACAATCTATTTTGACGCTGATCATTTAAAAATAAATTTCTTGCATTATACAAAAGTAAATACTGAATGAATAAAATATTAATTTCAATACAAATTGTGTCAAACATCCAATTAATATGCTGAAATGTTTATATGAAATCTTTATATAGTACTAGATGATCTGAAAACCAATTATGTTTTAGTTGTAACTGCAGTCCATCATAAAACTGGAGCTTCTAATTAGGAAGACATTCTACAGTCTATTGAGCATTTCATCATTGTCATTTTTAAAGAGAGAATTTGGATAATTAAAAAATAGCTTTCAGCACAAAAGTGGCCTCCAACAAAATCATCATTCACTTGGAAATTTAATATATACTTAATATATATACAAGTAGAATTGAAAAGAAGACTCAAATGTGTTCCAACAATTTGAAATAGACACATATTGTTCTATGAACAAGCAGTATATGAAAGGAGTACAAGAATAGAAAAAAGCTTACTTGATTATATTGGACAGTAAGATGGTTATAGAGACGTTGGCTTTAGTTCCAGGAAAGGAGACATCTCCTCTGTTCAAAAAACAGAGCCAAAAGACAGTAAGAATGGGCTTCTTGAACTATTACATGATAACCCACAAGGTGCTAAATGGATACACCTTTTCTTCAAGAGTGAGAATTATTATCTTCCTGCAGACATATATATATATATATATATATATATTGATGAAAATTTTTTTGTAATATAGATAGATTCAATGATTTGCTGTGTTTTTATTTGTAGTGGCTTATTGGCCTAATCAGTACTGGCCCATAGGTATAATCGTTAGAGTGTTTGCCAATGGTCCAGGAGACCAGGATTCAATCCCAGGTCAAGTCATACCAAAGACTCAAAAAATAGTACTTGATGCCTGCTTGATTAAGACAGCATTATAAGGTACAGATCAAGAGTAAGTGGAGCAATTCATTGAAAGGAGTAGTGCCCTCTCCTGTTGTAGCTATTGAAAAAGGAGCCTTTGGGTAGCCCTTGACTACAGTTGGCCATCTTACTTATTTGTATAAATGCATATAAAGCACTCAAATCTGTATAATTTATCATTTTCTTAGTGAGATCTATTCAAACAACCTTTTCCTTGGGACAGCTGAAATGTAGAACAAACATGAACGTTTTCCAACAAAATATGACCTTGAGATTTTCAAGTTCAATCATTTTTCTTTGTTCAATTGCCATCTCTCATTGCCTTTATCATCTCTCATTGCCATATCATCATAACCCTTAACTGAGTAGTAACCAATTTGACCTTGCTTAGGAGGAATCTAAGGGAAAAAAAACGAATGCACTGCCAATTAATAAATTACAAAAATTTCATTATTTTCATATATATAACCTTATGCCACTAAAAGTATCACAACATAACAGTATTTTTAAGAAATCAATACACCTAAAAGGCTTTGATTTAGAAAATAAAGCAATTCCTGTCCAATTTGTAACTGAATAATTGGTTTGTGGGATCTACATTTGCACTAAATATATTTTTCAATCATCTCAGTTCTTATCTAATAAAGATAATGATGAAATGTTATTTAGTATTCTTCCCTTGTTTCTAAATAAAAGCATTGTAGTCTCACCTGCTAATCAAATCTAAAATCTTGTTTGAAATAACACCAAGTCATCTATGTCATTAGCAAGTGAAATTTTTCACCACAACCGGAAGCGAATCCACGTATCAACACTAATAACATCACTAGGTTCAACAGTAAGTAGAATTTTTCAGTACCATCACCTTGGCTATTTTCAAGATAAATTAATTCTGCTGACTGTCTCAAAAGTAGTTTCAAACTATTGAGCAGAATGGATTGTATTTGTAAGCTTCTCTTACCAATATGATAATTAATTTCATTATTTCTCACAATAAAAGAGAGTTTTTTGTTCGTGGTTGCACATATGCGATCCCATTAAATAAACAATTCTTCTTTGCTATATAAAAGCAGTCACTGACAATAAAGATTCAGTTACCTTGGGCATCTGCCCAGGGCTCTGGAATCAATGACAAGCAAAGATTCACATTGCACCCAACCAGTGAATTAACAACTGGGACATTGATCATCTAATTCTCCACAACATGTCTAATTCTCTAACCATCTACAGATACCTGGCCATGCAGCCAAACTAACAATCTGCCAGGAGTATCAAGACCCAATCCTAATCTTCTACACTTGCTGTCATCAAGACCTACTAGACAACCGGGTCTATACTTTCGATGTGAACATGGACTGTGTCCAACATCACAAACTTTTGATACCTTAGAGAATACATAGACCATATTCTGCTATAGTGTTTCTGCACACACATCAATTCTTCATGTATGATTAACCAAATAAAAAAATTATGTTAGTCTGCATCATGTCACTTCTTTTATTTATAAAACGTTTGCAGGATCAACATATTTATCATTCCTGCAACATAAGCATCAATATACCCATTGATCACAATTACTGCAGAAATCCAATAAGTTCATAAATCATTTAGTTAAGAAATAAATACTAAAACATAGAACGGATGCCCTCAAAGGTTGAAGTATAAATTATTGTATTTTTGATGCAAAAAACTTTATGATTTGAACTGTTGACTGAAGAATAAAAATGCCTTAGTTTCTAGATCCAGTGTGACATAATTAAGATAAAGTAAAAATTAATTACTGATAGAAAAATTATTTATTGTACTCACATTAAAAAAAGAATTGAATTTTTTTTTTCTCTTTATCATGTCTAATCTTTTGTGGAAATTGTCTATGTATAAAGAAGATCTTTTTATAACATGGCTAGTTCTTTTTCTTTAAAGTTTTTCTTTTTGATTTTTCCTACCTGAGATTTCAAAATCCTTTCAGTATTTTTTGGGATTGACTGCTGAGTTTTGTTGAACAAATATATGTCATGAATGAAGAATTAAGTGTTTTACTGAATGTTTTCTCCTTTCTGATTCAAATCATTCTGGAAAAAATGGCGGGGGAACTGTTATATTACTCAAGAGATTTCAAATTGAATTTTTGCGAGAAAGTCTCATTTTGTAATTAGCATTGAATACATCAATGTTTCTTGTCACATTCAAAATAAAATACCTTTGCCTTTAATTGATGTAGATTTATATTCAATTTCCCCCAAGGGGATTTTTGTGATTTATATTTAATTTTATTCATTTTATTATAAAACTGATTACTCAATTTAAGTAATAGAAAATATATTGGAAACTACTGAAAATTTGTTTGACCGTTTTGGTATGAACAGCAACTCAATTCACCCAAATATACAAGAGAGAGAGAGAGAGAGAGAGAGAGAGAGAGAGAGAGAGAGAGAGTTACAACTTTAGTCTACATTACATAAAATATTCAGATCTTGAGCAATATACTCACCCAAAGTACCTCTTGTTTAATTTGCATCAGTCTTAAAATTAAAAAAAAAAATTTATTCCTTCACAAAATTTAATAAAGACAGTTGTTTTTAAAAGAATCATTGAATAAAAAATTCTCTTATAAACTGGCTTATGAGATATACTCCTCTATACAATGCCAATAGTGTGTTGTAGTATTGTAATGGTGAAAGTCAAATAATTTTTTATTTGCAAGCTTTTTTATTTTATGGTCAAAAGTTCTTTTCAGCCATTAAATTTGTTACCAAATGTGCCACACCAAAAAATAAGTGATTATACATTAGGTAGGTGCCTTGATTAATGCAATAGTTAAAGAGCAAGGCTAGCAGGCAATTCATAGTGAACTAAAATCTTATCAGGTGCCTCAAACTTCTCTGTGCTAAACTAAGTTTAGTAAATCTTTACACATACATACAAGTTCCCATTTTGGTATATAATTGTAAGAACACATGCCTATAAATATATATACACACACTAACACATATATTTACACACACACACACACACACACATGCATATATATATATATATATATATATATGTGTACTTATGAATGCATATATATATATATATATATTTATGAATATAGATATATATATATATATATATATATATACATCTACCCAAATAACTCTAAAATACAGTTAGGTATATATACATAAACAAGAAGGAGATAAGTAGTGCTGTGAACTGTGATGGATGCTCCTCTTTTGGGGGAGTATCTTCCGATCATAGAATTGTCACAGCAAAGATATGCCTGAGTTTTCATAGAAATAAGAAACAAACACTGAAACCCACATGTTGCAACTGGTCTTCACTTACCAATAGAGATATTAACAATAAATATACCCTAACTGCAAAAAATGAATTCAGTATTCTTCAGGAGATATCTGAAACATACTCAAACGACAGATCTGAAACCTTTCTCACTGTCCACATGGAATCATACCAACCAAAGCAAGAGTCAAACATAGATTTCCATGAGAGTCACTGGTAGTTCAGAAAAGACAAGATAATGTGAAAATAGCATCCTTCCTTAATAAAAGAAGCCCAACAGATGCCAATGCAAAGAAACTTAAGAAAGCCCAGAGAGAACTAGCATATATAAAAAAGAACAAGATTACTTTAAGGGCCAAATCAGAAACTTGTTTGAAGATAGATAATCACGAATAATATGGCAGGCAGTAATCTAGACATTAAACTAGAACAGTTTACAGAGGAAGAACTTAATGCAGTACTGACAAAAATTAAAAACAGAAAAGCTGTAGGCCTTCATGAAATATCTCCAGAAGTATGAAAGACAAGGAAATTTGATGACATACTTCTTTGATTGTGTCTATAAACAAAATACAATAAAGAAATGGACAATAGGTTACATCCTTCCTTTTTCCTAGAAAAGTGATCTTGGAATCACTAAGAACTACAGCTGCTATTGTTGCTAAGGTTTATAATCCTATTTACCAACCCCTCCGCTTGGGCAGGATATGACACAAGGTCAATTTTTAAGTGGAGTTTAACAGGTTTGAATTTAGAGTTTTCCTTCTCCTAGACTAGTTGCCTCACCAAGGCTGAAGAACCCAGTCTGTCTTACTATTTACCCATAGCTGGAGGGAGAATAACTGGATTCATACCTTTCCCAAGGGTATTAGTGCTATGTGAAATGCAATCAGTCTTGTCCGGGATTTGAACTCGAGTTGCTGTGTCCATTTCCTACGACGATAACAATTACACCACGATAACAATTACACCATGGGCACCTCCTCCTAAGTTTTATAATGCTCTGTTTCTCAACTTTATCAAACCTGAAATTTAGAAAATTCTTAGAAAAAATCAGAATGATTTTTGAAGAAATCAATCCACAACTTCACATATTCTGACTATCCATTGAATCATTAAAGGAGTACATGTAAAAATCTTATGATAACACAGTTGTTAGTAGATTTCTCTAAGGTATTTTATTCCATACTCAAATACTACTAGCATATAATTTCCCCAAAGAAACAGTTACTGCTATAATGATGCTTTATAAAAACATGAAAACAACAGTTCACTCACCTACTGGAGACACAGACTTCTTCAGTATTGTTGCAAGGAGATATATTAGAACCATATATGTTTATAATCTGCTTAGATCATGCACTTTGAACATCGATAGATCTAAGAAAAGAAAATGGCTCGACACTAAAAAAAAAAAGCAAGAAACAGATGATATCCTGAAGAAACTATAACAAATGCAGACTATGCAGATGATCTAGTACTTCTTTAAAATACACCAGCTCAAGCCTAATCCATACACAAAGCTGAGAGCAAGCAGTATTGGCTTCCATGTGAACACAAATAAAACAGAGTACACGCATTTTAAACAAGAAGGAGCTATCTCCACTCCAAGTGGCAGGCTTCTAAAATTAGTAGACTATTTCACATACCTCAACAGAAATATCTCATCTACTAAAAGTGATGACAACATATACCTAATGAAGGTATGGAGTGCTATTGATAGGTAATCAATCATATGGAAGACTGATCTCTCTGATATAAAAACAGGATTTTTTCCAAACTGTAGCTATATCAGTACTACTGTATGAATGCACCACATGGATGCAAACAAGACACATGGAGAAAAAGCTAGATGGGAACTACACAAAAATGCTACATGCTGTTTTGAACCAATCCTGGAAACAAAACCCCATGGAACAAAATTATACAGTCACTTACCTCCTATCTCAAAAACCATTCAAATAAGACAAACAAGACACATGGAGAAAAAGCTAGATGGGAACTACACAAAAATGCTACATGCTGTTTTGAACCAGTCCTAGAAGCAACACCCCATGGAACAACAGTTATATGGTCACTTACCTCTCATCTCAAAAACCATTATAATAAGACAAACAAGACATGTGGTACACAGCTGGAGATCCAAGGATCAACTCATCTTTTAAAGGTCCCTACAAATGGACCTGCCAGTGTTGGCCAATTAGCAATAATTTTCTTACATCTGGTCTGTACAGACAGTGGATGTAGTTCAGAGGACCTACCAGAAACAATGAGTGAGTGGGATGGATTGAGAGAGAGAGAGAGAGAGAGAGAATCAGGAAAATCTATGCTGTCAGTGCAAGTTGATGGTAATGATATATATACTTATGAATATATATATACTTGTGAATATGTGTGTATATATATATATATAAATATGTATATTTAGACAGCATTTCTTCGTTAATGCAAATTTCATTAAACATAATAGACATTTTATATCTACATATTTTCTTTTGGATCCGTTCGAATTCCCGTATTACTTTTATTGTATTCTGGGGGAATTGATTTATGTATTGTCCATAGTTGTATGTATCCCTAGTACTTTCTGCCCGACTTTGGGCCATCATCAGGGGAGGATCTATTACAAAAGTGATGTAACTTTTGTTTTAGCATATTACTACTGTGTAAGGGCGTCTTTGCCGTTGGAGTTTATGGCGTTTGTTTTTGAATGTAATTCTATATTTAGTGCCAGTAGCTAAAGACATTTAAGTACATTAGCACTGGTTTGATAATTAATTCTATTGAGTGCCGGCTGCAGGTTTCTAATATGTAAAGCTTTGAGAATCTGAAGTTTTTGTTTATTATTTTGATGTTCTGATATTATTGTGTTGTCGGTGAGAATTTTCCGTAGTTGTGTTGTTGGGCATGAGAGTTTTTTTAAATGCTGAGCTATTGAACTTGTGTCTGAAAAAAAACACTCATGCCCAATATTAGAAACCTGCAGCCAGCACTCAATAGAATTAATTATCAAACCAGTGCTAATGCACTTAAATGTCTTTAGCTACTGGCACTAAATATAGAATTACATTCAAAAACAAACGCCATAAACTCCAACGGCAAAGACGCCCTTACACAGTAGTAATATGCTAAAACAAAAGTTACATCACTTTTGTAATAGATCCTCCCCTGATGATGGCCCAAAGTCGGGCAGAAAGTACTAGGGATACATACAACTATGGACAATACATAAATCAATTCCCCCAGAATACAATAAAAGTAATACGGGAATTCGAACGGATCCAAAAGAAAATATGTAGATATAAAATGTCTATTATGTTTAATGAAATTTGCATATATAAATATATATATATATATACTTGTGAATATGTGTATATACATATAAATATATATGTATATATATTTGTGAATATGTGTGTGTATATATATATATATATATATACACATACATATTCACAAGTGTATATATATATATATATATATATACTCATGTTCGCATATATATATATATATATATATAGTCATGCATATTTTTAAGTATATGTGTATGTGATTATACAATTATATTCAGCAATATATTTCCACTGTTTATCACTTATACTTTCCCTTATATTCATGCAAATATGAATATATTCATATATACATTTGTAAGTATATGACTGGTTTGAAGATCAATACTTTTTGTTAGTTTCATTGTTTTCTAGTGAATCGATTTAGAAAACCAATCACCTAGCTTAGCTTATGGTATCTTTATGAGAAACAAGAGCCTATGTGACCTCCATACACAACCCTTATATCTTCTGTTTTCAATCATCACTTTCTAACTATGCCTTCCCTGAAGACTTACATTCTCCCAACACTAAAAGTAAACCAATGAAATTCGCATAATCAATATGACCAGATTTGTGGGCTACAAAAAAAAAAATTCTCCAAGGAGAAAGTTAAAAAACTCAGCAAAATGAAAGTGAATGCAAAAAATTTAGAAATAGATGCCTTCTTTACTAATTTTTTTTTTGTATTGGTGAAAAAGTAGTTTCTTGTTTTTTCGCTAATTCTTCAGATTGATTTCCATTCTTTGCAAAAGTATTCTGGACTACCAGTTGGAGATTAATTTACTATTTAAGTTGACATTGTTTACTTCTATTCTAAGTTTGTTGGTTGATGTTTTGTGGTATATTTATCTCTGTGGGTTATTTAATGCCAAATCCTGTTGTGTATATATATATATATATATATATATAGGATTTGTAGGTAAATAGTTTGCAGTTAACTTTATTTTTAAATGAGTAGTTAGAGTTCATTTGTTTTCATACAGTTAAATGGTTTCAAGTACATCTATCTAATACTAATGATCATTTGGACTATTATTTTCATCTTTATTGTTATATTCCTAATGTTTTGGCTGATGCATCCATTGACCTTCTTCAGGTATTTCATCTCAAACTCAGGAGCCTACACAGAACTTCAAACCAAACCCTTTATTGAAATGTACTTTGGAGGTGCCCGAGGTGTAATGGTTATCGTCGCAGGATATGGACACAGAGACATGAGTTCAAATCCTGGACCTGACTGATTGCATTTCACATAGCACTAATACCCTTGGGAAAGGTATGAATCCAATTATTCTCCCTCCAGCTATGGGTAAATAGTAGGGCAGACTAGGTTCTTCAGCCTTGGTGAGGCAACTAGTCTAGGAGAAGGAAAACTCTGAATTCAAATCTGTTAAACTCTGCTTAAAAATTGACTTTGTGTCATATCCTGCACGAGCGGAGGGTTTGGTAAATATGATTGAAATGTACTAATTCTATTAACCATAACCAGGTACATGTGTTAAGCTATTGTATTGAACCTGACTACAGGTAAATACTGGTCCATTGGGGAGTCTTCTTGTGGTGTAAAGGTTAAAGTGATGGACTGCAGAATCGTAGTACGCGAGTTCGAACTCCAGTCGTGCTATTACATTCACTTTTGGACAAATACCCTTGGGAAAGGTATAAACACCCTTATCCTCTCAGCTATGGGTTAAATAGTACCACTACTGTTCTTCAAGGAGAATGGTCTTTGGCATTAAATAACCTTCAAAGGTTGATATGCCATTAAACAAGGAAAACAGAAAACAAATAGACTAGTCCATTGGTCAAGTGGGTAGAGTGTTTACCAATGGCCCTGGAGACCTGAGTTCAATCCCAAGTCATCATACCAATGACTCAAAAAATAGTACTTGATGCCTCCTTGTTTAACACCCAGCATTATAAGATAGGGATCAAAGGTAAAGTGAAGCAATCTAGGGAAAGGAGTCCCCCCCTTACACATACACTATTCGGTGTAATAGCTAATGAAAACTATGGTTACCAATTGTTTTTTTACTGGTAAATAACAATGAATACTTACTATAGCTCAACATTTGTACCTAGTTATGGTTAATGGAATTAGAACAATCTACAATTAGTAGAATTTTCACCAATGGTCTGTGAGACTGGGGTTCAATCCCAGGTTGAGTCATACCAAAGACTCAAAAAATGGTACTTGATGCTGCCTTGCTTAACACTCTGCATTATAAGGTAAGGATCAAGGGTAAAGTGGATCAATCCAGGGAATGGAGTAGCTCCATCCCCTACACCTTGGTGTAGAAGCTATCAAAAAGGGTGCCTTCAGGTTACCCTCGACTAAGGTCACCAACTTTACTTTTTTTTACTTACCCTCGTGAAATAAATAAAAGGTTCCATTTGAAGTTTCATGTAGGCTCTGGAGTTCAACATGAAATAACTTGGAAAAGGCCAAAGGACACATGAGCCAAAATGTTGTGAATATAACAATAAAGTTGAAGACAAAAGTCTGAATACACTAAATGATAAAAGTTATCATTCTTCATCTCAGAAATTTAAACAAATACAAATAATTCTATTTGATATTAATCATTTGTCTTGCACATAGGTAAATAGTTTCGAGAATTGCTGTTTACCATTCATATTTCTATTTATCAAGTATTCTTATGCAATATAAATTAGGACTTAGTTATGTTATTTTAAATTACTAATAACAATCCTTAGTAAATGATTGAACCATTCTATTTGATTCATAGTTTGAACCTGAATCAGTACAAACACTTAAAGTCAAAGTAGACCAGAGAGTCTTTGGTATGACTCGACCTGGGATTGAACCCCGGTCTTCCGGATCATTGGTGAACACTCTATGCATTAAGTCATAATTGTGTATAAATTATCAGTATTAGATAACCATACAATTGTGTGCAAATTATTTGTATTATATAGAATATGTGATATTAACATAAATGGATGCAAATGAATGCTTATAGTCTAATCAGTGCAATGGAAAATGAAAAATATGATCATTGCAATCAAACATTTACAAATAAATCAAATTTCAGCCTTAAATATTCCACAAGAATTTGATATACTGTCAAACAAATTTTTAAGTTTTGGCTCTTCAAGCATTAACTCATTGCTGATAGCTTAATCTACTCCAGCAACTGTTAATCTTTTGATTAAATAATCTTTTCTATAAGCAACTGTAGCAAATGAATTTTACTATTTGTTGTAACCTAATAAAAAGAATACTGAATGAGAAATAACCAAAACGGAGGTTGTAAATGAAGTGGAAATCTTTAAAACATTAACAAAATATAATACTTGCTAGGTAACAACTGCTAGTGGTGACTACTTAGTATATTTTCCCGATTTTTCATTTGTCCTACCAACCAGACAAGTTTGGCAAGGGGCCTTTTTTAAGATGGGTCCAGGTGCAGGGCCATAGCCAAGACATGCCTGGTGGCTCCAAAAATGCCTCAGGCCCGTCGGCATTCACCTAAAAAGGGGTGCCTCAGGTGCCAGGGGATAAACCTAGCCCCTCCAAGGAGTGATAGAGTCTGGGTGGACGGCCCCCTGAGGTTCAAGGAGTATCAGCTGCATGATGTGAATGCTGAGCTTGGCTAGCACCTACGTCAGACTACTTCGACCAAGTGAAATACCACCACCAAAGGCATTTGAGATATTTTTACTCCCTCACAATAGTGTCCAATGTATTTATGATGAATGGGACATACCCATTAATGTTCAGAGGTAGGTATATAACAGAGTGAGGAGCGGGACATACCCATTGATGTTCATAGGTAGGATATATAACAGAGTGAGGAATAGGACATAGCCATTAATGTTTATAGATAGGGTATATAATAGAGTGAGGAATGAGACATAGCCAATAATATTTATAGGTAGAGTATATAACAGAGTGAGGAATGGGACATACCCATTTATATTCATAGATAGGGTATATAACCGAGTAAGGAATGACACATACCCATTAATGTTCATTAGCAGGGTATATAACACAATGATTGTTTCTATTCTAAATTTTGAACACATGATTATCTTTTCTATGTATTATCAATCAACAGAAGATACAAACTATTTCTCCAAATTGTTCAACAATCTTTACATTCTATCATATTCAATCTTTATATATGCAAGAGGGTCACCCAAGGCTACCGCTGTTACAGGCCTAGTAAGTAGGTAGCTTGAATGTTTGACTTTAGCCAGAGCGTGGTGATTTTTGATTCAGTTGGCTTGTTTCGAAAAAAAATTTTAATTCTGAAAGTTTAAAAAGTTGTGTAGTTGTGCCTTGTACATTTATATTGGATTTTCTTAAGTTTATTATCAAAGACATTGAAGTGAGTATATATTCACTTATTTTCTTTCTTTGCTTTTTATGTTGCAATATATACCATTTTATCTTTATTGAAAAAAAACTTTTACATTGCCAAATTTATGAAAAATGGTTGGAAAGAAAAGTTAATCTCATATTTTTTCTAATCTTTATTCTTGATAACATTTTATTTTTCATGCATGATTTGTGCTTTTGTTTCTTGAATGTCTGACTTTTTCTAATGTAACTTTTACAAAACGATTTAATATTTAATCAAAGTCCTTAAAAACCTATCAAAAGTCTTTAATAAGTGTACGATAGAAGACAAAATTAAGTCAATTTTTACATTGTTAAATTTATAAAAAGAAATAATAAAGGAATCTGGCATTGCCTGGAACAAAAAAAAACAAATTCAAGAAAATAAATACATCCATTCTTAAATAAAGCAAATTGAGTCATTCATTTTCATCATTTAATGAATATTTTTGTAGTTCAACCTCAAACCATTTACACCATGTACTAAGAAGAGACAAACACTTCCTAATAACTCATAGAGATATGACTAAATTTTATAGCAATAAACATTTTAATCATTTAACCATAAAAACAACCATCCCACTATTTAGATAAAACCATTCTACAAAATAGACTTTTAAAAAAATCTTTGATAAGAGTGAAATTATTACAAATGGCTGAATACTAAAACTTTATCAAAAAAGAAAATAAAACTCAATAAAAGTATTGCAATTTTTTCTTATTCAAACATTTAAAGCATAGAAAGTTCTGACAGGGTCAAGACATTAACACAGGCCTACCAAGAGGATGAAGCAGCAGAGCAAGTGTCCAGGGCCATTTGTAAGCCTAAGAGCTAAGTCTGTTCTATTAAAAGACCTGACAAGAAGTCTGCTGGAATAGTTGACTGGAGGCTTAGTTTGATATTTTACTCAAGGGGCTTATTTTGTAAAAAGAAAATTTAATCCCAAAAATTTTGATAGTTATCTATTCTAGATGTGCTTTTCAGGACAATTTTTCATTAAAAAAAAGTGGTCTTTTACTACACTAGATATGTTTTTCAACACATCATTATTTATAACAAGCAATATATTAAAAAAACATCCTTTTTAGACTGAAGATTCTTGGTTGTACATTAAACTACATAATTAATAACTCAAGTATATATGGTATGTTAAAATGTCTCAAGTTCAATATAGAAGTGACTTCATTTTCATTTGTTTTCTTCCTTTTCTTTAATGTGGCAATGTACACTGTTTAATATTTATAAGAAAAACAAATCCAGTTTCAAAGAATTTTCCCTTATTAGGTTCATCAAATGTTTTATCTATTCTTTATTTCATGATAATAACATGGATATCTACAATATCATTTTATTTTTTCATTGTTCATGCATTTTTTCTTAGGTACCTGTTTTTTAACAAGTAATTTTTACAAATCAAGTCGAGTTAATAATTAGCCAAAGTCCTTAGAAATCAATCAAAAAAGTACTGATTTATGATGCATATTGGCACAAATTGCAAGTAGGTCCATTTGGTGTGACACATTCAGTTTTGAAATTTTTACAAGTTAATATGAAAAATTTAAGTGATAAATCTATTTTTGGTTTTATGAATTTATTTTACTATTTGAAATAACTTGGTATACCTATTTGGTATAAATTTTTAATTGGCAATAAATATGGTGAAATAATCAGCTGTCATAAAAAGTCTTGACTGCTAACCCAAGGTACACAGGTATTTCTGTAAGTCTATATATTTATATTGTTATGGTACCTACCTGACGGACTATTATGAACTCTTCCTATTACTATGAATATCAGGAGAATATTCATCTCAGTGTTACGTTAACTCCAGCCTGACGCTTTGGCAGGCAGACTGATGTTCAACATTCTTTTACCTATGCTGTATTTATACTTTCGTTCAATATACTTGTTTCAAGTGATCCCAAGTTTGTGTCTTTCTTCCGGACCTTTTACTGGTCCACTACATATATATATATAATCAGGTTTGTTCCAATTCATTAAGATACAAATAAACAATTAATGAAATGTTAATTTTTCTTAAAAATAGTCCCTTCCGACTTATTCCATTTTTTTTCATTGGTCCAATAACCTCTAAAATTTCACTTTTTATATGGCATAAAGCTGTGCAATCATTTGTCTTTTAATGCCCTCCATGTCCTCAAATCATGAGATGAATTTTCAATTTAGGAAATAAGAAAAATTTGCATGAAGTTTAAGGTTTAGTGAATATGATGCATGTGGTACTTGCACAATCCTGTGTTTCACAAAAAGTATTAAGACTGGCTTCATAATTCTTTCCAATCACTTTATTTTATATATATAGTTTTTCATCTGTGCACATATCTTCATTGAAATTTTAAATTCTAAATTAATTTTTTTTTTTTTAATTCAAAACTTTAGCATTGATATTTTTTATCACACATTTTTAATCCTACCTTTTCAGCAGCCATTTAGGTACTTTTCCCACAATACAATTATGTCACAATTCATAGTTTGATAAGTATAAATATCTCCTGAATGCTAGATATTTTTCACTATTATAATTAAATAATAATTACTGAAGAATTATTGTCTCAGTATTTGTCAACTTCAAGGAAAAGAATGTGGCTTGAAAGAAAGATTCCAAAATTCAGTTTTAAATGAATTTTAATAAAAAGTTAAAGAAGAATTAAAAAAAGAATCAACAAGAAAATTTTCTTTAAAAAAGAAAGAACACATCATTTGCATAAAGAAGAAAAATCAATAAAGCAAATTTGGTTAATTCAACTCCCAAATATTTCATTTTACCTTGGGAGCAAACAACAACATAATTCATTAGTTGCATTAGAGTAATTAAAGGAACTGAAAAAAAAGAAGAAAAAAAAAATTGTTAAAACATTGCTTTGAACATCAGAGAAAATTATCCTGTGTTTTTTAATTGATAAAAATGATGACCATTTTTGCTTTAAATTAGATTGATATTATCATTGACAATCAAGAAAAGTAGCATATCCTTAAAATCATTCTTTTTATAAATAACATTAAAAAAAAGTTTTAACATGAAATTCAGTATCAGAAGTTCTGGTGATAAAAACAAGATTGCTTCAATAAATTAATTTAAAAAAATGAACATTGATGATTGTAAGCATAAAATTATGATTAATGTTGAAATATTTTACTCAAATAAATTTTCATATAATTCTATTTATTATTTATGCTTATCCAATGATTGCTCTTTCTTTATTTGAATTTGCTTAAAATCCATTTTTGGTAGCTTTTAAGCTCAAGGGTTGAGTCACATTCTATTTAAAGCTTTCAGATAACATTCTTGGAGAGTTCAAAACAATTAAATAAATAAAAATATAGTCTTTCAGTGCATGAGGTGTGAAAATCTGCTGCATTTTGTTTTCTACAGAGAAAGAATGACAACAACACTGACACACAAAAATATAATCTGTTTCTTTTATTTTTCTTTTATAATCCAAAATTTACATATGGGTAGAGTGAGAGAGAGTCAAAGACAGCTGAGATGTACACACAGGGGCGAAATACAAATCTTCTGTGAACTGCTTCTTCCTCATTCTGCTTTTGCAAGACTGGTAGAGGACCACCTCAATGCATTGAATCATCTTAGTTTTTCCTCGCTTCTTAATTATCATGAGTCTGGCATAGGACCATCTCAAAGTATCAAATCATCTTAGTTTTACCTCACTTCTCCGCTTTCACAAGTCTGGCATTATTTCAAGGTATCAAATCAGTTTCTCCTTGCTTTTCTGCTTTCGTGAGTCTGGCATTTTCTCAAAGCATTGAATCATATTTATTTCTACTTGCTTCTTGAATTTTACGAGTCTTGAATTGCTCAGGCTTTCCTCGATCTCTCGACCCTGGACAGTCTGGAATGAAGCCAGCACCTAGAGTGGCATTATGTCTACCAAATCTTCTTTTTTCTCTCTGTATCAAAATCTTTCAAGGTTCATGTAATTTTCCAGATGCCAACACTATCTTCGTGGTCACACCTCCCATGTACGTGTTGCATGTGGACATGCCTCCTGTCTAGCATACCACCCATAAACCTATGCACCACTTCTGCTGAGGAAGCACCTGCACCCTGTTTACTTTAGGGAACAGGTGCCTATCCTGTTATGCCACCTATGCAACTCATGTGGCATGTCAGTATTTAACATATTGATCATTGTGAATGTGACTGAATTGAATTGGGGTATAAGTACTTATTTTTACTTGAGAATTCTCCTTCTCCTTAACCAATTGTCCTTACCAAATTTAAAGATCCCAGTCTTTCCTACTATTATTTATCAGTAGTAAGTGAGAAGTATTGATAGTCATGCATTAGCATAAAGTTAAATTGAAACAGCCTCATCAGAATTTGAACTTGGCTTGCTGGATCCATTTTCTAAGATGATAACCATTATAACATTACACTACAAATAGTCTACTATATATTTGCATTACCCCTCCATCACAAGATGTGATGCAATGTCAATTTTTAAGTAAAATTAAGTCTGTTTGGATTCAGAGTTTTCCTTCTCCCAGACTGGTTGCTTAACCCAGTCTTCCTTTCCTAAGGGTATTTGCAAGAAATGAAACATAAACAGCCTCATCAGAATTTGAACTTGGCTTGCTGGCTCCATTTTCTACAATGCCAAACATTGCCAATTAACTCTGACTGCTCTGAGAGATACTATGATGGGAAATATATGGCAAAATATTCCAACAAATAAAAATTTTTAAAAAAAGAAAAGAAAGAAGCTTTAAAAATCTTACAAAATTTTCAGCAGTTTCTTACAATGAAATTTACCAATGCTTGGTTTGATGCTGCTGTGGAGGTAGAAGACAGTGTGTTTTTTATCGATGATTTATTCTGTAAAAGAGGAAAAACAAAACAAAACAAAACAAAACAAAATAAAGTTTGCATATTTCAGTTTATACACATATATATACTGACAGAAAATAAAATTTCAACACACTGAATGACAATACTGATTTCAACCTGGGTACAGAATGTGCTTGCTTCAGGATAGTAAATATTCTTAAATAATTTTCTAAGTCTTCAACAGTCATGTGACAGGGTATGTATTTATCCAACTTCTCCATCATTGACACAAGCTCAATTTTTAAATGGAGTAAAGTTAGTTTGAATTCAGAGTTTTCTTTCTCCCTGAGTGGTTGCCAAACCAAACCTAAAGAACCCAGTTATAAAAGTTATAATTTAAAATAAACAAAAATGTATTTACCTAACCCTTCTGCCATAAGCAGAACGTGACACAAGGTCAATTTTTTATCAGATTAAAGCGAGTTTGAATTCAGAGTTTTTCTTCTCCTATACAGGTTGCATTTACAAGGCTAAAGAACTCAGTCTGTCCCACAATTTGCTCATAACTGAGGAGAGAACAGATGGATTCATGAAGGGCATTAATTCAAAGCGGAATGCAAACAACCTCATCAATGATTTGAACCTAGGCCACCAATTCCATTTGCCAAGAGAAGTGGTTTGAGGTTTCAATAATTTGAAAAAAAAAGAACATGTGATTTCAAAGGTCACATGTTCTGGTTTATTTGTTCCTGAACACTACTAATATTATATGACAACTTTTAAGTTCTATAGAAAATCTTACTTCTTTTTGAAAAATTCATATGAATTACAGACACTTGAGTGTTGAACCAGAATAAATTGATTTTAGTCAATCAGAACTGGCTCTATTGTGACAATGCTTAATGATTAACTTTTATCCAATCTATGACAATCATATGAGGCCAATTTATCATGAATCTACACAAGTTGCAGTCAAGGCAGACAGAATGAAATAAGAAAAATATGAAGCAGAAACAAGAATGCTTTTGTTGAAAAATTAGCTGATAATGAGACACTGAACCATACAAGAACCAAGGAACTATTCTTGTTGTTATATTTTTATTTAATAAAGAATAATTCTGTTTAAAATGTAGTTTCTACTTGTCTGTTTGACTGGGTGATTAAAGCAACAAAATACAAAGCAAAAAGTTAGTGATACTCATAATAGAATAATCATTGTTCAAAAGTATGTCACTAATTTCTGATCAAAGGGTTTTCAACAACCACTTGTTCCCTATATTAAACATGCAATAAAAATATCAATGACAAAGAAATCATTATTATATTTTTCTACACTTGATCAACAAATATTGATTAAGAAATTCATCTGGCTTAATAATAAGTGACATAGAGAATGAAATTGAAAAACTGAGTTCAAATTCTAGCTGGGAAATTTTTTGTTGATTTTGCTATAATTTCCTTAGGAATGGCATGAATCCAGTTTTCCCTCAAGATATGGATAAATAGCATGTATTTATTCAACTTCTCTGCCACACCCAGGATGGGACGCGAGGGTAACCTTTGAGCAGAGTAAAACTGGTTTGAATTCAAAGTTTTTTCTTCTCCTAGACCAGTCACCCAACCAAGGTTAAGGAAATCAGTCTGCCCTACTTTTTACCTATTGCTGGGTTAAAAAATTTCAAAATTGACCTTGTGTCATATCCTGGCTGTGGCGAAGAGGTTTAGTAATTACATACCCATAGCTGAGGGGAAAATAGTTGAATTGATTCCTTTCCCAAGATCATTAGTACAAAGTGAATTTGAGACAGGACTATCCAGGATTTGAACTCAAATCACTACAGTTAAATAGTGAAGCAGATGAAGTCATTTATTCTTGGAAAAGGCAATCCATGAGGTCATGTTTTGTTTCTTATTGCTGATATCATGTTACTCAGTATAATCTGTCGCATGTTACTTGAAGATGAACAATGCAAGGTAAATCGCAATTGTTCTGAAAGTTGTTATGAATGGATAATTTACCACATGGTAAATTAGCAACCATAAATTATAGGGAACATCTATTCAATGATATGATATCAACATTATTATCGAATCACCAAGATAATCTGTCTTAAGAATTTCTATTGTGTAATGGGTATTCTTCCAAGCTTTAGCTGTATCAGTACTATTGTGTGGCTACACCACTTAGGCACTAATGAAAAGCTAGATAGAAATTATTCAAGAATGACAAAAACTATTTTGAACAAATCCTAGAAATATTATCCTACAAAATAATAGCTGTATAACCACTTACCTCCCATCATACAAACCATTCAAGTAAGACAAACAAGACATGCTGTGCTCTGCTGGAAAAGTAAAGACCAACTCATAAACAGTATTTTCCTATGGACTCCTGTACATGGACATACCAGTGTTGGCTGACCAACAAAAACTTATATTTATCAATCAGTACTATGCTGACACTGAATGCCATCAAGAGAATTTGTCAAAAGTGATGACCAACAAGAACAGGTAGTGAGAGAGAGCCAAGGGAATCTATGCTCTTGACATTTTAATGATGTTAATAATGATGATGATGATGATGATGATGATTGTGTGATTGAAAAAAAAACAATCTGACAGTATATTTTAGTGCGCAAGAAAAAGTCTTTTAAATGAATATTTTTCTTTTTTCCATTTTTTATTATTGTACAAACTTTTTTATGCAAGAAAAGATAAATAATCCTGAAACATGGCTGAAATTTAATATGAAATGTTCATTAGATAATGTTTGATATATGAATTGACAATTTTGGAGATCATGTTGAAAAATTTGTTCAATATAATAATTGCTTTTGGATCATTAGACAACAAATTGAATTCAATGATGTCCCTCTCTATGTGTATACAGTTCATCAATATGTATTAGAGCACAAACTTGTGTACACATTAACACTAATATATATATATATATATATATATATATACATATATATATAAACATTCATATTCTTATATATAAAAATCTCTCTCTCTTTTTCTTGACCACATACAAACATATACATGCATCTATGTGTTTGTTGAGCTCATAGTCATTCCCTTCCACACATATATTTATCTATGTAGGTAATTAAGTAAAAAACTTTATAAATAATGAAATAATTTTTGTGAAATACAATCTCTTTTTGTACACTACCAATATTTGTGCAAAATAACATTAGAATATAACAAAAAACAAGGGAATTAAAAAAATGATTAATGCAGGTTTTATAATATATGCAATACGAAAAAGGATGAAAAGAATGGATAGATTTCTTACCAATGAGTATATAACAAAACATTCATTGACAAAAAAAATGTTGTAAAAGCAAAACCATATTATACAACCCACACTCATATCACAAAATTATCTCAAGAAAATAATATGCAGAATTTGGAAATCATAATTTTTTTTTACTATTTGTATTTTTTTAATTCTCCAAGAAGTAAAATACTACAGTCTTTAAGATTCCAATAATTATCTGATTTCAATAAGAGTTTTGGTGTGTTCTGAAAGACTCAAACAAAACACTCATAATAAAAACTCAATTGCTAAAAAGAAAAACAGGTGATAAAATACCCACTTATTCCATGAAACTACTTTAGGAAAAATGATATACACATTTTTAAATCATAATTTCTATTTTTCTTATCGGTAGTTTATTCATTAATCTTGGTTCATTAAATTCTTTAAGAAGTAAAAGATTACAATCTTTATCTGATTTCAGTTAAAGTTTTGGTGTGTTTTGTAAAAAAAATTGTGAAAATAAATTTTTGACATCAATCAACCGTATCTTTAATTTTGTGAAATCTCAATAAAAGATCATTTGGAGGCAAAAAAATATTCACTTTTCTATAAAGATATGTCATATGAATTATGATATGTCATAACTTGAACTCATAACATAAATATCACCATCATCAGCAATTATTTAAATTTCTATCAAATTTTGATCTAGCCAAATTTTAATTGAGCCAAATATGTTTTTATCAAATTTTAATTGAACCAAATGTGTTTTTATCAAATTTTAATTGAGCCAAATGTGTTTTTATCAAATTTTAATTGAGCCAAATATATTTTTATCAAATTTTAATTGAGCCAAATATGTTTTTATCAAATTTTAATTGAACCAAATGTGTTTTTATCAAATTTTAATTGAGCCAAATATATTTTTATCAAATTTTAATTGAGCCAAATATGTTTTTATCAAATTTTAATTGAACCAAATGTGTTTTTATCAAATTTTAATTGAGCCAAATATATTTTTATCAAATTTTAATTGAGCCAAATATGTTTTTATCAAATTTTAATTGAGCCAAATGTGTTTTTATCAAATTTTAATTGAGCCAAATATATTTTTATCAAATTTTAATTGAGCCAAATATGTTTTTATCAAATTTTAATTGAACCAAATGTGTTTTTATCAAATTTTAATTGAGCCAAATGTGTTTTTATCAAATTTTAATTGAGCCAAATGTGTTTTTATCAAATTTTAATTGAACCAAATGTGTTTTTATCAAATTTTGCAGCTAAGATATAGGTATTCTGTTACTGAGCGCTTTGTCATGTGGTGAGTTTTTTCTCGACTTTGTTTATCAAAGAGTATTTTTGAATTTTATCAACTAAATGCAAATGTCTATTCATATAAAGTACAAAAACTTCCAAAAACAACTTTAAAAAAAGGAAATATGGTACGTCTCATCATACAAAGTACTAAAAAGAAAGAAAATATGGTATAAATATAAATGAACATTATATTTTGTATTTTAACAAAAACTTCTAGAAAGCCCAAAGAACTTTTTAGGATCAAAAGGAGTTTAATCAACCAAAAATTGAATAGGATATTTCTGAAAAATAATTAAACTTATAAAATGTCCAGACCAAAATGTTGAATTTTAATTTTCAATTAAAGTTTATTATGAATTTAATGTTATGTTAATTTTCCTTAAGCCAAAAGATCAAATACAAGTTTAGGTTCAATAAAGATTTTCATCTTTTTTTTGACAATTCATCTACTTTCAACTTGAAAATACACAAAAAAAAAGAACAAGATTAAAAAGTTTCTATATTAAATAATTTTTAATGAATATTGAAGAAAACTCAGAATTCATTAAGATATTTCAAATCTTTGAAATATACTCATTTAATCTATTTCCATTTTTCTGTATATCTGCTCACCATAATAAAGAGAGTAGAAATTATAGAACAAATTATGTAACACATATTTAATCTCATTTAAAAACCTTATACAGGATGAGTGCAAAAAAATAGAGAGTTTCAAAAATAGATCTGATTAAAACTATTTAAGATACTGACATTCATGATACACAGTTTTATAAAAAAAAGTTCTTGAAGTTTATTACTGCAGCATATTAAACTGAAATGCCAAAAAATAAAATTGAAACCTTGATGCAATTTTTTTATCATGTTGGAAACAGCCCTCAACCTAAAATGGGTAAATTCAAAATTTGAATTTAAAAAGATTTGATTAATTCTCCATCAATCTTTTTTTAACATTGAAGATAAAATATGAAAAACAGAAATATTAGTTTGGTTTGGCTTCTCTGTTTAATGTCATACAAACCTTCATCAGTTATTTGATGTCAAAGCCAAAAAGCAGTGGTGCTATTTAATCCATAGTGGTGGGTGGGGGAATAAGGGGGGTTGTACCTTTTTTAAGGGTATTAGTCTGAAAGTAAACGTAATATCTTGACTGGAGTTCAAATTTGCATATAATGATGTCACAATCCAGCATGTTAATCATTACACCATGGAGATTCCACCAAGGGAATATTAGTAATCCTCATTATTCACTTGTCCTTTGTTTTTGTTTTTCTAATTTAGTATTTATTCATAGACAATAAAAAAAAAAATAATATATTATTTAATTCTGTTCTCTTTCACCTGATCTGTCATCCTTTTAGCAATGCAACAATGATGTACTAATTACTTGTTTCACTCTTGATTTAATTTTGACTGAATAAAAACCAAGATAATTATAATGTTGAGTGTAAAAAAGGAAAATTTTCCAAGTTGAAATATCCAAAAATACCCATAACTCAGCTCTTTGTGGACGAATTGATTTGAAACTAATTTCATTTTCATTGCAAGGAAAACTTTGGACTACACTATCAGAGAAATGTTTATGATAAAATGTCTTCTTTTCCAAATGATTCAATTACCAAAAAACAGATGAAGAAATTTTATTATTACAATAGATCACAAATAAAAATGAATCAGTTAATCACCTGCTGTTGTTATAAAGAGTGAATCTCTGTTTTTTTACTGCAAAGAAATCAACTCAAAAATCTTATGAAACAAAAATTGAGTTGACTAGATTAGAGATTCCACTCATGAAATGAAAAGTTCATTGGAATCATTTTACATCTGTTGTAACTAATTATAAGCAAAAATCACCTCTGTCCCATAATAGTTGTTACATTTGCATATATATTTCATTCCAATATAAAAGTGATTGCAAAGGAAATGTACAAATAAACATCTAATTAAAGGAAATCTCTTTCAATTGTAAAGTTAAAATGGATGTGTGATTAACATCTTTTTGTAATTTGTGTCTTTAAAATTGTTTCTACATTAAAAATACCTTCAATACAAATCATCAAGAAAATAGTTGAATCCTTTCAAAAATATCATACCCTATTGGCTGTGTTGAAATTTAAGTTATCTAACCTGATATTTATAAATACTTAGTTATGTCCTTTGTCTTTGTAGTAGTCTTTTATGTTGTATTAAAGATGGTTGATGGGCTTTGCATGAGTTCTGAGAGTTAATATAAAGTTATAAAGAAAACAGGCAGGGTTTAGAATATGATGACACTACAGAGCGTTAAGAGATGTCTTGGATATGACACTAAACTACATCTGATAGTAAGGCTCCACTTTTAGAGATTTGGAGAGTATAGAGTACCATTTCATTGTAATTACTCCCAGGTCCACTCTGACCCAAAGTGGCAGTAGCTGTTAGGGTCCCATCTATGAGTCAAATAAATTTGTTTGAAAATTATTTATACAAGATTGGAATATCTGATATCATATAACCATGTGCAATAAATTTTAGAAACTTCCCCAAAAAATGAAAATATACATACTCAATGAAGGTAATTCCCAAACCTCAAGATATAAACTAATTCCTGATGTGTTGCAGTTAAAATTAATCTATCAATCAATCCTTTTTAAAATAGCCTATAAATTTCTCTCTCCCCTATCTCTCTCTTTATAAATATATATATTCATACATAAATATATCTATCTACATCATCATGAAGACATGTTGATAGCATAAAATCCTTGACACTATCCATCTCTATTGACCATTGCTCTTGGTAAGTCCTCTACACAGCATCTAGTATCCACACAGAACTGATGAATGTAAGTTTTTGCTGGTTGACTAACATTGCTATGTTCATGAAGCCAAAGGAAAACATTATTGATGAATTCCTTCTTATTTCTCCAGTGGTGTTCATCTTATTAGGATGCTTTGAGAGATGGCTGGTAAGTGGCCTAACTGATGCTCTTCTGTTAGATGCTGCTGCCATGAATTGCCCCAAAAGCCATGGAGCATTCTTGTGTAGTTCTCATCAAGCTTTTTCTGTAATTGTTACATTAGAGTCTAGATAGTGCAGCCATAAGATAGTACTAACACTGCTACAGCTTGGAAGAATTCCTATTTTACTTTATTGGAGATCAGATTTCCATATGTTTATTAACCTGTCAATAATAGTCCATGTCTGACCTATGCATATGTTTAAATCACTTTCACTTAATGAGATACTGCAACTAAGGAAGTTCAACAGACCTACTAATTTCAAAGGTTTGCCATTTAATGAAAAGATGGCTTGATCTTGATTAAAAAACACGAAATCTATTTCCTCTACATTCATGTAAGGATCAATGCTTCTTTCTTCAGGCTATATTGCAGAGATTTGATTGGAGTGGGTATATTTGCAAGAAGCAATAGATCATCTGTATAGTCTGCATCAGTAATTGTTTCTGCTGCATTTCATCTGCTTCTTACCTTTTTTCTCTATCGCATTCTCTCTCTCTCTTGATATATATATACATATACATATAAAAACATATATATATAAAAACATATATATATATATATATACACACTAACATATAAATACAGGTGGATTACAAACAATATTATTATTATATTTTTATGTACGGAGCAGTTGCTAATAAAAAATTTTTTTAAATGCATTAAACCCAAATTATTGACACAAACAATGCACAGTTTAGTAATCCATCTCTTGAAGTTTATAATAGCGTCATTCAAATGCTTGATATTTACACCCTTTCTTACATGCCATCTATCTTTGAGAGTCTCCAGATGTATTAAACCCAAATTATTGACACTGACAGTGCACAGTTTAGTCATCCATCTCTTGACGTTTATTTTAGCAACTTCCAAATGCTTGATATTTACACCATTTCTTTCATGCCATCTGTCTTTTAGAGTTGCTGTGTGTATTAAATCCGAATTATTGACACTCACAGTGCATAGTTTAGTAATCCATCACTTAAAGTTTATTATAGCATCTTTGAAATACTTTATATTTACTCCCTTTCTTACATGCCATCTATC
Source organism: Sepioteuthis lessoniana (assembly GCA_963585895.1). NCBI lineage: Eukaryota > Metazoa > Mollusca > Cephalopoda > Myopsida > Loliginidae > Sepioteuthis > Sepioteuthis lessoniana. The sequence goes on along the minus strand of OY757912.1, from coordinate 6,846,474 downwards.
TTTGAGAGTCTCCAGATGTATTAAACCCAAATCATTGACACTGACAGTGTACAGTTTAGTAATCCATCTCTTGAAGTTTATTATAGAATCGTCAAAAAGCTTGATATTTACACCCTTTATAGATGCCATCTATCTTTGAGAGTTGCCACATGTATTAAACCCAAAATATTGACACTAACAATGCACAGTTTAATAATCCATCTTTTGAAGTTTATTATAGCATTTTTCAAATACTTGATATTTGCACCCCTTCTTACAAACCATCTATCTTTTAGAGTTGCCACGTGTATTAAACCCAAGTTTTTGACACTAACAATGCACAGTTTAGTAATCCATGCATTGAAGTTTTTTATAGCATCTTTCAAATGCTTGATATTTGCATCCTTTCTTACATGCCATCAATTTCTCAGATAGCCACGTGTATTAAACCCAAATTATTGATACTAACAATGCACAGTTTAGTAATCCATCTCTTGAAGTTTATAATAGCATCTTTCAAATGCTTGATATTTGCACCCTTTGTCATAAGCCTGAGAGGGATTTGTCAAATTCTTTGTAAACACGTGTTAAATTATCTTCATCATCACAAGGTAACAGTTGATGATATACATTCTGATCTTTTAACGGGGAAGAAAATAGATTCTTGACTAATTCCCATTAGAAAAATTGCAAACTGTTAAATCAGACTTTTCAAATAACCAACTCATTAATCACATTTTGGTGGTTGTTGTACTAACAACTTATTAGCAATTTATTGGCTGTTGTTGTGTCGCCAATTTATTAGTGACATTTTAATTATTGTTGTATGACCAATCCAATGATCTGAAAGATTTGTATTAAGGTAACATTATACTTGACTATATCAATGAGGTAATTCCTCATTATGCTGAACAACAAAGATGCTGTTATAAACTACCAGTGTTGTCTATAAAGCTGTGTATTGTATCTTAAATAGTTTTGGTCTCATAATTTTTAAAAATACCTTGTTTTGTAAATTAGCCTGTACAAACTACACATGAATTTAGTCAAAAGAAATAATAATGTAATTAGAAAGTTATTTTCACTGATTTGACATTGATTATACTTTCAAAACAACATGAAGATTATTTCATGACAGTTTATTCATTAACTTTAGCTGATCAGTACACCCTCAGGTTCCAGTCAAGCTCATTCTAGTGTCCATAAAATAGTTCTTTTGGGTCTCCCAAGTTATTCATTAGACTCACTTGAAGTGTTTATTAAAATCATTTATCTTGTAATTAATTTTGGCTATCATATATTTTAGTTTTAGTTAGGTCTCTCCCAGAAAATATATTAACTCTTCACTGGATGATCAATGAGGAAAAATTAAAATCATCTAAAACCAACTTGACTGTCTTCATATCTATTGTTAAAACTTAACAATAAGTACATTAAGAGCAAGATAAATGGTTGTCAGTGTAAGAAATGGAATAGGTATCTAATTTCAATTCCTAGGCTGTTTGCCTTCTGCTTCATACTATAACCTTGGGAAAGATATGAATCTATTTCTTCTTGTCCCAGACAAATAGAAGGGCTGAATGGGTTCTTTAGCCTTGGTTAAGAAGCCAGTCAAGGAGAAGGAAAACTGAATTCAAATCAGCTTTACTCCTTATGTCACATCTTGACTGTGGCAGAGGGATTGGGTAAATAGATAAATACATTAAATTTTTTCATTAGCTTTGTTGTTTGAATACTGAATAAGATGAATGTTTTAAAAATATCTAAATATTTCAGAGATTGTAGAGACTGATATCTAAATCTGAGAATTAATTTTTTATTTATTGTGGACTTTTTGTCCTCATCTTGGTAGTTTTTGTGTTGTTTCTTCTTCGCTACATTTTGGCCAAATTTCACCTCAGCCTTCTTCAGGTGATTTAACCACAACCTCGGATAGGAATGCTGAGTGTTGTAACTGTATCCCCAGTAATTACTGCCTTCCATAGATGTTGTCTATCACACCACATAGTGAAGAAGAAACAACACAAAAACTACCAAGATGCGGACAAAAAATTCCGCAATAAATAAAAAATTAATTCTCAGATTAAGACGCCTCATCTCAAAATGGTTCCAATTAATGACATCTAAATATTTCAGAGATTGTAGAGACTGATAATAAACTGTGAAATAAGCTTATACTTTTTATTTATAGTTTATTTTGAAAAACTAAAATACTGATTTAAAGTAATTTTCGATGTGAAAAATTGTAAGTCTGGAAATACAGGTGAAGAATAGTTCCTTTGATATAATGAGAAACAACCAATTAAAAGTCCCTGGGCCTCATAATTATTCTTTTTCAGAACGTTGTCTCAGATAAATGATGAATAAAAAATGAGTATTTCAAAGATTTGGCTGGTGATCATCTTGTCCATCATTTTGAAAACTGAACTATCATGGACCCCATCTTGAAAATTAAACCTTTTCAGTGGTCAGCCTGTGCTAGACATGCATTATATTACTGCACACACTTGATACTACAGTTCAAAAACCTTGTCTACGATGAATAATGAATGAGAAATGAACATTTTTAAGGATTTGGCCAGCAGCCATCTTGAAAATCATCAGTTTACTGCAAGTGACAGATTGTGGACAACTTTTGATATGGTATCAAGCATGCCTGACACTACTAAACACCATTGAGAAACCTTGTCTAGGATAAATAATGAATGAGCAACAGACATTTTTAAGGATTTGGTGGCCAACTTGGATGCTCTACTGAAAAAAGCATAAACAGGAAAGTTGGGGACTTTTAATATATTCTTCCTCATTACATCATGTGACTATTTTGAAAAAACAACTGACCTGTATTTTTTCTTGGTCAAACACTCATGAAGAGCAACACCTATGAGACTTTTTCAATATTCCCAATACAGCTACTTTTTATTTTTGTTCTCTTACACTTACCATTGACTTTCCAAGATTTTCAAGAATTTTTTCAAAGAACTTATTCACTTGATAAACTTCGAAGATGTTTGACTTAAATATGTTTCTTACAAATCAAAATTCTTAATATGAACAACATTTAATTAACAGTTCCATTTTCATCTGTAACAAATAAAACACGCTCACCTTTTATCTCTGATTTGTACTGATGTAAATAATGAAGTTCATTCTAGATTTCACAGAGAGTTGTACAAGTAATAATACATAAAAGCATTTTAGTGCCATAGTTACCATAATTATTCTTTTCTTCATTCTTTGATATTATGCTTGATGGAAATCCAAATTTGTTTCCAACCCAATCAGCTGGGGCAGTAAAATGCACCAACTGCATCTTTGCAGAAAGGTAAGACCCACCCCTGAGTATCCTGGATATGATACTAAACTACATCTGATAGTGAGGCTCCAGTCCTGGAACTTTGGGGAATGTGGAGTACTCTTTATTGCCATTAATTCCGGGTCCACTCTGTTAGGGTCTAATCTATGGATCAAATAGAACTGTTTAACAATTCAACAGTGTGCAAACAAATGACTGATATTAGATTAGATTCTTTGCTTTACATTGCAATACTTGAAACCATTTAACTGTTAGCAAACAAATGAGTTCTGGCTTATTCAAAAAGTTACCTGCAAACAATTTGTTTACAAAGCATGTACATTTAATAGATATATGTATAAACAGGATTTGGCATTTAATTGTCTTGAAGGGTTGATATGCCCTCGAACCCAAATAAACAACCAAACTTGTTTCATTATATTTTGAAGCCAAAATATATGTTACTTTCAGTGATCTACTTTTAAGAAAAGACAATCATGGTAGAGGGAAACAGAACATACCAAATACATCTTACTCATCCAACTTCATTTTTCTACTTATTACATTATGTATGGAAAGACATAGACTTACCCACTCAAAAGCTGAGAATCGCAAACATAAACAAAATATGAAGCCAGACAGCACTGTACTGACAAATGATATTAAGTATTTATAATGATGAAAAGGTATTGAGGCTGAATCTGTAAATTTCTTAAATCTATAAATCTTAAATCTAAATGAAAACATGTGTACAGTTGAATGACTTACTTAATAAACAGATCTATTTGACCGATCAATGGGACCTTAAAAAGTACTATTACTCCAGCTTCTTGTAAAGCGGATGTTATCTTCATTGTACAATGGCTTGTTGATGTGTTAATTTACATCTATAAGAAGTATTGATTAATGTTTCACTGTTCTACATTTAATTGCTGTTGTTAGCATGTCACAATGTAGGGCTGAACATTAAAAGATGGGGTTTCAATATCAAGCTGGGTCCAATAGCTTTTGCTTAGGGTAGTGGAGTTGATAACAATGCCAGGTTTGATAGCTTTTTGCTTAGGGTCATGGAGTTGGCAATAATGACACAAATCTGAACAATTTAAGCAGAGATTGAGACGAGAGTTATGTAGGAGAATTTAGAAAGAAAAGCCACACGTGAGGTTATTAGGCTGGACAAAGTATCAAGTGTATTAACAATGAGGGTTTTTATGAATATTAAGTCATTGGAGTTTAATGCAATTAAAAAATTGAAATAAATAAAGAAAATAATGAAAAAGCAAAAGTAAGAAACCAGCGATATACAAACACTGAAGTTAAAAGAATGAGGGTCAATCATTTGGAAGTAAGCAGGCTCAGTAAAGAACATAAGAGTTGTACTCATAAGAAAATCAAAATTGCTTAAATATAATTTGGATAAAGCAACAAAAATTTGGAAGCCTTAAAGATAGAATGATCTAAGTGATGCTGTTGCTTGGAAATGGGGATAATCCATTTAGAGCAAACAGACCAAGTGGAAAGAGATATGTCATACTCTTGTGAAAATCTCAGGTACTAGACAAAGAAAACACTGGAAATCAAAATGAAAGAATATCAGGTTACAGCACTGGCCATCAGGCTGTTTATGAAAATTACCAGAAAGGAAACTATTTTGTTTGCATTAAGGAATGACTAGGATGCTCTGATAAGGATCTGATAAGGAAATTGTTTAATATTATTTGGACAACTAAAATTTGAAGGAAAAAAATGTCTGGTTTGTAGAAGTCACTGCTCTAGCATGCAGAATAAACAAGAATAACAACACTTACCGGCTCAGTGGCCCCAGCTAGCATCTGGCTGGCAGACAAAAAGTAGAACACGCGGTAACTCAATACTGAACCTGTAACACATGAAACATTGACTGAAGCAAGCTGATGAATATATATACTATTGTGCCCACTCACTGGGCCAGCAACTAATCACTGTCCAGAGAATGGACTTGGCCACCTTCAAATAGTGGAACATCCGAATGTCCATATAATCTCACTTCAACTCATAATTCATCATCTCGCATGTGAGCACTGATACATTGCTACTGAGCCTTACGATAGAATTCCAACATGGTTTATTCATGAAATTACCAGAAAAGACAGAACTGTTTGCCTTAAGAATGTTGGATGTTTGGTGTGATAAGGAAAATTTGGTCGATTGATTAATTCAGAAACTTTTCTTCACCAATTCATTTGAAAAATCAGATTCATAATTGTCTTTTTGTGATAAATCTGATTTTTCAAAATGCGTTGGGGAAGAAAAGTTCCCAAATTTATCAAATGACTAAATTTTCCATAAGAAGAATGAGGGCCAAATTGAATATTGGAAAAGAGTGGAATGAACTAGAGTGCTCTAAGCCCTTGCTGATACCAGTTGAAAGGGTGGATCCACCCCTCTGACCACAAAAAAAAAGGGTTGGACAATTCCTCAAATTTGGAAAAGCTGTTATAAAATAAATTAGGATAATTAAAAATTGACATTAAGGATGAGTAGATAATATTCCCATCTGACCCTAATGCTGGTTGGACAATGGACTCAATTTAAGCTGAAGTTTTTGACATCTCATACAGTCTAGAGAGAGTCTGGATAGACGTCAGAATCAAGAGAGCAGTTGTCTAAGTTGGTCTACCACTGCTCTTGAACTGAGATTTTGTACAAGACTTTGAATACTAAGGACTTGACTGTTTATAACTTTATTGCATATTTCAGTGTCATTTGACATGGACCAAATGTAAAGGGCTAAAACTGATGTATGCAATAAACAAAATAGACAAAAAGTTGTAACATTTACATCCCCTGTTGACTTTATTGGTAGTTGCTTTTGTGTGGCCTAAATTATTTTGATGTAAGCACACTCAGGGTTTACAAAATAAGAAAAAAGGAAAAAAGAAGTAGTCTTGAAGAGTCAGAGTCAATTCTCGATAAGTTTTGTTGCCATTGACAGGTTGTTGATCATGTAGGAATCTGAGCTCTCAGATAGAATGAAATGAGATTTTTTCCAACCTGTAGCTGTGTCAGTACTATTGTACAATTGCACAATCTGGACTCTAACAAAATACTTGGAGAAAAACTAAATGGAAACCACACAAGAACGCTATGTGCTATTTTGGACAAATCTTGAAAGTAGTACACCAGAAAGCAGCACCTGTATGGCCATTTGCCTCCAATCCCACAAACCATCCAAGTAAGATGAACAAGATATGCTGTGCATTGCCAGAGAAGTAAGGATAAACTTAAAAGTAATTTTCTTTTATGGACTCCTACACAAGGACACACCAGTGTTGGTCAACCAGCAAAGACTAACATACATCACCTCTGTACAGACACTGGATTGAGACAAGAGAACCTGCCAGTGGGGATATATGATAGGGATGGATAGCAAGTGAGAGATAAGGAACTCCATGCTATTCATACAACTTGATGACTATGATATATATATAAAAATATTGTTATGACCGATTATAAAGGGTCAATAAATAAATAACTCAACATGTAGATATATGAGGTGCCACACAAATGTATCCAAGTCTCTGAGGAGGGTTTCCTTGGTTCAACATACACGAAGACAGGCAAGGTGCTTACTACAGCTGCTGCTCCCCCTCTACCAGCTTAGTTCTTAATTAAAATACCCTTTAGGTAAGTACATTATTCTGGTCATAGGTGAGTCATCTACAACATATATATATATATATATCGTTCAGCCATTAGCATTAGTGACCGCTATTAAGCCAAGCAGATGAACTACACAGGGGATTTATTTCTAGTGGTTAAGGCTCATGAAGAAATTACAGAAGGATGGTGCAATGCATTATCACAGATTCTCTGAACAACACTTCTAAGGTTTTTTAGTACAAAGTTTTTCTGTCTGTTTGACTTGTTTCTTTGCCAAAATTAAAAAGCCCAGTCTACCCTACAATTTGCCCCTAAATGGAGAGAGAAGAAAAGAACTCATACCATTCCCAAGAGCATTAGCATGAAGTGTAACATAAACAGCCTCTCCTACAATCTGAATATCATTTTGTACAATAATAACTATTATACCATATGCATCTCTCTCTCTCTCTCTCTATATATATATATATATATATATATATTAAAAGAAAAAAGAAAATGATTCTTCACAGGAAGAAAAAGAAAGAGAAAAATCAAACAAATCACACCACTGGCTTCATTGAAAAAAAAGAAAAGAAAGCCAAGGGAATCATTGAATAATAAATAATACTGAGAAAGTGCTCGATACATACGTAGAGTCGGTTTACCTGACCAAATAGATTATAGCATTTTATCAAGAAAGTGTATGCATGTGTGTGTGTGTGCGTATGTGTGTGTGTGTGTGTGTACATTTATATAACCTGCTAATTATTCAGTCAAATGTATAGTTGTGTGTGCATGTGCATAACTTGCCACATTTAGTAATATATATGTGTATGTGTGTGCATGTTTACTTGTCTGTGTATGTGTATGTTTACACAAGTACATAACCTGCTACTTATTCAGTCATACATATATACATATATGTGTGTGTGTGTGTGTGAGTATAGATGACATATATATACTAGATGTTTGGTTGTTTCGTTTAATGGCATATCAACTCTTTTTTAGGTTATTTAATGCCAAAGCCATTCTCCTAGAACAGTAGTGGTACTATTTAACCCATAGCTGGGAGGATAAGGGGGTTCATACCTTTCCCAAGGGTATTTGCCCGAAAGTGAACATAATAGCGCGACTGGAGTACGAACTCGCGTACTACGATTCCGCAGTTCATTGCTTTAACCATTACACCACGAGGACACCCCCTCTACTAGATGTGATCAAAAAGCTTTCAAACTAAATCTTTAGATTTAAAACCTTTTATTTTTTGCATTAAAGAACTGCACTACATGCTTTGACCAATGGAAAACACAATAGAATGAGTATAATGAATAAAAGTAAGTAAAGTTGGCGACCTTAGTCGAGGTTGACCTGAAGGCTCCCTTTTTGATAGCTACTACATCAAGGTGTAGGGGAGGGTGCAACTCCTTTCTCTGGATTGCTCCACTTTACCCTTGATCCCTACATTATATTGCTGAGTATTAAACAAGGAGGCATGAAGAACCATTTTTTGAGTCTTTGGTATGATGCGACCAGGGATTGAACCCAGGTCTCCCAGGCCATTGGTGATACCTAGAAATAATTCTAATGGAAATAAACCTTTCATTTACTCTTTATTTTTAACTTTATAAATACAGTTTCATTTTCAATTCTTTTTGAATATGCATTGTATTTTGAAGAAAATTAATGTTTCATTCGTTGTTCATTTCTATCTTATTTGATACAGCTTCATTCTTGATATTTTTGAACGCACCTCAAATTTTGGGAAAAAATTAACAATTCATTTATTGTTCATTTCTGTCTTGTCAAATACAGCTTCATTTTCAATAATCTTTTAACATACTTCATATTTTGAAAAAAATTAACATTTCATTCATTGTTCATTTCTGTCTTGGTAAATACAGCTTTAGGCTTGATACTTTTTGAACACGCCTCACAGACATGCACAACATACTTTTTTCTGAAAAATGCTGACTGGAAGACAAAAACAATTTTAAGATCATTGCTTTAGTGTTATGCATATAGTTTAAACAGTTGGAACATAAATCAACACTTCTGATTAATAGGTAAAGCATAACAGTTTATGTATTGTTGAAAGTTGTTTTGAGTTATTCTAGTGTCTATATTGAGGCGTATTCTTCCTTACTACAAGAAACATCTTATTCCAGACAGGTATGTGTCAAAGTACAACCATCCATCCTCAAAGCGTCTCATGTCAAACATTGTTAAAACTCTTTTCTATTAATCTATTTTCTATTGATTCTGAAACTTTTCTCTCTTTATTGATACCTTCTTGATGATCAACTTGTTTTCTTTCAATTAAATTATTTGAACAGTCGTTCCTCTTATGTAATGATATATTCATTTTTGAGATAGCACCATTTTGTCTGTAAAAACTAAAAGGGACACTTGTTAAATTGAAAAGTTAACAAAAAAAAAAGTTAATTTTTTAACTATGTATAAATTGACAATAAGACTTAGAGCTACTAACTTCTCAATATTCTGACTTTCAGACAAATTATTCTGAAAGCAATGGTTCCTGTCAGATGACTGAGGTCAAGCAGTGAGAAGTTTGCTTAGTTCTGAGAAGAGTGACCACTTCATATGAATTTACCCAACCCATCTGCCACTGACAGGATATGACATAAGGTCAATTTCTTATTTAAAGATGTTTTAAATTCAGAGTTTTCCTTCTTCTAGACTGGTTGCCTAACGAAGGCTAAAGAACCCTGTTTGCTTAACTAATTACCTATAGCAAGGATGAGAATGTTAAAATTGTTGAGTTTGGTAGAAAAAAATCAGCATTCAGTTGTGTAACAAATTGAGTTACAAATTGAAGTGAGCTCTCCAGAACTCTGAGGAAGAAAAGATGTTTGGCCAGTGGCATATTTTACTGTGCACATGTGGCTATGTCCATTCACTGGACAATGATTGGCTGCTGACCCTGGAAAGGACATATTGGTGCATATATATATATATATATATATATATCTAACTTGTTTCAGCAATGGTGTGGGGATTGTATTGAGTTACAGCACATTTTATTTTTATCTGCCAACTGGATACTCATTGAGACTCCTGGGCTGGTAAATGTTGTGATTATTGTTGTTTATTCTGCACATTAAAGCAGTGACTTCTACAGAGAAGAGATGTCATGGGTATTAGTTCAAAATGATACACAAATAGCTTTGTCCAGGATTTGAACTCATCTCACCCATTCCATTTCTTACAATGGTAACTGTGACACTTGATGTGCCTCAGATTAACAGCAGGTAGTGTAAGCCACCCAAGACCTACGTTCCAGATAAAGCAAAACATAGTAAACAACAGCAGCAGATAGTGTAAGTAATTGCGTCAGATTCAGCTGAGCTTAGAAGATAATAACTTATTTATATCCTCACTCAGGCAAAGAGAGAATTATCCTAACAACGTTTTAATATGAAATAATCATCTCTTGCATTTTGAGGAGCAGTTCTTTTATTAGATGACACAAGTATAATTCCTTATTATGCGACCATATAACCCAGTATAAGCTGTCATTGAGATAGAATGGACACTGTCAAATTACTAACATTACTCTGAGAGAAACCATGATGAAACATACTGTTATGGAACAGAAAAAAGTCATCTAAAATCTTTTTAAAATTTGACATCAGCTTTATTAAACAATGTATTTACCTTATTGTTCTATTATTTTCTGCTAACTTTGAGACAACTACATCATTCCATCCACTGAAAACGTTTTATTTCTTTCTTCAAAGAATTGCTCTAAATGCCTTTTGCACTCTTCCAGGGTACTGAAATATTTTTTCATTAAATTTTTTGTAAAATCCAGAATAAATTGCTACTTAAATACATCACTTGCTACATGATCTCTTACCTTCATGTAAAATATTCACTTTTCATTACCCATGATGACTAGCTTCAAAAATAAACATTTAACTATAATTCTGTATTTTCTCACTTATGTGGAAGTCACGCAACAAAGTTACTAATATAACCAAGCCAGTTGTCTAAATTTCTGAGACGAAGCTTAATGATTTTTATCATGAAGGGTTTTCAGGCTATTGTCTTCATCTTTATTGTTATTTCTACAATGTTTCGGCCGATATGTACTCCGGCCTTCTTCAGGTGATTGTCAAATTCGAGAACCTACACAGGACTTCGCACTACATCCTAAATTGATCTATGGGGTCACCTGTTCTGATTTCGTTAGCCATAACTGAGTACAAGTGTTAAGTATTCATGTATTGTTACTCGCCTGTAGTCAGGATCGAACCTGAATCCTCCAGATGATTGTCTCCTTAGAAGCTTAGGGGACCAATGCCAATAACTGTTATGCTATGTGTCCTGCTGGACAGTTTAGAATGAATTTTTGGGACTTATAAACTTAATGTTCTTACTTGATTAGGATTACTACTATTATGTATGATTTTTTACCTCTGCTCATATTCAGATTTTTTTTTTATCTAACCTTTTTAATTATCGGTTCCCATATTGTATTCATCTCTATACTTGGTCTACTCAGCAGGTCATTGTAGCCCAACATATATGCTGATTCCTTAAGGCATCTAATCCTCCAATATTCAGTCCTATCAATTATTTCAACTTTATCCCATAAGGGCAAATGGTTTCCCTTTTCCTACCATATATGGTCTGCCATACCCAACTTTTCAATCTCACCTTGTAGTACTGCCTTCCGATGTTCTTCTAGCCTTACTTTTAGTGGACGATCTGTCTCGCCTTTGTATATTTTACCACAACTGCAAGGGATGGAGTAAACAATCCGACCATCTATACAGTTCACTATGCAGAAAGAGCAAGATAACAAATTACCCTTCCTTGATGTATTAGTAACATACACAGAGCAAGGATTCAGGTCATCTGTGTATTATAAGTACCTCAATTTCAACTCTCATCATCCATATATGGTAAATAAAGGAATAGTCTGTTGCTTACAACATCGAGCAAAAACCATTAGTGGTGATACTGATGCATATCAAAAAGAAATGATTAGTTTGAGACACAACCTCCATCATAACAACTATCCAGAGTGCATAACATTAGCTCCAAGAAACCTGGATAGGAGGATAGAGGACAATACCCAAAAATTCACCACGGTATGTCTGCCCTATGTCAAAGGACTAGCCAAAAGGATCCAAAAGATATGTACTCCATATGACATCAGGACAGTATTCACAAGTGGTTCAACTCTCCAGTCAAGCCACCAACGGAATTCAACATGATCAAGAACTGTGTTTACTCCATCCCTTGGAGCTGTGGTAAAATATACAAAGAAAAGACAGGTGACCCCCGTGGATTCGATAAAGGACATGGTTCGAAGTTCTGTTTAGGTTCCTGAGTTCGACAAACACCTGAAGAAGGCCTGAGGACATATTGGCTGAAACTTTGTGGAAATAACAATATAGAGGAAGACAATAGTCCGAAAACCCTAAATGATAAAAAAAAAACCAAGCCAATTTTTAGCAATTAATTTAGATATTTTCTGTATATTGGTTATAATCAAATGAAAACATTATATAAAAATGATTATTCTCATATAAAGTTTTCATTTGATTATTATCAGCCTCTAGTTGTCTACCAAATTATGAAATATTTTCCATTGATTACAATAAAAGTCTATCATGCATTGATAACATTAAATATAATAATATTCTTTTGCTGTGTTATCAAAATGGTATCACAGCTATTTATAAAAGGATATTGACAATATCAGAAGATAAAAGAAAAATGTTAAATTATTGTTTATTAAAAATAAAAAAGCAAAATTGCAAATATTTTTTAATCAAACAATATGATACAATACAAATCATTTGTAAAAAAAACTCCATATTTCAATTCTAATTATTTTTCAATTTTAGATCATGATATTCCCTAATGGAAAAACTCTTCTGAAATATGGCCGCCACATTTAAAGCTTAATTATCATATGTTTTGTTTATCATTTAGAAATAGTATCATTTATTAAGATTGTAAACACATGAATGATTTCTATACAAAACTGAATGTTTGTTTAATTATATTTGTTTATTTTGATAGTCTAAATTTTGATCAATAAATTTAATTAAAAAGATATAATATCTTTATTAGGTGAACTGCATCATTCTGTTATTTAGAAATGACAAAATCATCCAAAATGAATAGATTCCTTCTGGGAGTCTGATAATCAGCAACTATTGGAAATTTGCAATTATAGCTTTTCAAGCTACAAATTAGAACTTAAATATATTGCTGCTCAATTATTTTTTTTGGTTATATCACATTTAAGATTAGCCAACAAAAGAAGTTTTGATATGAAACTTAGATGACCTGTGAACCCATTGAACCCATATTGTAGCGGTTGTCCAAATACACCTATTTAAGAAAGAGCAAAAAAATTTAATTTGTATTTCACTGTTATACTTGTTATATGAAGAATCTGGATAGTTAGAAATTACTTTCAGCATGAACTGGATATTGCTTTATTCTCTTAGTAATAGCATTTCAAGTTTATTATTCGGTTAAAAATCTCATAATATTGTGCCATTTTTTGCTGGGTTACAGTACACACACACACACACACACACACACACACACACACACACACACACACACACACACACACACACACAAACATACATGAACATACACACACACATATAAACGTATGTACTAAGTATACAAGATTTCTTTGTTTATTGGTTTATCAGTTTCAGAAATGATTCTTTAAACTTGAACTCTGTAGAAAATTTTCTTGACTTTCCAATGAGTTTGACATTATCATATGAATTAAATAAACATGATTGAAATAATGGTTCATTATTGAGAACTTGTTAACTAATTTTGCATGTGAATTTCATGAAAATTCTATTCTTGTTCAGAGTAATAATGAGTCACCTTATCATTTAATTCAAATTTTGCATGACAGAAACAATGCTTCATTGCTGGAAAATTGTGAAAACAACAAAGGATTATATGAAAAGCTGTATCTTGATCTGGCATTCCCATAATGTGATCAAAAACCAACAAAGTCTAGTGTAATTGTAAAATACTGCTGGGATGCTATGGGTGAGTGATATTGATCTTTTAACCATGAAATCAGGCTTGACTCAAAAGTCATCATCTAAGGATGAGAAACTTTAGATTTTGCAATTATTTTCAAAAAAAGAACAGAATACACAACAACCAAAATAGAACCAGCATAAAGCATAAAATGTTAAGTTAAAAAAAACTCTGTAAATGAAATCAAATGCTTTTCCTAAAAGTTTCATCAACAATCTTTAGAGAATATATATATATATATATATATATATATATATATATATATATATATAACTCTAATAAGAATTTTATTAATATAAAAGGTATGCTATAAGCATTTTTCATTTACGTTTGATTTTAAGTTAGATTTGTACATGTTTATAATTTTATCATTAAGAGGAAGGAATAAATATACATTCATATATTCCAAAATTTGAAAAGGTTTCATTTGGTTTGGCTGTGTTTTTTTGACATATCATCTCTTGTGGGTTATTTATTTCCAAATCCTGTTTATACATATATATGATTTGTAAGTGGATAGTTTATAGGTAACATTTTTAAATGAGCTAGAGCACATTTGTTTATACATAGTTAAATTGTTTCAAGTATTTTTATCCAACACAAACAATTCTATTTAATATCAATCATTTGTCTGCACACACTAAAATGGTTTAAAGTATTGTTAGCACTTATAATTTTAAATGGTTTGAAGTATTACTATCTAATTCTAATGATTCTATTTGCACTCAGTAAAATGGTTTCAAGTATTAAGTATCTAACACAAATAAGTCTATTTAATATTAATCATTTCATTTGCATTCAGTTTGAATAGTTTCAACTATTGCTATATCAGCACAATTCACCTACAGTTTCCACCTTCAAGCAGGTTTAAGATAAAATTATGTTGGGTACTTGTTTGCCATAAGAGCAATTTGAAGAATATGGTCAGGACAATCATCTAGATGCTAGGGCTTGACATGACCAGCCATTTGATCAGACTGGGCCTCTTTGACCACCTGTTGAGCTGAGTAAAAGCCAAATTGAAGTGTAGTAGGTCACATGACCACTTTGATTGCTTGGTCACAGACTGCTCAACCATCAGGATTCCATCCTCAAACATTTTGGGACACCACCCACGGCCAATAGGTAGCCTTACCCCTCAGCAGTTGGTGAATTCTACAGCCCCAGCTGACAGCAGAAAATATGGAAAGGAACAGATTACATATCTTTGATTTTGAAGAAAGATTCAAATACCACATTGTCATCTACATCTGAAATTGGATGTGGAAGAGTTTTCTCCTTGAGGAGTGAGAAAAACCTTATGATGTTTATGGTAGGAAGGATGTTGATTATGTTGTTAGTAGGGTGG
The DNA here is from genome assembly GCA_963585895.1 of Sepioteuthis lessoniana. NCBI lineage: Eukaryota > Metazoa > Mollusca > Cephalopoda > Myopsida > Loliginidae > Sepioteuthis > Sepioteuthis lessoniana. The sequence continues at coordinate 6,831,169 of OY757912.1, read as the reverse complement.
TGGTGAATATTGTACAGAGCAAACAATATTATCCTTTTGTTGCTCTTTGTTTCACATTACTAAAAAGTTTATAAAGATATATGTGTATTGTGAAGTTATCAACACTAAGAGATGTGCTCAATAGAGTGATTCTTTGAAGGTGGGAGTAATTAATATTTGTGAAGATTTAGCCAGTTTTGAAGGAGCAGTAGTCAAGCAGAAAAGTTGTAATTGTTACTCCTTATTTTATTTTAACTTCATCGAGTTGCTTGCTGGATGTTTTTTGTTCATTAGTACATAAATTCAGATGACTCATCAGCATTAAATATAGACGACAGTAATAAGCAGGAAAAAATCAATAGAATTCGATAAATTAAGAAATTATATAAATATAAGTGAAAAAGAAACATTGCCATTAATTTTAGTTTAGATTCTTTGTTTTAATGGCATATCAACCTTCATAGATTATTCAATACCAAAGCCATCCTTGTAGAAGAACAATAGTGATTCAATTAAATCCATAGGTGGGGGTGGGGATTAAATGATGTTCATTCTTTTCCCAAGGGTATTGGAAAGTGAATGTAATTAGATGACTGAACTTACTTCAATATTGCAGTCTACCACATTAGCCACTACCCAACAAGTACCCTTCCCACCCAATATGTTTGGTAAAATAAGGAAACCAGAGGAATTGAATAAATCTAGCTATGCAGAAAAGCCCTATGGCTTTGGTTACCATATATTTTCCTTCATTATAATGAGTGATGGTCAGGGTATGCTTTTGCTTATATATCCAATGTCGGCACATAGTTGTAGGCATGTAAATATCTGTTTAAAGATGTGATAACTCAATTTAGAATCTTTGGGTTTTTTCATATTCAATTCATGTAAGTTAAATACTCAATTCAAAAGTCTGCAATTTGGCTAACATATTCCATTGCATTCACTCTGTTGGCTGTGTAAATCTCACTGTCAACTAAATATTTTTTTTTTTTGCAAATCAAAAAAGAAAAAGATAAAATAGTTTCAAAGAAACAAGAAGCCTTAACTGTGTCTGAAGAAAAAAAAAATATAATCAATAAATATAACAGATATCCATAAAGTAAGTTACAAGCATTTACTAATTAAACATGTTTATCACTATCCAAATAAAACATTGCTTTTATATTACTACTTTTCCATGTAAGTTACGACTGAGATAGATGTAATTGTTCTAGTAGTGTGGTTTGTGCTAGGGAGGATATCTAGTTACATCTCTTTTCACCAAGATCCAATATTAAGATTATTACATCCATTGATACACTAACATTTAATAAATGGACCAGATAAGATAGGTTCATTCCACATACAGAAACATTTAATACATACATAATATACATAGAAGTGTTGACAAGAAGATACAAACATGTTCTTACAGATAAAATATGCATGTATTTTTCTCTGAACATGCAGTATATGAAAGGGGGTCAAAAACGGTATAAAGTCTAGCTTACAGGAAGATGAGTACAATGTACAGTAAAGTCATATTGGCTTTACATCTTAAGAAACAATATCTATCACTGGGAGAGTAGACAACTTCTTCACTTTTCAATGGACAGAGGCAAAAACAGTGCAGCTTTACTGTTCAAAGAACAAAGATAAAGAAGTCCAAAATATATGCCCTCCCCCATATCATAGAGAGACATTTATTGTCTCCATGCTGTCCCATTGGTGCACAGGTGTATAAATACTCTCTCAGACAAGCCACTTTGCACTTCTGTGGCAAAAACATTTTGCAAAGGGCCCAAACAAATGATAATCTGAAAAATCCAAGTCAGGACTTGTGCATATGGTAAAACATCCCAACCATATCAACCCGTGCACCAAACTTTATTTTCTTCAGTCAATTAGTTTGGGATTCAATGAGAAAAAACTTATTATGGACCATTTTATGGACCCCCGACCTTGGAATATTATATTCCATTCCTTTTGTTGAAAATTTTGAAAATTTTATTTAGCCCAGTCATCAGTGGGGGTTGGGGGGCTAGTATACACCAACTGCATCTCCGCAGAAGTGTAAGATGACTCCACCCACAAGTGTCCTGGATATGATATAAAATAATCTGATGGAACATTAGGAAATGTGAAGTACCCCTTCATTACCATCACTTCCAGGTCCCCACTAGCCCAGAGTGGTAGCACCTGATAAGATCTTATATATGGGTCAAATAGAATTGTTTGACATTTAAACTGAGTGCACTCAAATCACTTATGCTAAATTGAATTGTTTGAAATAGAACAATATTAAAACTATTCTGGCTGTTACAAGACGTATTCTATGCCACCTATTGCTTTGTGTTGACAGCTTTCATGATATTTTAATTCTTGTCAATTTATGCCTCTCTTATCCTTGTTTGAAAAAAACCCAAAAGAAATCAGTATTAATTATTTATTACAATGTGATATGGCCAACAGCTATACTTTGGTTGGTTGGTTGGTTGGTTGGTATGTCAGTCATTGTCGGGTTATTTATTCCAAAAGTCAGTCTCTAGTTATATGCATTACACAGATTTATCTTCACAAATCATTTTAAACAGGTAAATACTTTAATGCTTTAATAGCAAATATATTAATGTAATTTAAAATTGTTTTAAACATTATCTCAAACAGATTTACTTGACCAATATGTAGGACCCAAGGCCATACAATCACTGCAGGTCAGAATGAACCTGGGAGTAATAGCCATGATTGAGTGACTACACTCATCAGAGCTCCATAATTGGAGCTTCACCACTGGACGCTGCCTAATTTTATATCCAGGACATGTTATATTTTGGTAAATAGGAGTTAAATGACTAAAAGTTACAGCAAAGTTAACTGATGACAGGAGACACCATGTAAGAAAATATGTCTGTATATCAACTCTAAAAGTATGGCAGAAGAGCAGCATTGATTGTAAATAGAAGCCTACAAATCGCTGTCAGAGAGACAGAGAGCGGGGGTCTGAAAAAGGAGTGCCTAGAAGGTGTAGGAAACAAAAAAGAAAAGAACATCAAAAATTTAGAGCGAATGCTCAACAACTATCATACACAGAAAGTATTAAAACCATTTAAAAATATCAAGGGTCCGATTTAAAGAACCAGTTGTTGTTGTTGCTTTTTCTGACTTAAAGATACTCATGCTATCACTCCATAATCTGTTGTGAGCAACATAATACAGTACAACCAGTGAAGGTATAAGTTTTAGCCAAACTGTGAACATTAAAAATTTCATTTATCATCAAGACAAGCCAACTGCATAGGTTCCTTTGACTCTTTCTTGCCATCCATACCAACTGCCCACTGCTCTTGGTAAATCCTCTAGATGGCATCCAGTATATGCACAGAGCTGATGAATGTATGTTTTTGCTGGTTGGCCAAAACTGGTGTGTCCATAAGAAAATGTTGCATATGAATTTGTGATCAAGACAATCCTGTTTTAAGTTTAGTTAGGCTTTATGGCATATCAACCATTGTAGGTTATTTAATGCTAAATCCTGTTTATGTATTTATATACATAAAATATATATATGATTTGTGAATACATTTCATTGCCAACATTCTTAAATGAGCCTGAGCTCTTTTTTGCACACAGTTTAATGGTTTCAGGTATTGCTCTATAACAGTCACAATTTAATATCAGTCATTTGTTTGCACACATAGTTTTGTTCTATTTGACCCATAGATAGTGCCCTATCAGGTGTTACCACTCTGGGTTCGAGTGGAACTCGGAGCAATGGCAATGAAGGGGTAGTCCATATTCTCTCAAAGCTCGGAGCCGAACCGTCAGTTAGCTTTGTGTCTTATCCAGTACACTCACTGAGAGTTGGGAGTCTTACCCCTCTGCAGAGATGCAGCCCTAGCCAACTTAGCTTTATCCTGTTTTGATATTTAGAAAATATCCAAGTGTTATGTATATCAATATCAGCAGCATTTTTATCTGTCTGGGGTATCATATGAAATAATTCATGTGTGCAATTGCTCTTCTTCCTTGAAGAATATTCAAGTTTTAGAAAAAAAAAGCCTTTCAAATAAATCAATGTTTCTTCATTGATCAAATGTAATTTTACCATTATTGCCTATGATCATAGACATATATTGTCATAAATCTCTCCCAGAGGATGCCAGGTTTATTTCTCTGGCAGTTTTTGTATTCGGGAAATCACTCTAATGTCTGTGAATTAGCCAGACATTCATCCTGACCTGCATGTTAGCAACCCAAGAGAATACAGAGTAATTATACAAAGTGTTTGACCAAAGAACAAAGGTGACCATTTCTCTTACATTAAGCCTCACAAACTTTATGCATTTTATCATTTTTGTCTATTTTATTATAAAGAAAAAGAATATCTGATTGGTTTTGCTCATCACCTTATGTACAAGGTGCTATCTAAAAGTTACAGGAATCTGAAAAGAATGTGTAGACTAAATGTTATTGAAATTTACCACTAAGGTTTGCTAGATTGATTTATACAATCAGTCAAGTACTTTCTACAGTTTACTGCCCATTAAGATTACAGAAAGTATTGTCCATAAGTATTTGAACAAGCATAAAATCTGTTTTTTATTGCCTAAGATTGCAAAGGACCATTAAGGATTTTGAGCAGAGGAGATCCAAGTTAACTTACTCGTTTGGCAAATTTTCCAAATAGCAATGCAAGTTTACCTTTTCAATCTCCTTGATTGATTTGGAACAAGATTTTAGAAGGATAATAAAAACAACTTTTTTTTTACTCATTTATAAAGTTACTTTCATTTAAAAACATTTTCCCTAGATATTTAACATTCAAAACAACAGTATGAACCCCCTTGTCCCCGCCAGCTATTGGTTAAATAATATCACGACTGTTCTTCTACAAGGGTAGATTTAGCATTCTATAACCCATGAAGGTTGATATGCCTTTAAACAAAGAAACTACCAGAGCCACATAACACAATTAGGTGCTTTTTATGTTGATTGCAATGAAATTTGATTTTCCTTGTGTAACATTTTTGTTTTTAACCATCAAATACAAGCAATTAGAAGGAAAGAGCCTATTTGTTCAAATATTTTTGATTAGTACTTTATACACACACACATACACACACATATATATATTTATACATTAAAATGTTCCTTCTCTACTTCTGATGAGGTTACATTCTAATGGATAAAAAATGGCTCCAGCATAATCTTGGTTAACCTAATATTCCAGCACTTTTATAACATAGAAACTCTCATCACTTTGTTGTTTATTATCATGTATTTATTTGGAAAATACAACAAATACAAGAGAAAAACCGTTTATATGATGTAATTAAACAATGGGAAAGGTCAGTGCTCATGATCCCAAGTTAAACTTGTTGTTAGGTTAATTCTTTTATATATATATACATCCTTTCAACATTCTATTCATAAAGGTGAGCATGCCCCAGACCCATGTAATTATCAGCTAGATATCTGTAATTTATGACAAAAACTTTCTTTGTACCATGTTTCTTTTTGTATACTTGTACTTAGAGCTTATGATATTCTATGTATTAAAGCCTAAAATATGCTATTAACAGTATTATTGCATAAAAACAATAACAATAAAGATTGTGCAAAGATATTGAGAAACAAAGATATGAATATGTTTATAATTTTGATTTGGGCTCTCATAGTTTAGTTGGTAAAGCAGATGATTTGATTTTCAAGATTTCCACAAGGCAAAAAAGATTGAGCTTGAGTCTCACAAAGATCTCTATCTTTTATAATTGTTTCTGGTAAGCAATGTTTCTTGCTGTTGTAGAAATAACAACCTGAATGAGTTAGAATTTTAAAAAAGTTAACTTATTAATATGAGAGAAAATATTTGTTAAAATTAATAATACTCAGATGAGTCAAAAATTTTGCAATATTTTGGTAACAGGAGGCACAATTTGACAGTTCTGTGTACTTTTGCCAAGGTCATAAAGGTAAAAAATTATACAAGACTATGAGGTGTAAAGCTCGCCTGATACTCCCCAAGGGCTACTTGCCTGATTTGCCTCATTGGCTTGGAACACAGCCTTGGAATCCATAATTTTAAGCCTATCTGACCTTGCCTGATCATCAAAGTTCTTGTAACTAGAGAAAAATTTCTTGAATCATTTCATTACTGCACTATACCTTCACCTTCCATGCAACAAATCATTTTTTGCTGCTTCTGTGGCATTATGATCCAGTTCAAACTTCTAAATCAGACTATGTTGTACATTCATCTATATGGCTTTCAAATCGCACATTCAGAGTGAAGCAATACACTACCTATTAGTACACCAACTACTCCAATACTACCAACAATAGCAGGTACTTTCCATAGCTTGAACTTCTTTGGTCACATGATATATGTGCTTCAACTTAGCATGAACCAAAATAATGCAAAACGTTTGATTCATCTGAGTAACAAGAATATGTTTCCTTAAAAGTCAAGAAAAAATTCAATTTTCTTTTATAGAAATCTTTAAAATCTACTTTTCTTTTATTCTGGTCAATAAATGAAATAATACAAAAGGATGGCTTATGGTTTTGAAATTTTATTTTATTTGATAAATTTGGTTTAATTTGTTTTTTTGTTTTTTTTTGTTTAATGGCATATCAAATTTTGTGGGTTATTAAATGTCAAAACCATTCTTGTAGAAGAACAGTAGTAGTGCCTTTTAACTTATAGCTGGTGGGTGGTGAGAGTTTGTACCTTTTCCATCAGTTTGAAAGTGAACATAAAGGGTTGACTGGAGGTCAAACTCCCATTCTATGAGGTCACAGTCCAGCAAGTTAACCACTACACCAATGAAACTCAACCCTGTTTTATTAAAGAGAAAAACTATGAAATATGAATAAAACAACATAAATAATACCAACATGATTACTTATGAATTATTTTATTTTTCCTATCAATAAATTTGATTTCAGCATCAATTTCCTATAAATCTATACAAAATAGTTTGATATAAATCATTTTTTAGAATGAAAAATCTGGGAAAGATTATTTTCTTTTTCTTTGATTGCAGATTTCTATGCGTCATTATTGACTTACTATTTTATTGATGGATAACCAAAAAACTTTGCTTGGTTTATTAAATAAGAAATTTTCTGACATTCCTTTTATCTAGCAACATATTTACAGCTTTATTTCCTCTCTTTTGTCCATTGATATCTTCCTGACATCTTTAATTAAGGTGGAAGCCACACATCAAAATAACTCATCATAATCATTATCAAGACATGCCAAAAGAAAAGATTCTCTTGACTCTCACTTGCCATTCATCCCTACTGGTTATTTCACTCAGTAAATCCTTGAAATGATATATTTGATTCAAATGAAAATGTTTTCATGCCAACGAAAATAATTTGTTTTGGATTGTTTTAATGGTTTCTTTGCTTTCTTTGTTTAATGACATATAACCCTTCATGAGTAATTTAAAGTCAAAGCCATCCTTCTCAAAGAACAGCAGTAATGCTATTTAACTGAAAGCTGGGGAAAAAAAGAGGGTTTATACCTTTCCCAAGGTTATTTATTCAAAAATGAACGTAATAGTACAACTGAAGTTTGAACCCGATTACTTCAACCCCACAGTCTCACACTTTAGCCACTATACCATAGAGACTTCTCTTATGAACATTTATACCAGTTTTTCCATCTTTAATTCCTTTTTTTTCTCTTAAAATTCTTCTGGCTCCTTTTTATATATCTTCCTTCTTGTATACTAGCATGCAGTTTGGCTATTCTTTCATTATTCCTAATCGTTGACGTTCAGCCAAACTGCTTGTATATGACAGTACTTTACGATCCAGGTTTTATGGCACATAAACCAGAGAATCAATGAGTAGCACAGCTCAAGTACCATCCATTTGTGATATATAAAAAAATTCATTACATTAATCACTACAACCATAAAAACTTATAAAAATTTATGCTCTCTTGAATGTTATTGCTCATTTACTTATTGGCCATATTCTAATTTATTCTTCTCATTAATTTCATTCTGTAGAATAAATAATCATTGAATATGTCATTCTTCACTAAAATTTATGCTTAGACTTTGGAATTATAATTCTTCATTAACCCTCCAACATTATGTAAGAACTTTTACTGTTACAAACATGAAGAAATAAACACAATTTATTAATAATTTTAACAAGTATTTTCTTTTATCATTTGATATTTATTTGCTATATCTTTTATCCCTGCTCACTTGAGTTGTTAAGAACAGTACAGATCAGAAATAATAAAAGAAAATGATTGATGAGATTTGAATGAATATTCCTTTTTGCCTTTGAGAAAAAACACACCAGCTGCTCTACTAATTGAGCTTCAAAGAGTCATTGGTTAGCAAAAGCTCAAATCAAACCTATAAACACATTCTTAGCACCGTCTCTCAATATTTCCTAGTATCATGTTTGTTATTATTCTTTTTATGCTAATAATATTGATAGATGATATTTATCTGTACCTCTCACCAGATAGAATTTGACACAAGGTGATTTTAATATGGGGAGCCATGCGCAAATTGAAACTCATGCATGGAAGATGCAAAAAATGCTTGTTCCCATTGTCATTTTCCTTTTTGGGCACCTCAGGTGCCAAGCCATAAACTTAGTCCTGCAAGCAGGTATTGCCTGAGAGAACAGCCTTCTGAGACCAAGTGGTCAATTTCACACTCTCCAGCTAAAATTTAATTTTCAAATGAAACATTATATGTCATGATTATTATGATTAATTATATGCATTTACCCAACCCCTTTGCTATAGACAGGATGCAGCACCAGATCAAATTTTAAATGGAGTAAAGCTGGTTTGAATTCAGAATTTTCCTTCTCCAAGACTGGTTGCCTAACATAGGCAAAAGAACTCAATCTGCCCTACTATTATAGTTGGGGGAAGAACAGGTGGATTTATGTCTTTCCCAAGGGCATTAGCACAAAGTGAAATGCAAATTGCCTTATTCAGGATTTGAACTCATATCATTGATTCTATTTCCTTTGACAATGACACACCTTAGTTGTAACTCATATTTTATTTTTTTATTTCAACTTTTAGTTGCTTTTTATAAACTCATTCAGACTGTTATTTCCTGACAATGAGAAACAGTGAAGATTGAAAATGTGAAGCTGTTTATGAGAATTGAAATCACTTCTTTTGTTTCAGGAAAACCTGATTAAATGCATCATTTGCTCTACCAACTGAGCTACAAAGATCCATTGGTTTGCGGAAGCTCAGAACAAACCTATAGACTCTCTCCTAATTTTTTTTAAAAATTTCTCATGGTGCCATATTTTCTGTTATTTTCTTTTATACATAAATATTTTTCATTATATACTTTATTTATTTTTGGGGGGATGGAGCATTATTATTCATTTTTATTTGTATTTTCTTTCATCTTTATGGCTTCTGATCTGTGCTGACAAGGAATGACAACTCAAAAGAGTTGTGATTAAAAAATAAGTTAAAAATTAAGACATAAGTCAAATTTAATAAAAGATTTCCTCAATTTGTCAATCAGAATTTTGACTAATATTTGATAAACAAGCTCTCAATTCAAATACAGTTTTCGAGTTTTTGTTGTTAGTCATTAAGACAATAAATAGCAAGAAATATCAAGACTCTACTGTAGTTACTTATAAGTTCAACTTGGATTTGGCAAAGGTTAAAAGTACAGGACACCTAGAAGGGACTGAACTCACTACTCAGTTGTAATTGGTCTTTGAGATTAACTTAATTACCATTACACCAACAAGAGCTGTTTCAATTGTAAGTTTAATTTAATTCTGTCGCAAAATCATTGCTTTCTATTGCAAGCAACAATGCTTCATTTATTATAAACTGACATTTTGTTAAGTATATTTTACCAACCAGATATATATTCAGTATACGAAACAAAAAAAAAAAGGTTTCTGTTATGGTACCCAACCTGCAGTCGGTAATGAACTCTTCCATGACTATTAATACCGGGCTTTGTACTTATTCCCGGTGAACACTTGGCAGTCGGACTGACTTCTAACACTTTGTACATATGTTCTATTATACTTTGTTAATATACTTTGTTCCACACAAACCCGAGTTGTGTTATTCTTCCGGACCCTTTATTGGTCCACAACAGTTTCTAAGGGTTAAGGAAGATTTCCAGTTGGTTCAAAGAATTCAAGTGAATTCTTATCATCTCTTAGAAACAAGAGGAATTTTTTCTTATGCTTTATTTGCATTTTATTTCATAAGACTTCAGGAAAGAAAAACAATGACTTATTTTTTTAACATGGCAGATTTTCAGATCATAAACATATGCTTTGGCTATAATTAAGTTATTATATGTCATTATGTGGTACTCTTGAAAAAAAGTTGATATTTCACACATTTTTTAAAATATCCGATGGTTTCAAATAGCAACAAAGTAGAGTGGATTGTACTCAGACACTCTGCCTGACCGTTGGATTGAGGGTAAGCAGCAAATAATAGTCTGTATGTAATTTACAGCTCAATCCTCCAGGAACTGTTTGAATGGGAGAGACATGAAGGGTGGTCCACTATCACTGCTTAGTTCCTCAGGGGCGCCGTATATTTGGAATATGTCTCAACTAAATGAGATAAGCTTTGAGGTGTTAGGCTGGCCAAAGCTCAAGTGATATAGAATTTACCAGCCCATCAATCTATCAGCACATGCTAGGTATCCATGGTTTCCAACATAGAAGAAGTCCTTGACAATCTGCTGGGACGGCCTATCAGGGAATGGTGTCAACAGCTCTCTTGGTTGACTTAGGGTGATTTTTGAGCACACCATGCAATTGGCTCTGGCAGTACAAATTGTGGCATTAATTCCAGGCCAATATACAAATTCATTGGCACGGGCCTTCTTGCCGACTTCGCCTTGGTGTACAGAATGCAGGCTATGCAAGACTTTTGGACATTGAGCGGTGGGGATGACGATCCTTTTGTCTAAGAGCACTAGGCTGTTGTCAGTACTGAGGCTGGGCCTCACTTCCTAATATTCGCAGACCTCGGCCACGGTGAGGCTGTGCATGCTAGGAAATCCCTTTTGTATTGTCTGTATTAGCTTGGTGTTTTGTGGGTTGCTGCGTCCGGCCACACAGATGAGGTCCAGTGAGGTGAGTGCCATGCTTCATTCACCCTAAACATTGCTAATATGGCTGTTGAATCGACCTAAATATTCATGTCATTAGACTCTGTGATGTCTGACTGACAAGTTTTTGTAGAAAGTATATTTAGGAGTGCTTGCAAAATGGCTACTGAGTTGCGGGAGATTGCATCAGAGGCTTTGTGCCACTTCCCAGGGCAGTACTGGATGATAAACCTGTACCCTAAGGTTTTTTCTTTTAGTCTAAATTGTCATGAATTTGAGATCTTCCTTTGATCTTTATCGCCAAATAATCCTTTTACTCGTTCGGGATTTGTGATCACTATGAGGTTAGAGCCATTCATAAGAAACATGCAGCATTTTTCTAATGCCCATGCAATTGCTGCTGCCTCGCCTTCGATTGACGCGTATCAATGCAGAATCTACTGCCAGCAAATATCATGTGCCAGCCTTCAGGACATCAGACTGAGGCTTTGTCAGTTATGTATGAACAATGTTTCTGCAGGAGTAGGAAGCCCATTCCTCTTTGCTCCAGTCTGGAGTGAAGCAGGTGACACGATCCTTTTCAAATGTAGCAATGTTGTCCCATCCTGGAATAAGTCAACTATAACCTGTTTGGAGAGTTGGAATGCAGCTGAGAGGCTCTGGTTCTACATGAAGTGCGAGTCCCATTTGACAAGATCATGGAACAGAATATAACAGGATCCAGCGAGTATGCCCAGGCCATTTGGTTAACTAATCAAAACTATGACCAGGCATCGGTTAGTGTTCTCAGGATTGAAAAATCGCCTCCAGCATGGAATCAGTACGGTTTACTCCAGAGGGCATTACCTGGAGGCCCCCAAACGTCACTACATCCTGGTAGAACTGGAATTTATCCTTGTTAAGGACCATTCCGTTTTTGCATAATGGAGAAGGAAATCGAAGGTGTGGTAGAAGGCTTCTTCGATATTGGAGTCGTAGAGAAGGGTGTCGTCTACGATCTTCACTTTGCAAGGAATGTTCTTCATTATCTCATCGTACCTCCAAGTATAGGCATCTCCAAATGCAAGGTAGCATTGGAGCATCCTGAAGTACATGAATCTTCCCCATTCTGTGATGAAGGTGGGATCATTTATCTAAGAGGACGGAGTGGTATCCATCAACAGCGTCTAAGACTGTTTTCTTTTGTTTCAGTAGGACTTTTTGTACCAACTGGAATGGTGACTCTGTTCCCGCTTACATTGGGAATTTAAGTGCTGGCAATCTATGGTTCTTCGTGGCTTACCATTTTTCTTGGCAGTAATGACCATTGTGCTACACCAATCAGTGGTCATGCCTACTGGTACTGAGGTTATGATGGCCTATTTCACGTCTTCCCAAAGGGCCAGATTTACTGATTCTTTGAAGTGGAAAGGCACCGGAATTACGCTCGACTTTAGGGATTGCTCTCTCTTTTAGGTAGATGTGGGCAGTGGGACCAGACATGGGTGGGAATGTCCCACAGTTTTTAAATGCTGTTTTGGCGAAGTGTTCAAGGGGCCAATCCTTTCTGCTTGTTTCTGTTTGGGGGAAATGGAAGGTTTTTGGATACTTTGGTTGTTGATCCTCACCCTCGTCGAGTTTGGAGCTGGCATTTATGCCTGCTAAGGATATATGTTGTGTTAAGATATTTTCTTGGGTTGGTAATGTAACCGCATGGTTTGGAAAATATACCGGCAGTATTCCAACGTTAATTCAGGCTGCTTTGCTGAAGTAAAACCGATGGATTTTTCTGAATATGTAGAGAGCTTATTTAGTTATTCTCCCTTGTATTATGAATTTCACCGGGATCCAACCCTGATGTACGAGGGTGAAGCCTCCTACTGCCCGAATGACATTCCTTGATAGGATGAGGTTGTTCATTGTGAACCCCATATTTATTAGGTGCTCAAGCCACCCTCAAAGCATATGATGGCTTCAGTTTAGTGCCATGAGCACTTGGGATATCCTTAGCGTGTCTGGAATCAGCTTTTGCTGAGAACAAAATTACATACGCGTCTATTTCCATGATTTGGTTTGTCTCTTCAGATGTATACGTGCCGGTTGTTTGCTTGAATTTGATGTGGGATATGAGCATGTCCATGGTGGCTTCATTGGTCTCTTGGCTTTTTATGACAGCTCCTCCAGGATTTTTAACCTGGCACACCCTCGGAAGGTTGTTAGGCTTCTCACAATTGCTGCAAAATTTTACCCCATGCTGGTTTTTTACATGGCTAGAGCCTGTCCCTGAGACGCCAAGCTGGTGGCTGCCGCAACCTACGCAAGCATGATGGCTAGGTCCAGCACTGCAATTGCTGTAGTCAGAGTAGGTTCTGCTGCACACATTCCAAGTATTGACTTTTGAAGTATTGTTTTTCTACTGGCGATATGTTGGCATTCGGGCAGTGGCTATGTCTGAGGTGATGGCCGTTGAATTTTGGTCTCGTAATGCTGATTCAAATGCTTCTGCATGGTAGATGTTCTGCCCAAGAGATTCAAGGGTTCCAGCCATGGACAGTAGATTGGTCTTTGATGTACATGTCCGATAGGTCATGCTCACATGGGGGACATCAAAAGTCGCAGTCCAGGGCCGTTCCCCTGAGGTAGACGAGATAGCTTTGTTTCGGCTGATTTCCGCTTTGCGACATAGAGGCAAAAGTAAGACGATGGACGATGGGGTTCGATCTCTGAGTGAACAATGCTTTTATCATCCCAAGTACTTCGTCTGGGTCAATGGTGAAGAAATTAGGGTGGGTGTTGACTATAGCATTTTGCACGGCCTCATCAGTGCAATTGTATACGTGGACATTGGCTTGAGATCTCGGCATGTTCGTTATTTTGGAAAAAGACATCCCAATCAATTCGGAATTTTCTGAATTGTTGGGGAATCATTTCAAGATTGAGCCGGGGAAGCTTGGCTGCTGGTGCTTTTGTATAGGTTGTCTGGGAGGTGGCTTTCTTAGCCTGCTTAACATGGTTTCTCCCATTGATGTGACTCCCAGCTCCTTCAATATCGATCAATCCATCATCTGTAAGTTCTCCCTTGTCAGCTTCTTGTCAGTGAACTATGCTGCATGGATTTTGGCTGAGTCGGCGGAGATCTCAATTTTCGGGTTTCATCAATCCTGTTCACAACGCCATATTGAGTTTCATCAGTGATCAAAATCAGCAGTCTGTTGCGTAGCAAGCTGAGTCAATTGCAGAATGAGCTCTGAAGCAGGAAAGCTATTTATGGCACGTTGGAGCATTCCATCGTTCACACGTGGGCAAGTTCATTCCCTGGATTGCGATTGATTCCTGGTCTATTCGTGGGTATATATATATATATATATATATACCAGCTTTTACTTTAGTGGTTTTGCTTGGACTGTATAGAGTTACAGCATGTTTTATTTTTGTTTGCCAACTGGATGCTAGCTAGAAACCCTTATGCCAGTAAGTGTTATTACTATAATTATTCTGGACCCTCCACCACAGGCAAGATCTGACATAAGATCAAATTTTAAGTGGAGTAAAGCTGGTTTGAATTCAGAGACTGGTTGCCTAAGGCTAAAGACCCCAGCCTGAATTACTACTTACTCTTCACTAGGGATGAGGGAGAGAAGAGATGGATTTATGTTTTCTCCAAAGGCATTAGCATAAAGTGAAATACAAACAGTATCATCCAGGATTTAAACTCAGATCACCGATTCCATTCTTTACAACAATAACTATTATGTTAAACAAGTTTCCTATGTTAGTTCTACCCACCCATTTTCATTTGACATGTTCGGTACACTTTTTGCCCTTGCTGGGGGGGGGTTATATTAAGTTGATCACCTGTTTCTATGAGGCCTTCCCCCTGACAATACCTCCTTAGCAGAGCTAAGTTTATTGCTTGGCACCTGAGTTACCCCTAAAAAGGAATGCTAAAGGGATCAAGCATAAGTATTGATTTGTACATGGCTCCCCTACTCTAATAGAATGACTCCAAGTCAAATCTGACAAGGCAGAAAGATGCAGGAATCCTTTTAACCACATTTTGCATTATAAAGATGCACAGCTTAATTGTTATCACCTCAGTAAATGAACTCATCAAACCAAGTTCAAACCCCAGACAAGGTTATTTACATTTCACTTTTCTGCTAATACCATTTTATTCATCGTCATCATGTCGTGCCACAGGCACGGATATCCCTGACCCTCTCTCGCCACTTCTCCCTATCATTCATCGCCTCTGGCAGGTCTTCAGGGCTACATCCCGTATCGTCACATAGCTGCTGTATGTATGTTTGAGCTGGTCGTCCTGCTTTTGCTTGGCCATATGCGGGGGTCCATAGGAGTACGTCACTTATGAGCTCGTCCTTGCTTCTCCAGCAGTGTCCTGCGTGTCTGGTTCGTCTAACTTAATACCATTTAGAAAAGCATAAATCCCTCTTTCTAACTACCATTTACGGGTAAATAGTATGGATGCGGGGGCTCATTAGTTGTTGTAGAACTAGTCCAAGCAAAAGCAGTAGTATAGTCCTCAGACAATTGGGTTGCCTCACTTGACTAAAAATAACAACACACGACTAGCAGCCCTTCCTCAGTATACCTCTGGTCAACTCGTTCGTTCTGTCAGTCAGTCAGTCAGTCAAAAAAGCAGTCTGCAAAGAACAACAACCCCACTCCTGCTGCTGGCATGCGCTTTTATGCAAGTTCAGGCATATAGAAATTTACATGCGAGGTAGATTTCTTCTTGTGAGAGACGAGATCTGCACACTATAACTTCTGCCTCCAGAAGTGAACATATTTTTTACTGCTTGACAAGCAAGGCATAGTCTTACATGCTTTGATCCACGAAGTAAACTTCTTCTGACGCTACATTAGTATTTGAAAAGCAAATGGTCAGGGAGAAGAAAAAAACCCTCTAAATCCAAAATGAAGAGGCATGGGGCAAGCAGTTTCACCTCATAAAAGTCTACTTGGTAAAAAACCACAGTACCATCACATATGTGGTGTGGCCCTATACCCGCTCAAGGGTGCTGGATATTAAAAAAAGAGATTGCAATTTGATAAAATTGGGTAGATTTTCATATATTGGTAAAGTATTCTCTATTCATTTTCTTTCACTAAATTAATTTATTTGCTTGATAATGACATAATGGCAACTTGAGTTCAAATTCTAAATGAAGCTGTTGGTATTTCACATAGCGCTAATACTCTCTTACCGGCTCATTGGCCTAGTGGGTAGAGTGTTCGCCAGTGGTCCGGGAGACCTGGGTTCAATCCCAGGTGGCGTCATACCAAAGACTTTAAAAATGGTACTTGGTGCCCCCTTTCTTGACACTCAGCAATATAAGGTATGTATCAATGGTAAAGTGGAGCAATCCAGGGAAAGGAGTTGTGTCCCCCCACTACACCTTAGTGTAGTAGCTATTGAAAAGGGAGCCTTCTGGTCACCCTCGACTATGATCGCCAACTTTACTTTACTTACTTTAATACTCTTTGGAAATGTATGAATCCAACTATTTAACTTCCAGCTATAGGAAAATAAGTAGAGCAGACTGGGCTGTTTGAAAAAATTCTGATATCAAACCATTTGAAGACCTGGAGAGGGATGGGCTCTGCTTGGTTGTTCTTACCCAAGACACACTACATGAGTATCATCCTCCATTACTAAACTGGATTAAAAGACCACTGATATTAATTCATATCTGAAATATCAGATAAAAATGTTTTTGCTAGATTTTGTTGAAAAGTACAATATTTATAACCCTGAATTGATATTTCTTGGGGTATAGACTTACACAATATATAATTCACTCACAGGAAATAATAATCAAGGTTTAAAGGTTATTTAGTAAATTTGAATATATAATAAAAAAATTAAAGTAAATAAAAATGAATAACTTAGCAAACAGTATATTGAAAAATATACAAAAAAAATAATTTTTCTGATAAACAACAAGAGGAGTCCCTATAGTGTAGTGACTAATGTGCTGATGTTTTAGTAACTGATATAAGATATCAACAAGCATAGAGTGCAGAATGAGAACAATCTACCAGAGGAGACTTGGTAAAGGGTTTGGCTCAAAAATCTTAAAACATTACCAAATATGATATTGTGTTTATTGTCGTATAACATGATGAATGAATGAAGGACCATAACTCTTCGTTCACAAAAATATAGTTCTCACATCTATTTCTTCTTAGGTAGATGGAGACACATGAATGACTGCTATATTAACCCATAACTTCTTCTTAGCTGTGTTGTGCCATATTCAGGGCCTTTTGTCTTCATTGAAAAGACGTACTCTTCTGTGGACCACTGTGGGTCACTGTCCACCCACCAGCTGCTCTCCACAACTCTAGTGAATGCAACTGGCTGTTACTCTGTACGTGCCTGTGTATATATAATTTCACAATGCCTTGCGTTTCTTCTTGTTAACCCATGTAATCTGCTTCTGCTTGTTTTCCAGTAATCAATCTTTACACAGGTGCATCCTGTGTAGAAAAATCCCCAATTGATGGCTCTGTCAAAGGTCAATATGCAACATTATAATAATAATCAAACTAGTCTAAGTATTATTAAGTAGCAACATATATGGAAAGATACTTTAGTTTCTAAGTTATAACATCTTAACTCTATTACCCTAACAAAAATTCCTCTTGAATGTGCTATTTTTGTTGTTATAGTTACAAAATTTGAATCATTATAAAATAATTACTATCAATAGCTTTCATAAAGGGAAGTAAGCAATTATTAACTATTAATAGTTCTCTCCCTTGAAAAATTTTTATAATTAGGGTGAGAACAAATGCAGAAAACATTATTATTAATTTGAAAGTTAAATTGGAAATTGCTTTATTCTCTAAACAAAAACTTGTCTTCATATGTTTTCTTTACTGGGTTACACAAACAAATATGGAAGAATTGAATCCTTAAAATATAAATAATCTTATTTGTTACAAAAAAATCGTGAACTGTAAAAGATTTTAAAAAATAAGAGATTAAATGAACATTAGTAACTTGAACTTGATATTTTTTATACAATATTTCTTTTGTTTCATTAAGGTACAGAGGATATAACAACTGAAATGTTGTAACCAAAAACTATGGCAAAGACTTCAGATTGAATTAATTTGTCCATAACAAAAATGTTGGTCTGAGTGGTATTGATAAAAAGTAACAAAAATCAAGATGAAAGAAATAAAAGTGAATAATGGTTATTAATGTTTTTAATCTCATAAAAATTCAAGATAAATTTCTACCAAATAAACAGTGTCACTGAAACCTTACTGAATAAAATGTGTAGTAAATATGAATTTTCCTAGATAAAGATGATTTCAGTTTGTATAAGAACTATGGATATAAAAATATCAGTAATCCATTCAGCAAATAAAACAAAACTTGCCAGACATTAAACATAACCTCAAAATGAAACACAGATATATCAATACTATTCTTATTTATATATTTACAATTATATACTGAAAGAAAAGATTTACACTCTATCAGTGTATTTGCAATGATAATATCAGTCAAGACTTGGGTTTAATATCTCTGTATCGTAAGGTTACTCAAAATTGATTTGCTCATCTCCACTTGGCTCCATATGCTGAAAAAATAGATTTTTGCTCTATCAGTTTTAATATCAGTCAAGACTTAGGTTTAATATCCCTGTATCTTTGGGCTACTCAGAATTGATTTGATCATTTCAACTTGGCTCCATACAGTTGAAGAATAGATTTGTGCTCTATCAGTCATAACATATGTCAAGACTTAGGTTTAATGTCTCTGTATCTTTGGGCTACTCAGAATTGATTTGATCATTTCAACTTGGCTCTATATCCCAAAGAATAGATTTGAGCTCATTTAGAGATTTGCTATGATGAATTTATGCATCTATTCTGATCTCTGCTCAACAGAATAAAACAAAAACAATATGGTTCATCTGATTCAGTTTTTTTGGTAAAATAACACCAAAATGTCTTTACTATAAAATCAAAATAATCTTTATTGATAAAGGAGTTCAATAATTTCAAAGTCATTAAGGATTTTTGATATTCTGATGTAAGTAAGGGTGTATCAAAATTATTTTCATTTTTTAATGACCTTTACTTCAAAGGTTGTTTAAATATTCTTCTAAAAATTATCTATATCTCTACTGCATAATTATTTTCACTTAGAGCAAGATCTTTACACCAGTTTTAACAGGTGATTTTTTAATTGAAGTTTGAGTAACAGCAAAGATCCTCAGGTCTCCAGGATTCTGTTAAATATTCTCATTGATATCAATAGTTCTGTGGTCAGGAGGGTCTTAATTCTTCCATTGATCTTCAGTACTTCCAAGCTTTTGGAAACTATTCCACGGGCACCAACTACAATTGGTACCACTGTCACCCTCATGTTCCACAGCTTTTTCAATTCCTTGGCAAGTTTCAAGTATTCGTCAATCTATTTTTTTTCTTTTATTTTCAGTCTTTGGTTTGCTGGAATGGGAAACTCCACTAGTTTGTAAAGCCTAGTTGGCTGATGCTGTAGAATACACTGACTGCATTTTCGCAGAGAGGTAAGACCCTCCCCACACAATGATTGTCCTGTATATGAGATTAAACCATCTGATGATAACTGGAGTGTTTGGGGAGTGCGGAATAACCCTTCATTGCCATTGCTTCAGGTCCATTCTGGCCTGGAGCGGTAGCACCTGATATGGTTCTATCTATGGGTAAAAAAGAACTATTTAACATTTAAACTGAGTGTAAATAAATCACTTCTGTGAATAGCATTGTTTGAAATAGAACTGTTTGATCATTTAGATATGTTTAAACAAATGACTGATGTTTAACTGAATTGTTAGGGATACGCAACAATACTTGGAACTATTTAACTTTGTTGACTTATGTTTCCAAATCATATAGATCTGATATATATGTATAAACTGGATTAGGTATTAAATAACCAACAATGGTTGATATGCCATAAAACCAAACCAAACCAAACCAAACCAAACTAGTAGTTAGATTTATTTCTTCTTCTTAATTAATACAATGTCGGGTCTTCTGTCCAGGACTGAGTGATCTGTATTTATCTCAATTATTATTATTATTATCCTATTCCCTATGAGTCTGAGTTTTTCCCACCAGTGTTAGCTGGTTGTCTTTCATTGGAATCTGAGTGACAGCAAGTCTCCAGAACTCTTCTCAGTATCCTGTATGATCTCAACAATGCAGTTGTCTGGATGGTCTCAATTCTTCCTCCAATTTTCAGCGGTTCTAATCCTCTTTCCATTCCTTTAGGAACCATTTCATGTGCACCAACGACAATCGGTATCACCATCATCTATACATTCCACAATTATTTCAGCTCTCTGGCTCGAAAAGCAAGTATTTGGTTTTTTTTTTCACTCTGTGGTCTGCTGGAATGGCAAAATCCACTAGATGACAAGTTCTCTCTTTTTTCTTTATTAGCACTAGGTCTAGTCTTCTGGCCAGAATTACTTATCCATTTGTATTTCCTCTGTCTTTTCTTGACACATACAGTCTATATTAACTTTTGGATGTAACACCTTGTACAGAGTCATCAATTTTCCTGTACTTTGGTCTATTTGTTTGAGTTCTCCTTTGTCAATTTTAAGAATAGTCTCAAGCATCTTTTAAGAGGGATTGCTCAGGTGTTTATTCCTTTTAATGAGATTTCTGTTGCAGAGCTTATTTTCAAGAAGCTTTCTCATTCTTCTGAAGAACTTGTTCCTCATTTTTTCCTTCATCTCTGATTATCAGATGATATCCACTTACAATATTCCCAAGTACTTGAAGTTTTCCTTTTCTTTAATTGTTGTAATGCATTCTTGATTTAGTAATTCTTTTCTTTCCATTGATTCTCCTTTCCCACTTTCATTATCAGCATGGCACATTTATCAATGCCAAATTCCATTCCTATAATCTGGCTGTATGTTCTTATAGTTTGTATCAGAGTTTGAAGTTCTTTTTCAATTTTTGCAAATAGCTTCATGTCATCCATGTATATAAGGTTATAAACGTTTTCTTGTGACTTTAAAATTTTTTACATTTCCTAAGTATGTGGTTAAGTGGCATCATTGCTATAATAAATAGCAATGATAAGAGCCAGTCTCCTTGGAAGATATCACTTTGGATTTTTACCTTTGCAATGGTAATTATTATAATTATTTACAAGGGGAGATAAAAAAAAAATGTATCAAGACTGTATCATTAATTTCTTTTATTTAAGATTTGAAATTTAATATTCAAATGAAAATATGTGCACAGCTGAGGAAGGAAACTAATATTTTCTTCATTGTTGATTTTTGTCTAGGTAAATACAGCTTCAGTCTTGATACTTTTTGAAAAATCCTCAAATTATCATTATATATATTCATATATCATATATATCCTATCATTATATGTTTTAGATGTTATAACGGTAGATATAAGTACCAAAGTTCTGGCAATTTTATGAGATTGTTCTAAACTTTGCTTCAGCTGTACTTACAATGTTTATGAGATCCAAGAATTGAATGAATATATCTAATCATAGTGCCCAAAACTTGTTTAAGCATTTTATGAAGGTGGACTAAAAAGTTCCTTAAAAAAAACTCATAAGCAGTTGACATGATCAGCTGCTGATGACTTTTTGACCAATGGGACCCAAACACTGCAACAAATGAGGGGACCATATGGGTGACTATGTTGAAAAATAAACATCATGAGAGCATGTTGGTCAGCCTAAGAACTTTTCAGCAGACACGTGTCATTAATAATTATTTGAAATAAAACACATAAGTAGATGAACATTTGTACTGATTTTGATGATTTTAAATGAAAGAGAAGAAGCCAACCACTTGTACTGAAAAACATTTAAAAAGTTAGGATCATTGAAAGATTTCATAATTATTGCATAATATTCAAAACACAGGAGCTCTTAAATGATTAGACCATATGAACTGTCAGTTTATCAAATGAATAAAATTTTGATACACTCTAATAACTATTTCTTTATGTTACCTATATACTTTATTTGTTGGATATAAACTATTTTCCTTTTTATTTGATCAGTATCAATGTTATCAATCACTAACACTATCCCTTAATAGCTATCATATTTACTGTGTGCAGTTTATATATAAATGTAACAACTATGATCAAACATATAGTAGTTGTATTAGTTGTAGTTCTTGACTACTTCTGTCCCATTATAGTTGTTACATCTGGTGTTCATAATTTAGATGCAAATGTTACAACTATTATGGGGCACATATCAAAAATTAGAAAGTAAATAAATGCCACACATTCTTCAGTTCAATATTCTGATGATTGTGTCATTTCTGAATACATGAATCTTTCATTTGTTATAATAGATAGATATAACAGAAAAAATTATATATATATATATATATATATATATGTATAATTTTTTTCTGTTGGTCTAATGAGAGAAAAAATAAAATTCATTAAAATTAATAGGTCCATAAGAGAATTTGCTTTTGGGTCATTTATTTTTCTTCTACACATGTTTCTGATATTTAAAATCATCTTTAATAACCTAAAACCAAATTCATTTGTGAACCATAATCGTTTAAAATTTACTTCGCAGCTAATAGCTCCTCGTGGCTGAATGGTTAGAGGCTTTGGCTTGGCGTTTGAGTCAACCGGGTTTCGATCCCAGCTACGGGAAGCTACTGTCTAGCCACACTGATGAGTTCAGATAGAACGAAACAGATCTGTCTGTGGATGACTATAGATATATATATATATATAGTTTGCTATATTTATAAATAAAGAAGTTGATTGAGCATATATATCTTGATCAGTTTGGTATATTTGTTCAGTGGCATATCAACTTTTTATGGGTCATTAAAGGCTAAAATTTGATTCATTTGTAATCGTAGACATAGTCGAGGGTGACCCAAAGGCTCCTTTTTCAATAGCTACAACACTGAGGGGTTGAAACAAGTGCTACTCCTTTCCCTGGATTGCTCCACTTTATCCTCAACACATACCTTATATTGCTGAGTGTTAAGCAAGGAGGCATCAAGTACCATTTTTTGAGTCTCTGGTATGACTTGACATGGGATTGAACCCCAACCTCCTGAGCTTTTGCCAAAGATTCT
Organism: Sepioteuthis lessoniana; assembly: GCA_963585895.1. Classification (NCBI taxonomy): domain Eukaryota; kingdom Metazoa; phylum Mollusca; class Cephalopoda; order Myopsida; family Loliginidae; genus Sepioteuthis; species Sepioteuthis lessoniana. The sequence goes on along the minus strand of OY757912.1, from coordinate 6,807,987 downwards.
AACTGTTAAGCCAATGTAATAATTGAATTTTCAATGTTCCATTGCATTTTTTCTTTTGAATTGCCAAAAATCATTTGTTTGCACTGTTAAATTCTATTCTTATTCAATTCAAATAATTTGCAAATAAATCTATTTGATCTATAAATGGGACTCTAACATGTACTTTTACTTTGGGTCAAAGTGAACCTGGGAGTAATAGCAATGAAGGGTTTCACTACAAGATGCAGTTTAGAGCCATACCTGTATATATCTAATTAGAACATATATATATATATATATATATATATATATATATATATATATATATATATAGTGTAATCGGATGGAAACTCAAACCTGGTTAAGTTGTCATTATAAATTTATTAAACATATATTGTAAAAAAGAATAATCCACACCCACTGTCTTCGGACACTGACTGGATATTATCATCATCATCATCATGTCGCGCCGACTGCGCGGATATCCCTGACCGTCTCTCGCCATTTCTCCCTATCACTCATCGCCTCCGGCAGGTCTTCAGGATTACAACCCGTGTCCTCACATAGCTGCTGTATGTAAGTTCGTGCTGGTCGTCCCACACTTGCACATCCATGAGTGGGGGTCCACAGGAGTACATCGCTTATGAGCTCGTCCTTGCTTCTCCAGCAGTGTCCCGCGTGTCTGGTTCGTCGAACTTGTATAGTTTTTGTGATGGGGGGCAAGTGTCCGTATAGTTGGAGTCTCGTGGGGTGTTGTCGCCAGGACTTGTTTAATACTGCTCTCAACATTCTTGTGTAATTTCCGTCCAGCCTCCTCTCCAGCCGCTTCGTAAGCGTCCATGTGGTGCATCCATATAGCAGTATCGACACAACCGCTGCCTGGAAGAAACTGCGTTTCATTTTATCTGTTAGGTCCGACTTCCATATGATCGAGAGCCTATCGATAGCTGTCCATGCCTTCGTCAGTCGTGTGTCGATGTCCTTCTCGGTTGATGAGACGCTACTTCCTAGGTAGGTGAATTTGTCGACTAGTTTCAGAGAGGCTCCGTCTAGTGTGGCAATGTTGCCTGTTTGGTTGTAACACATATATTCGGTTTTGTTTGCATTGACATGTAGGCCAATGCCAGCTGCAGCTCGTTCCAGACTATGTAGTAGTGTCTCTGCTTGATTAGGCGTATTCGCTAGTAACGCCAAGTCATCAGCGTAGTCGGCGTCCGTGATTGTTTTTGCGGGGTACCTTTTGCTTCTTCTCTTAGTCAGCTCAAAGCCATTTTCTCTGATTTTGTCGATCGAAGTCCTAAGCACATAGTCTAGACAGATGATAAAGAGGTACGGGGCTAGTGTGTCTCCTTGTAGTACTCCTGCAACAATGTCGAAGTATTCCGTGTCTCCATCTGGTGAACGTACTTTTACTTTGGTGTTTCTGTAGAGAATCATTATCGCTGCTACGGTTTCTTTTGGTAGGCCGTAAGCTAGTAGGATTTGCTCCATCTTCCCTCTGTGTATGGAATCGAAGGCCTTGGTAAAGTCGACAAATAGTAATGTCGCCTGTAAGTTTTTTGCCCGAACGCCTTCCAGGATTCTACGGATGGTCAGTATTTGTGAGGTTGTGGATCTATTTCTCCGGAAGCCATTTTGGTTTTTCCTAAGGATGTTTTCCATTTTGGGTTCTATGCGGTTTCGTAGTAGGGCATTGTAGATTTTGGCTGCTATGGATGTAAGTGTTATCCCTCGGTAGTTCTTGGCTAGTCCGAGGTCGCCTTTTTTAGGGAATGGAAGGATGCATCCCTTCGTCCATCGTTCTATCCTATTTTGACTATAGACTGCGTTGCATTGCCGGAGCAGTATATCGTCGAATTGTCTCGTCTTCCACACTTCTGGGGGGATCTCGTCTAGCCCCGCCGCTTTCCTATTTTTAATTCTTCTGAGAACCGTGTCGAGTTCTTCTTTGGTGAAAGGACCTAGTTTTACGTCTAATTGCTTACTAATAATTCTGGTGATCGGTTCATCCGTTATTTCCGGTGGGTTTCCTAGTAGATTTTTGAAATGCTGTTCCCACAGTTTTATTCTTTCTTGTTGGCTTGCAGCTTTCAATTTTGCTTTGGCTGTGCTCTTTCTTCCACTTACTTCGTTTATTGTTTGCCAGGCTATCCTGGATTGCCTATCTTCCACCGAGTCTCTAATCTTATCTATCTGATTTTGTACGTATTCTGCCTGTTCTTTTAGGTATATTCCTGTTAATTGATGTTGCGCCTTTTCTAGTTCTCGTGCATTTGTATTTGTTGGGTTCTGTTGATAGTTTTTGGAGGCAGTCTTCACAAGTGCACGTTTTTCTCTAGCCGCTAGCGTTTCCCAAGGGACTCTATATTTAGTTCTAGGTTTTGTTGGAATACACTTTTCTGCCGCCTCCAGGTGCGCTTCTACAAAATTTTCATATTCGTCATTTGGGGTGCCTATTTCTACCTTCTCTTGTAGTGCTTCGAATCTGTTTCTTAATTCTAATGCATATTTGTCTCTAATATCTCTGTTGTTGAGTAGGGCCCAGTCATAGTGCTTGGTCGTGGCTTTACGTGTGGCGTTTTTTCTTAGGCTTAGTCGTACTTTGGCCGTAACTATTCGATGATCGGAGGACACACCCTCGAAGGAGGAGTATGCCTCGCAATTCATCGCACTGTTTCTCCATTTCCTGTTTATAAGGACGTAGTCTATCTGTGCTTTACTCTTATTTGCGTATGTGTAGGTCCATAATTTCCCCTCCCTTTTTTGAAAGTTTGTATTGAGGCAGGTTAATCTATTTTCTATCATGAAATCTATTAAATGCTGTCCATTCCTGTTAGACGCGTAGTGTAGGCTGTATTTGTTGTGTCTGTTTTTCCCGATTTGTGCATTCATATCTCCGCCAATGACTAGCAGGTTGTGTTTCGGAATGCTACGTACTAGGGAGGATAGATCTTCGTAGAAGGTGGCTATTTCGTTTTCTTCGCTAACATTGGTAGGGCTGTAGCAGGAGATAATTGTTGCTTTGGGGTTGCCATTAAACGTTGCGGCCATCATCCTAGGTTGTATTCTCTCAATGCTGTTCAGTGTTTTTAACGCTCTCGGTCCTAGAAGTATTCCCACCCCTCCTACCGATGCATTGACAGAGTTTTTCCATGCCGATACAGTCACCAGCATCCATCCATTTCCAGTTTCGTGATACTTGATATCTTCGGTGTGCGTGTATCGGTGCTCTTGTATGCAAATTATATCTATCTTATGTTCTACGGCTGATGCAGTTAGCTCTGCTAGTTGACCTATTCTATTTAGGGTTCTCACGTTAAATGTCGCTATCTGTATTGTTTGTTTGCATTTTAGTAGTTTATGTTTGTTTTTGAGCTCTGTAGCTGATTTTTCGAACACCGAGGCCAGGGCTCCAACCTCAGCAGGACGCGCCCCTTTTTTACCCGCGCGAAGAGCGATGCGGTTTATGGATCTGGTTTGAGTACTAGTCATGGTTATCTTTCGATGGCTGTTTTTGTTCTCATCTATAGAAGCCACTCTTATAGATGAGCAGCAGTAGTTCCCCGATCGAACTGGCAATATATATATATATGTGTGTGTGTGTGTGTGTGTGTGTGTGTGTTTGTGTGTGCGTGTGTATGAATACATAAACAACAGATAGATGAATACAGAAATATTTCAAAGTAATCTGTTTATTCAATCCATGAGATCAAATTCTTTTATCCAATGAAATAGATCACCTCGTAAGTTACATCTTTTGTTAAAGTATATCTAGTTAATTGGTAGTTGTGATTTCACTCTCTGTATTGGGTAGTGTATAAACCATCATATAGTTTGGTTCAAGGGAAGAGACAAACAAACAATATCACAAGGATAAAATAACTTGAAAGAATTAACCAACACAAGTTATCTTTGAAGTACAGATTGGGAAATAGAAAAAGTCTACTCTTGTAAATTGAATAAAGGGTTTGGTTTGAAAGTCCCATGAGAGACTATGAGAGATACCTGAAAACCAAAACCACACTGGTGAAAATGTGTCACAACATTTCAGCCATTGTGATCTCTGGTCTTCAGATATCTTTTCATATTTGGTATCTGTCATAGGTAAGTATTTGTCAAAGTCAGGTATTTGTCATAGTTGAGTATTAGTCATAGTCAGGTATCTATCAAAGTAAAGTATGTCATAGTCAGGTATTTGTCATTGTCAATTATCTTTCATAGTCAGGTATTTGTCATAAACAGGTATTTATCATATTTAGGTACCTGTCATAGTCAGGTATTTGTCATGTCAACTATCTTTCATAATCAGGTATTTGTCATAAACAGTTGTCTGTCATAGTGAGGTACCTGTCATAGTCAGGTATTTGTCATTGTCAACTATCTTTCATAGTCAGGTATTTGTCATAAACAGATATTTGTCATAGTCGAGTTTTTGTCATTGTAAGGTACCTGTCAGAGTAATAACAAACAAAATGAGGATATTTCTTGTTGGTGGTCTTTATCAAAATTTTATCTTCTCTTCTTTATTTCTATTCACTTGAATTTTTTCAGGTTTAAAAATCATAATTAAAAAAAGAGAAAAAATGTAGGGCAGTCATTCTGGATCCAAAATATGAATTAGTATTTTATTTGGATATAGAGAAAATATCGTTCTGTTCTAAGTGATTTCTTTGAGGATAATTAATTTCTCTTGTTTTGATAATTTGTAGGAAAAATCTTCTAAGTTTTTATTTAAAGATTTTTCATAGAAATTTAATTAACCTGATTTCTGTTCTTTCAGTTGATTTCAATCTGAAAACTACATTCAAATTAAAAGGTAAAACATTAAAGAAATTAACCCAGGAGAAACCTCTGACTCTTATGTTCATAAGTCTCTCCCATTACATTGCAACTCCGGACTAAGAAATGACTGAAAATGTAAAATGTTGTCATCTCTTCTCTTACAACCTTTTAAATAATTGATTACTTTAGGCAAGAGCAAGATAGAAATAGGGATTCTCGAGTTAAAATTCAGGCTGCTTGGGTATATGTACTTTTAGGTGGCAGCACAAATATCAGACTTTTGGGTTCAAAGAGTTAATTGATTAATTAATTTATTTCAATTGCATGTCAACCTATCTGGGGTTATTTTATGCCAAGAAGTTTGGAAATTGCTTGGTAGTAGAGAAGATATTTTGTCCGGTCTCCACTTATCTAGGGCCAATATTAGCATTAGTCTATCTATGATATACTAACACTGAACAAAATGGAAGGAAAGACAAAATAAGTTCCATTACACATACAAGAACATTTAATATTTTATAAACATACAATAAACATACAAGTGTACAAAATGAAAAAAAGCCTCTTTGACAAGTGTGGATAATATATCCATGTGGCTTTACCATTCTCTGTCAGAGTTAGAGGCAATGTCTCTACTATTCAAAGAATAAAGGCAAAAGAAGCCAAGAATAGATTTCTATCTCTGATATGACACCCTAAAAAGCCTCTAATGAACATGTCAAGGAGATTATTATTCATTATATCCCTACAGAGGGATTGTCGATTCTATAATAAAATAATTGCTTTTTGCTCAGAGTTTTATGTAAAGAAAATGCTTTCACAAAAACCACTGACATCCCTAGAATCAAATAATAGCAACATTTTTAATGTAAAATTGGGAAATATCTTTCAAGATTTGAGAAATATAAAACATTCATCAGTGTTTTAAGTTGGTTTAATTTTCACAGATTTGTTTTTTTTTTAATAACATGTTTTCGTTATTTGCTATGATAGAAGAAACATTTGATATAATGGTTATCATCATAAGAAGACTCATCAACCTGAGTTCAATCCTGGATGAGGCTGTTTGCATTTCACTTTACACTAATGCTCTAGGAAAAGTCATAAATTCACCTCTTACAGGCTATTAAGTAAAATATTACAATATTTTATAGACAATAAAGAACTGAAGATTCCCTGGCTGAAATCCAAGCAGCCCAGATATATATACTTCTAAACCACAGCACAAATATCAGTCACTCAAGTTCTAAGAGTTAAGATTCAAATGACAGTATATAGTAGGGTCCACTCTATGGGTAAATAGTAGAGGAGATTGGGTTCTCTAACCTTGGTTAGGCAATCAGTCTAAGAGAAGAAAAATTCTGAATTCAAACAAGCAGTACTCTTCTTAAAATTTGTCCTTGTGTCACATCCAGTCCATGATGGAGGGGTTGAGTAAATACATACTTTCTGTGATTTAGGAATGCCAAACTTTAATGTTTGTATGCAAATGATAAATTTTCTGGTTGGTTCTAACACATCACCAGAAAGAAATTATTGCTATGGAAATCCTTATTGATTCCAGTGTTGGCAAACAGGGAATACTTTGGAGAAATAGCTTTTAAGTGCAAGATTACTCACATCTCATAAACCATTCAAGTAAGACAAAGAAGTCATAGAGGGAACTGCCAGAGAAACAAGAAATAACTTATAAGAAACATTCTTTTATGGACTCCAGCACATGGACATATCAGTGTTGGCCAACAAGTGAAGACTGATATCAGCTCTGTATAGACACAAGATACAAACAACTAGACTTACCAAGAATGATGGATGATAGGGGTGGATGGTGAGAGAGAGTCAGAGAACTTCATGCTGTCAATGTGACTAGATGATTATGATAAAAAAACAAAAAAGTGAATGAGTGTTTCAGGACATTTGTATATCACCAGGGAAGATTCATTGGATGTTATCTGACCTTCAATTCCAGTCAATCACAAAAACAAAGGGAGGAATTCTCTGCTGAACAAAACTCATATCATGTGACTCAAACACATACCAATGAGATATGACACACATAAAGGATATATCCCAATGAAATAACAAACCCTCAGCAGCTACGACTAGACCCAGGGGTTCAGAAAACATTAAAAAAAAGACTATATCCACTCTACCTCAGAGATGAGACTCTCATGAAGAAACAGTTATTGTTGTAAGAAATGGACATGGCAACCTTTCAAATCCTAAACAAAGCTAATTGCATTTCATATAGTACTATAATACCCTTAGGAAAGGTATGGATCTAACTATTCTCCCTCCAGGTATAGGTAAATAGTAGGACAAACTGGCTCTTAACATTAGTATGGCAACTGGACTCAAACCTGTTATACTTCACTTGACCTTGTGTCACATAATTCTTATGCAAAGAGTTTGAGTAAATACATACATCAGAGATGAGGCACACAAGATCCAGGGAATCTACAGTGCAAAGAATTGGACTGCATTCATAAGTGATCCCACTGTAAAGAGATAACTCACTGAAGTGCAACTCACCGAAAACTATGTATAACTTTCTATGCACAGTTTTGGTGTGGAGTATAAAAGCAAAACTAGCCAATATCTTAACTCAAAACCTAAGAAGCATCAAAAACTATCATCTGTAAGGAAAAATGTTAAAATTAAGAATGGCTAATCCCGTTTGGAAAAATTGGAGAGCGTACAAACCTTTATTGATGGAAGGAAATCAAAGTTTAAAAAAAGAATAGAATAATAATTGGGGAATGAGAAAATTAAAGAAATCAGTTCATATACTTAAGACATGTAGTTAGCGAATCAAGCATAGATATCTATAATGTATAAATCACCCAGACTCCATTCCCTTCAGAGGAGTAAGACTTCATGCAAAAAATAAAATGTCCTTGGTTTTGACTCTAAACTGTAATTGATGAGATCTAGGGAGTGTAGAGAACCCCTTCATTGCTATTACTCTCAGGTGTACTCTGATTTAGAGGTAGTACCTGCCAGGTTCAAATTATTTGTATTTGATTAGAATACTTGATGCCATATAAGTGTAAATTATTTGTATTAAGAATTGTTACTTGAAGTTCTTGTAAGGGTTATTATTAGTAACTTAAAGCCATGTGCAAATAAATTACTATTATCAAAAAAGAATAATAACTTAAAACCATATAACTATTAGTATTCAAAAGGAATACTTGAACCATACAATTGTGTAGAAATTATTTGCATTGGATGGGAATACAAGGGTCATTTTAAACCTTACTTAGGAGGAGTCAGAGAAACAAGACAGTTTTTTTACTATTTTTCTCTAAAGTTCTCCTTGACATCACTTTAGTCCAATGATGTACAAGAATTGCAATTCCATCACGGAAAAAGGTGGCATTTTGGTTTTCCAAAAACTCCTCCACAGCACATATGACTTCATTGTTATTTAAAAAATGGCAACCACACAAGTGGGATTGAATGGTGTGGTTTGGTTTTATGGCATATCAACCATTGTAGATTATTCAATGCCAAATCTGGTTTATATATATATATATATATATATATATATACATTAAATATATGATTTGTAAACATTTTGTTGATAAGATTTTTAAATGAATTTGAGTGTCTTTTTTTGCACACAGTTAAATGGTTTCAAGTATTGCTATGTAACAGTAACAATTTGATATCAGTCATTTGTCTGAAAACATTTAAATATGTAATTGTTTAGTTTGTGGGTAATTTCATTTTCAAATGAGTCAGAACTAATTTGTTTGTACACTAGTATTGCTTTTGTTTCTACTCAGTTAAATGTTTTCAATTATTTCTATCAAACACTTATAATTCTATTCAATATTGATTATTTGTTTGCACACAGTGAAGTGTTTATAAGTATTGCTATGTATCACTAACAATTCAATTAAACATCAGTCATTTGTTTACACACAGTTAATTGATCAAACAGTTCTATTTCAAATAATTCAATTCAGCCTATGGCATTTGTCTGCACACACTTTAAATGCCAACCAGTTCTATTTGACCCATAGATAGGACCCTATCAGATGCTATCACTCCAGGTCAGAGTAGAACTGGGAGCAATGGCAATGAAGGAGTACTTCACATTCCCCAAAACTCCTGCATTACTCCAGCCTTATCATCAGATTGTTTTGTGTCATATCCAATACACTCATTGGGTGGGGGCCTTACTCTCCCAGCAGAGATGCAGTCAGTATATTCTACAGCCCCAGTCAACAGATCTAAGTGGGGTTTGAGTTAAGGAAACAGGTAGAAATTAGATGGAGGTAAGTCTAGTCAGTAAGGAGATGGAGTGACAAATCAAAGCTACATTTGGCTGCTTAAGCAAGTGCAACTTAACCAGTGTAAATTATCCTGGTGAAGGGGCACACCTACCCTCAGCTTCCCTTTACATTGTGACTTGATTGCTTTCTTCACTTATAATTCTCATGCATAGTACTGTTCATTAATAGCTTTTCCTTTTTCCATGTAGTCTATCATGATTACACCTTCAGAATGAAAAAAAATAGAAGCCATTGCCTTGCCATCAGATTCTGCCTGTTTGAACTTCTTTGGGGGTGGAGAAACAGAGTGACTCCACTGTTTTCTTTGAATCTTTGATTCATATTCAAAGTAGTAAACCCAGGTTTCATTTTGAGTAACTAATCTGCAGTGGAAAATCTTAGAGTTAGCCTCGAATCGATTCTGAAGTGTTCTGGAAATGTTAACCCTTTTCAGCTTGGCATCATCATTTTTGGGACCCATCTTGCTGACTGCTGGTTTATCTTCAAGATTTCAGTTTGAATAGTGTGGACCTTACTAGAACTAATACCTATGGACTTAGGTATCTGCAGGACAATAAGATATTTGTCATCCCAAACCATATAGTGAATGGCCTCAACTTATTCATCAGTGTTTGAGATTTTTTGACGACCTAATTGAGGGTCATCTTCTGAGCTGTCCCTGTGTTGCATAGCCATAATACATATTCAACCATACACATATACACGCAGAAACATAGTCAACACAATAATGACAAACGAAACACAGTTCTTTAGAAAAATATACCTCTCACTTTATTCGAAAGGGTTGCAAAAGGGTTATGTGTGAGAGGTGAGATGGAGACTGAACAAAGACTGCAACATATTGACCCCCCATTCCTCCATCTTTAGCTGCACTCCTTTCTCGTTCTGCTGGGCTGCTCAACCCGGGAACCCTGAGGGCCAAGCCCTCTGCTGGGTCTGGTTCTCACTGCCTCGAACTGCAACAAACTGACTCCAACTCCAAACTAACTTGATATCTTCGACCGGATGCACCTGTTATTTACACAAGCACATTTCTTATTTGACAGCTTGGCCGGGTCAGAGGTCAATATGTTACACCTGTCTCACATGAATTCTGTAACCCACTTCTCCACTGGTGCATAAAAAGAAGTGTCCCGAGCATGAATCTGTCCCATGTCCCAATGGATTTCCTTGGGTGCCATACCTCTCTTTTGCAAATAATTTATAATGACACTGGCCTCTATTTTGACCATTTTTAGATATGTCTCATACCTATCACCTTTGTATGAACCTTAACTAAATAGAAATCAAGACAGAAATCTTAATTATTTTTTCTTGTTTTATTAGAAGTGACAGTGTGTTGATACAACAAAAATGTTCAACTATGGCTCTTCTTTCTGAGTAAGGCATTGAACTTTTTAAACAACTCTCATACTTGATATCAGATAACTGTGTGTATAGAACACTTACGGAATCACAGCACAAGAAATATAAATATTAATGTACAATGAATACTATTCCCTAACCTGGAAGCATAAAATAACCCCAGATGAGTGAACATCTCATTAAAATCAATCAATCAAACAAAAATAATCTATAGAAGCAATTGATTTAAAAAGAACAGATGCCAGTAGCAAACAGTCTGTGATCTGGATCCCGAGACAAAAAGGTTTATTGATCCCTTAACCCATCCTACCCTACAATACTTTCTATATAGATATGTCCTATCTTAATCAGACATTTGTTTCTAAAGGTCAAAGTCTCAAAAATATAGACAAAACTACTGGGGTGTTTCTTTTTAGTATGATTGAATTCTATTAACATTAGGGATGCATAGTGTTAAACCATTTTTGCATAACTTACTGATTGATTCAGAGTCGCTTAAAAAATGAGACTTTTGCTATTTGGGCCTCTTGTAGACTTAATACCCGACCATTCAGTCCAACTCTTACACATTCTGAAATTGAGATTCCAAAAATACAAAAGCATAAGTTTACTTTGGAGACCTAAGTATACTTGGTATATTTTAATAGAAATCTACAAATACTTTTCAAGATAACTTAAAAAATAGAAGTGGTGGTGAATTATACTGAGTCCCCTTGGAGGTTATATGTTCATTACACACGAGAAGAAGAGATCAGTAAAAACTAAAAGGAAGAAGCATCAGATGAGGTAAAAGAAATTCATACTAACAAGGTTAACATCTTGAAATATAACTCACATCTGAGAAAGGCTAAAGAGTATAGCAGCTACACTGCAATGATATATATATATATATAGCAGCCTAGTGAACCCAATTATCATATAATAGTTGGATGCATACCTTTCCCCAAGAGTACTGGTGCTATGTGAAATGTAAACACTTTTGTCCAGAATCTCAACTTGGGCCACCATGTTTATTTCCTACATTAATAACCATTACACAACAAGCTCCTCTCTCTATATATATATATATATGTGTGTGTGTGTGTGTGTGTGTGTATAAAATATTTCAAATACAATGACAATAAAAACAGGATAAAATCTCACGACTCAGAGTTTCTCAGATGAGCTAATATTTGCCATGTCAGTTGAATTCAATTGAATAAGTATATAATCTTATGCTGTGTGATTATGACATGTTTGACATTCAAAGTCATGTCACTCAAACTGGCGCCAAATTATGAAGAGAATATTTACTTTCTCAGTGACATTTAGTATGTCAACCATATAATAGTCATGTGTCTCAAAGATTGCATATTTATTCAGTGAAATCAAACAGATATCAGATATATTGAATACAAGCTCACCTGAGAATCGACAACATAAAATTCATAGTCATGGATTTGATTCTGTTTTTATTGGTATCTTATTTTTTACTTGAAATACTGTAAATAGCTTTTTTTTTATCATTAAGGGTTTTTGGACAATTGTCTTCATCTTTATTTCCACAATGTTTCGGCTGATATGTCCTCCAGCCTTCTTCAGGTGTTTGTCAAACTTGGGAACCTACAGGGAACTTCAAACTACATCCTTTTTTTTTTTTATTCCATTAGCCATAACTGGGTACTTGCCTGTAGTCAGGACTGAACCTGCATCCTCCAGATGATTGTCTCCTTAGAAGCTTAGGGGACCAATGCCAATAACTGTTATGCTATGTGTCCTGATGGACAGTTTAGAGTGAATATTTGGGACTTATAAACTTAATGTTCTTACTTGATTAGGATTACTACTATTATGTATGATTTTTTACCTGTGCTCATATTCAGATTTTTTCAGATCTTTTTTCCGTAATAGTATTAATCCTAGTCAAGTATGACCACTTCACCTGATGTGTCTTGTAGTTACATCTATACTCTTACAGAGGACACAGCCACCTCCAGGACCTCCTCCTAAGTTTGAGATATGCATCCATGTGATCATAACCTCATGTGCAAGGAAATAGAGATACTTTTTTTTTTCTAATAGAGGAATTATAAATTATAAATTTCTAGTCGTGGTTATTCAATTTATAATATATAATGCCCTTATTAAAAAAAAAAATGTGTATATATATATATATATATATAATAAAATTAGTCTAAATAAATCAATATATAATGAAATACAGTTTAAATAAAAGTATTGAAAAGTATTAAGACTAAATCTTTGTTTTATCTTATCATGAAATTTAAATATAGGTGAAGATGTGTTTATAATTGAATAGCTTATATACTATGGAGAATCAAAAATTTGGCAATATTTAGATAACATGAGCCCCAATTCAGCATGTCTGGATATTTTTGCCAAGGTTGTGAAGGTGATGAACAACACTTGGCTGATAAATACCAAGCTCTCCTGATACTCTCCAAGTCTTACTTTTATGGTTTGAATCACAGCCATTTGGGCCTACCTGACCTTGCCTGGTTATTATGGTTATTGTAACCCAAGCAAAATTTCTTGAACCATCCAGTTTCTGTTCAGTAATCAACCATGCCTTCATATTCACACAACTTCTGTGATGTTTTGACCCAATTTGAACTTATAAAGCATAAATTCCTAGATGAGACAAAGTAGCATGTTCATCTGGGGATCTTTCAAATCTCATTCACCGTTATGTAATATACTATGTGTCAGTGAATCCACAACAAGATAATTCCAACCACTATAGGTACCAACAATAACATGAACTATTTCAGTCAACTAACATATACCAATATATTGCAAAATTTTTAACTCAAGCTAGTATCAATGGATGATGTCTTGATGTTTAGACATCTAGATTGCCTATTCTCAATATGATTTGATCAGTAATATTCAGCAAAGCACAGGATTGTGCAAGTGCATCGCTCTTTGTATACACTTGACACCCTAGTTCCATGCCACTTTTCTTGTTTCTTAAACTGAAAATTCACCTCAAGGGTAAAATTTAGTTTGTTTTCTTTGTTTAATGCTATATCAACCCTTGTGGGTTATTTAATACCAAAGCCATCCTGGTAGAACAGCTGTGATACTATTTAACTCATGACTGAGGGATAAGGGGATTCTATACCTTTCCCAATGATACTTGTCCAAAAATAAAGATAATAGCACAACTGGAGTTTGAACTTACTTACTTTGAGGCTCCAGTCCACCACTTTAGCCGCTACACCATAGGGACTTTGCCTGGGAAAGATTTGTGAATGAGGAGAATGTTTAAAGTAATAGTACAGTACAACTTTACACTATATCAAAAGTTAAGTTTTAGAGATGCTTCAATCAATGGAAAACTAACATGAATAAATATGTTGAATGCAAAAGGGACAATTCTGGAGAAAATTCATTCTTCATTTCAACTTTGGTAAGTACAGTTTTAGTCTTGATTCTTTTTGAATATATCTAATAAAAGTGAGATTCTAAATTCATAAGTTATTTGTTAGATTTTATTGAGAGCATTTACTTATCTATTTTCATAAGTGAGAGAAAAAAATGAAATGAATCAGATAAATATGTTGAAAAACAAATGGAAGAAATATACTTGATGTGGATGAAAATTTATTGCCAACATGTTTCGACTTAAATATTTTGTCTGCATACAAGTTTTACAATTTGAAATTATTTTAGGTATAAAAATAAAATAATAATAATAATAGAAAATATATTTAAGATGCAAGCTAAAAAGCCGTCTTCAGTGAAAAAAAAAGACAACCTTTTAGCTTGCATGCTAAACAAAATGTGTATTATTTTTATTATTTTATTTCTACACTTAGAATAATTTTAAGTAGAAAAACTTGTAAGCAGGCAAAATATTTAAGTCAAAACATGTGTCAGCAATAAATTTTTATCTACACCAAATATATCTCTTTCATCCATTTATTTTTCAACATTACCTATTTTCATATTCTAACCCTGTATATGATGCAAGAAACCTTTTGTTATTAGAATAATGTATTAACTGATACAGTTAGGAGAGGCAAATCTGATCAGTGCAGCTGTCATCATTTTTTGCAAGTGAAGTAATTTCATATTCAACTATCATCTGAAAAATCACATCACTTAAATCACTAATTTCCGGATTTTTCTTGCTTGGGGTGCACTTTAGAAGCTATAAAAAAATTTTGGTGCATTCTGTACATAAATTCAAAAGTATATTTATATATTTATGCTTATAAAATGTTTTTACATTTTCTGCAGAACATTGTTGATAATCAATTTTTTCATTCAGTAAATCAGGCAAAGTTATCAATGAGGAACATAGGCTTGATGCTTCTTGATAATATTTTCTATATTATGATCTAAATGAGACAAATATATTCTTTTTGCTTTTCTAATGCACAGAAGTTTTTCTCTTTTGGTTTTATACATTTAATATTACTAAGAAGAGAAAATCCCAGATCATATAAACATGAAGTGGAAAACTGGATCAAAATAGTTTTTTTTAGCAACAACAGGATGTTTTTCTTTGATGTTAATCCAAAATATAACAATAGATATCTCTTTCTGTTTGGTTTTAAGTCCACAATGACGAGATAGAGATGGAAAATAAAAATCCAACTGTTGTTGGTAGGTTGGCTGGTTGGTTTTTATGGCATGTCAACACTTGATGAGTTATTTGATATTAGTAATATAATTAAAATTTTCCTGGAGAATAAAGCAATTTCCATTCCAAATTGCAAAAGAATTATGATTTTATGGGAGTTTCTATTTATGCTGATCATAGTTTTTTAGTCATCCAAATATGATGCTCAACCTAACAGATGTAACTTTGAAATACTAATAAGAATCTTTTACTCCTTAAATAAAAACATCAATATCATCATTGATGTTACTATAATAACATAATATTCACTTATAATAAGCATAATTGATTGATTTGATCTTAACATGTTAACATGATCTTAAGAGTTGACCTGGGAGTAATGGCAACGAAGGAATATTCCTCACTCACCAAGTTTCCAGAACTGGAACCTTACCATCAGATAAAGTTTAGTGTAAGAGTTGACCTGGGAGTAATAGCAATGAAGGGATATTCCTCGCTCACCAGGTCTCCAGAACTGCAAGCTCAGCATCAGATGAAGTTTAGTGTAAAAGTTGACCTGGGAGTAATGGCAATGAAGGAATATTCCACACTCTTCAGCTCTCCAGAATTGGAACCTCACCATCAGATGAAGTTTTGTGTAAAAGTTGACATCATTTACTTGGAATTGTTAGTTGCTTGTAAATTATTAGTATTAGATAAGAATACTTGAAACCATATTAGTAAGTAAAGTTGGTGACCTTAGTCGAGAGTGACCCGAAGGCTCCTTTTTCAATAGCTACAACACCAAAGTGTAGGGGAGGATGCTACTCCATTCCTTGGATTTCTCCATTTTACCCTTGATGATTACCTTCAAATGCTGAGTGTTAAGCAAGGTTGCATCAAGTACCATTTTTTGAGTCTTTGGTATGAATCGAACAAGGATTGAACTCTGATCTTCTGGACCATTGGTGAACACTCTTCTCATTAGGCCATATGAATGTATGCATATTATTCGTACTTAAAAAAAAAAAAAGACTGATTTAAGTTATTAAAAGAGGAGTCCCCATGGCGTAGTAGCTAACATGGAAGGCAACATCATCGCCAGTAAGTCCAAACTCTTGTCACAGTTGCATTTACTTTTGAACAAATATGCTTAGGAAAGGTATTAGATCCCCTTATCCCCCCACCCGGCTATGGCTTAAATACAACCACTACTGTTCTCCAACAAGGATAGTTTTGGCATTAAATAACCCACAAACATTGATGTGCCATTAAAACAAAGTAACCTAACCCAACCTAAAGCATTTAATAACCTAGCAAGGATTGACATGTTGTGAAACCAACCAAATAATCAAACAAGACTTTATAGAATCATTAATGCACATGATGTGGTTTTGAAAAATTCTCGGCCTTACCAAGAAAAGAATGTCATTGAGTGATGAAAGGATTTTTCTATTTCACATATATATTCTGCAGTTCTGTCGACTTGGCACATCATAGCTCAAGTTCCCTTAACCTTTTCAATGAAATTCAGTAAAAAACTTAAAAATGTAATTCCTTTCTTGTTTGATCCAAGAACATTTTAGCAACCCCTTATACATACATGTGTATGTATATATATATATATATATGTGTGTGTGTGTGTGTGTGTGTATGTGTGTGTGTGTGTATTGTCATTTACATACATAGGAGATACATTTAGTATAATTGCTATCATCATAGGAAATGGAGTTGGTGACTCGAGTTCAATTCTTTGACAAGGCAGTTTACATTTCACATTATGCTAATGCCCTGGGAAAAGAAATGAATCCATTTTTTCTACCCACAACAATGGGTAAATTGTAGGGCAAACATTGTTCTTTTGCTTCAGTTAAGCAAACAACCAAGAAGGAAAACTCTAAATTTGAACTCTCTTTATCTGCTTAAAAACTGAATTTGTGTCACATTCTGCCTATGGTGGTGTTGGGTAAATATATACATAGCCTAACAAACTAATGTAAATCTGACTCATATCTGCCTATATTCTGGCATCCATCAATGTGAGATTATGGATCTGCATCTGGATCTTGACACAGGCCTGAAGAAGGTTGCATGAAAGATTATAAATTTCCAATCTTCACAACACCAATATTGGGCAATGAACAATTCAATTTGGTTTTAATATTGCTACAGAAATTTCCTGAATGAGGTTAAACACATCCCACTGCTTTAAAAACTCCAGCTTCTGGTTTCACCAATCCAATTTAGCAAGTTACCCTACCATGCTGGTTAGAATTCAAAGTTTTCTTTCTCCAAAAACAGTTCCCCTGTCAAGGCTAGAAAGCTCAATGTACCCTTCTATTTACCTATAACTTATGGAAGAAGAAATGAATCCATTTCTTTCCTATGTTGTGAACTACAAATCGACTTCTACAAAATTTGAACCTAACTACCTGAGTTCATTTTCTATCCCAATAACCATTATAGCACCCATGTCTTTATTTATATATAGAATAAAAAAATAAAATGGTAGAAATACTCATTAGACATATATGGTTTGTAAATGGGTGGATATCTTCTAGTCTTTTTCCACCGTCTCAAGTTTCTCTGTATCATGTTTCCCTTTGTGTTTTATGGACCAAAAGAAAGAAGCCAAGACAGTTGATGGTAACAAAAATTTTGCTTATTTGGTGTATCTTCATAACTCCAGATGATTTTCTGTAATCAATATGATGACAAAATAATTTATTCTTTGGTAAAATCATAAAGAAATTTGTATGTGAAAACTGGATCAGCAACTATGCCACATTTGAATTTACAGTACTTTTATAGAAAACAAAACTTTTGTTCGAAGCATAATATATATTGAATTTGGAATCACACTAAAAAGATTGATTTTACAAAATTATATTTAGTTTGTAAAATCAAATATTGTTTAAACAGTGTAGCAACCTATTTCTTTTGAAAAAGATGAATTTGATTTGAAAATCAATTGTGTTACACTGTTAGTCTGATCTAGTTATGATTCATGACTCTTTCATCAAAGTCAAAAAATAGCATGGTACACAGCCACACAGCACGCCAGCTAACTATTCGCCCTACAGACATGGTGAGGGGTCATGTTGCGTAACTCTTTTGGACCAAGTTGGTAAAATGAGCAGTGCCTCAGAAGCATATAAATACACTAAAATTTCTTCTTTCACTTACTTTTTATTTGGCAGTAAGCACTGTCAACAACATATGGCTAGATACAAATGTTATATCCCATTTTTGTAGCAGCATCAGTAAAATACACCAACAGTCTAAACTTTGTAGCTTATTTGTTGATAGAGCTAAACATTTGAACATGATGTCATGTGCAACCTTAACTACCAAATAAAAAGAACCAACAGTCTAAAACACATAAAGTTGCAATAGAGTGACTATATAGGCATCAAACAAACTGCAATGAATGCAGCATAAAGACCCCTCTTAAACAGTCTTATCCAATTACAACTCCCTCATACTGATTTACACAACTTGTATTGAGTTCTCCCTCACAGTTTCTTCTCATAAACATGTACAGTGCAAGAGACCCTCACATGGTCATATCCAGTGCAGTGTAATAATAGCCCAATCTGCAACTAGCCCAAAGAAGGATGTTTTTCCATACCACTCGTGCTAAAAACACATATTCCTTCACACCACTCACGCTAATAAGAAGAATACTGGTGTAACGTTGCTATTGAGGTGTGTGCTGGAATAATGCCAGAGGCCGAGGAGAGGTCTCTTGTATACTTCCTTGCTTCTGGTTGTCGCTTTTCAAATCCAGCGAGCAAAAATTCCGACTCCGACTCTTAGGTTAGTAATTGTTCTCTCTTTCTCTCTCTCCCCTTCTGTGATGTCACCAGCTTTTATATCCTCCATCGATCAGTAGAATCCTCTAGAATCTTCGAGACAATTCTACAACATTCGAGGAACAAGAAGTGCATAGTCATTTCTTGTTTCTTTATTCTCTTTTCCACGGGTAGCCTTATGTTTACTTAGGGTCACGGGGTCGTTTCGTTTAGCCATTAAAATCAACGCCAATATGATTTTGCCGCGACCGGCCGACAAACCCTTGCCGCGACCTGCCGATAAACCTAAAACATATCAAATTACACGCCCGAGTTAGGACGATTATATCCGAGTACGACCGGAACTGACTAAGCCCTTTTTTTCTTGCTAACGACCTTGACATCTAGTTATAGCTAAAAGAAAAGGGAGAATTAAAATTAATAACATTCACAAAACACTTCGGCCAAAAATTACCTGATAAGACTTGAACTAATAGTCGTCGCCAGCCTATAGCAGGTTAGGAAAATACTTTACGGCTACACTCATTTTTTATCAAAGAATTTTATATCCACGCGGCTGGAGCTGTGTGTCACAGCACCTTCGTAATATCAGCAAGCCCTTTTCAACCCTCGTTGGCACGCCCCCGGCTTTTTAGCTGGGCCGTCTGGCATTCGTGCCGGATGGTTGCTCGAAACCAAGAGCAGACTCGGGGCCGAATAGGCCCCCAGCTTCGGCTGGGCAACCTTCGGGTGGGCGAGCTGCACTTTTGTCCCCTTTGTACGGCACTAGACCAAGCGTCTAGTTTAAGCCGTAAACTGGCATACGTGCCCGGACTCACATTTGGGTTCGTGAAACTGCTTGCCTCATCAGGCTCACATTGCACTAAGTGAGCCGATGAGCAGCACAGACAAGCAGGGTTCGAGTCTCGGCTCCTTCCCGACCTTCCCCTCCCCTTTATCCCCACTTTAATCGGCCTTCGGGCTTTTGACCTTGTGTCAAGTCGTGTCTGGTGGGAGGCAGCGACAAATATATGGCAGGCTCCTAGCGAAGCTCATTAAGGAGGAATCCTGCATTCTGTGTGGTCGCATTCACCTTAACTTCCGACGTTGATCCCACTTCTCGTGGTAGATCCCCTTTTTTTTTTCCCACCTACATAGGTATGCACAAAGGTCCTTTTTAGGACCATAAGAGGTCTCTGTCTGCGGGTCAGAGCATCTCTGACTGGTCAGTAATGATCAGTCGAAGTAGACGGCCAGGCGGCAAACACGAAGACGGATTCTAAGACCAACCGGTCTTAACTCTCAGTCGGTTCCGATAGTCCGATAAGCTGCGCAGCGCTAATGGCACGGTCCAGCCTTTAGCTACTCCTTCGCTATCTGCGCAGCGCTAAGATAACGCCCATCTTAGCCTCGGCCTTCTGGCCTGTCCGCTCGACAGCTCGGCTTTGACCCGACAAAGCCTTCGCTGCTGTCCGCTCGTCCGCACGGCTTTGACCCGACAAAGCCTTCGTTCCCGTCAGCTCGCCCGCACGGCTTTGACCCGACAAAGCTTTCGCTCTCGTCCGCTCGTTCGCACGGCTTTAACCCGACAAAGCCTTCGCTCTCGTCCGCTCGTCCGCACGGCTTTGCCCCGACAAAGCTTTCGTTCTCGTTCGCTCATCCGCATGGCTTGGGACCCGACAAAGCCTTCGCACTAGTCCGCTCGTCCGCACGGCTTTGACCCGACAAAGCCTTCGCTCTCGTCCGCTCGTCCGCACGGCTTTGATACGACAAAGCCTTCACTCCCGTCCGATACGTCCGCACGGCTAGGGGGCCCAGCAAGGCCCTAGCCTTTCCTCGACCTCGACGCTCTTGCAAGGTACAACGCAGTCCACGTAACGACTCGCTGTTACGGACGGTTCTACCACTGCAACACCTGACTCACGTACGACCCGTCGTACGAGTCAACAACCCGATCGACACACCCTTGGTTAACCACAACATACCGTCACAACCAGGGATATCGATCTACCAACCTCGATCGACCATCTAGCTGTACCCAACGACCAGCACCGACCATCTAGCTGAACTCAACGACTCGACCGACCTCAGCTTACCAGCATCCAACATCTAGCTGAACTCAACGACTCGACCGACCTCAGCTTACCAGCATCCAACATCTAGCTGTACTCAACGACTCGACCTACGCCAGCGACCCTCGTCGAACGCCCAACTGCGAACACATACAACCGCCACGGACATTTACATTCACGCTTGTAAATACGACGAAATAAATTGTCATTTGTAATTATCATTATCTCACCTTTGTTCCTTCATATTGCTTTGGCTGTTCTCATTCACATAAATTCATTTGCGGGGTCGACATACTTATAGGCCCCGCAACAAGTGGTGACCTCGACGTGATACAGACAGAGCAATGGAGGGCAGCGGTGAGTCCGATACATTAATGGCAAACGTCACCGTGGCGTTGCCAACGTACAATCCAGATGTACATTCCTGGTTCCAACAAGTCGAAACCATCTTCCTCATGCTGAGGATAAGATCCCAGCGCATCAAAGTAGCCAACTTGATGCAGAAATTGCCACCAGACGTTATCAGCCGGATTACGGATGCTCTCGCTGAACTCCCAGAGAAAAAACCCTACGACTACCT
This sequence comes from Sepioteuthis lessoniana, assembly GCA_963585895.1. NCBI lineage: Eukaryota > Metazoa > Mollusca > Cephalopoda > Myopsida > Loliginidae > Sepioteuthis > Sepioteuthis lessoniana. The sequence goes on along the minus strand of OY757912.1, from coordinate 6,786,541 downwards.
TAAGGACATAATCCTTAAACGTACAGGCCGCTCTGAAGAAGAAAGAATCCGGGACGTCCTTCAAAACATCACGATCGGAGACAGGACACCAGCCCAACTTTTAAGATTCATGAAGAGTCAGTTAGGCTCGAAGCATGTCTCAGAGACCGTCCTGCGAACCCTATGGATGGAGCGACTACCATCATGGGTCTCGCAAATAATTGCTCCAATGTCCCGATCCACCGCATTGGACGACTTGGCCGACTCCGCTGATTTGGTGTTCGAACGATCCAACAACATCACCTCTGTCCAGGCACCAACATCGGAGTCGCAAACAACAAAAGAGCTGCGAGCCATGAAAAAAATGATGGCAGACCTGCAAAAACAACTTCACGAGATGAAGGTCACCCGACGACAGAGGCCAAGGGATAGGACGCATAGTCGCCATCGACGCCCTCGAACCCCTAGTAATCACCGGACCAACGACGAAGACATTTGCTGGTATCATCAGACATTTGGAGACCAAGCAAAGAAATGCAGGCCGTACTGCAAATTCACGTCGGCCCAGGAAAACTAGGAAACCGGAGGGTAACGACGACGAACCCATCCGGTAACGAACTAAAGACATGTCGTCTCTTCTATATATGGGACCGGAGGAATAAAATAAAATTCCTTGTAGACACGGGTGCAGCCATCAGCGTCATACCTCACACAATTGACCCATCCGCTAAGCCCACCCCACTCAAACTACAAGCAGCCAACGGTTCCACTATAGACACGTACGGTGGAAAGACGCTCTCTCTAAACATTGGCATGCGGCGTGACTACACTTGGACCTTCACGCTGGCCAACGTCAAAATACCAATCCTCGGCGCAGACTTCCTGGCGCACTACGAACTATCGGTTCACATGAACCCACGAACATTGTCGGATACCTTGACGAACCTCCACGTCATAGGGACGCCAGCACGACACAGCACCACGGGGATCGGAATCGCAGCATGCCATGGCCAGGATTACGTGGACATCCTGAATCAGTTCGTGGATATAACACAACCATTCAAATCCACTGATTCGGGTGTCCACCAAACGCAACACCACATCAAAACGAGTGGTCCACCAGCACATTCCCAACCCAGACGACTCGCGCCACACAAACTGGCTTATGCTAAAGAGCAGTTTGAACAGATGCTAAACGACGGCATCATACGACCCTCGGACAGCCCCTACGCTTCACCTCTACACCTGGTACCGAAACCTGGAAACAAGGAGTTCCGGATATGCGTCGATTACAGGAAACTGAACGCCTCCACAGTTCCTGATCGATATCCGGTACCCCACATCCACGATTTTGCTTCCGGACTGCAGGGTTCTCGTATCTTCTCGAAAATAGACCTTACGAAGGCATACCATCAGATCCCTGTAGCTCCGGAAGACATCCCAAAAACAGCAGTTACGACACCGTTTGGCCTGTATGAGTTCCTAAAAATGCCATTCGGTCTACGTAACGCGGCACAAACCTTCCAACGCTTGATGGACGAAGTCCTGCGTGGTCTACCCTATGTATATGCGTACATCGACGATATCCTGGTAGCCAGCAAAGACGATGATTCTCACAAACAACACCTACGTGAAGTGTTCAGACGACTTTCACATTACGGATTACGTCTGAACCTTGACAAGTGTGTTTTCGGGGCGCCCAGCATCGAATTCCTTGGACACAACACCGATGCTGAGGGAATAACCCCTCTACCAACGAAGATCAGTGCAATCCAGGATTTTCCAACGCCGACGTCAATGAAACAGCTGCGACGTTTCATTGGAATGATAAACTTCTACAGAAGGTTCATCCCAAAGTGTTCCACTATTCTCCAACCTCTTACGAACTTACTACAGAGGAAGAATAGGAACATTTCACTAGAAACAGACGCTCTTCACGCATTCAACGCCGCAAAGACCGCGCTGGTGAACTTCACCAAACTCTCGTACATTAAGGACGACCCAAAAACGCATCTCGCCCTTACGACTGACGCATCAGACGCCGGAGTAGGAGCTGTAGTTGAACAGGAATACGACTCCCAACGCAAACCAATCGCATTCTTTTCGGCCAAGCTTTCACCAGCACAGAGAAGGTACAGTACCTTTTCACGAGAGTTGCTGGCCATATACTTGGCCGTCAAGCATTTTAGACACCTCCTAGAAGGCAGAGACTTCGTGATCTACACAGACCACAAACCACTGACGACAGCAATGAGAACTAACTCCGACAAGTACACAGCTCGGGAAATTCGACATCTCGATTACTTGTCACAGTTTTCCACCGACATACGTCACGTCAAGGGGAAGGATAACACGGTCGCAGACACTTTATCCCGGACAGATATCCACGCTCTGGATAACGATGTTCTGAGTCAGGATTTAATCGCGAAAGAACAAAAATCCGACTCAACATTACAAGAGGTGAAAACGAACACCTCCCTGAAACTTCAGGAGTTCCCAGTACCTCTCAGCGACGGAAGACTGTACTGCGACATCAGCCAGGCCAACCCAAGGCCCTACGTCCCCCCGGCATTACGAAAACAAGTATTTCGACACTTACACGGATTGTCACACCCGAGTAAACGTGCGACCGTCAAACTCATTACTGAACGCTTCGTCTGGCCCAACATGAACACAGACATCCGCGAATGGGTCTCTACGTGTCTAAAATGCCAGCAGTATAAAATCCACCGGCACACAAAATCTCCTATTGGCACCTTCAGCAGTCCTGACGCACGTTTTTCACACTTACACATCGACCTGGTCGGACCAATGCCAATGTGTCAGGACTACCAATATCTATTGACGGTGGTGGACCGCTTCTCACGATGGCCCACTGCTGTGCCTATCAAGGACATCTCAGCAAGCACTGTTGCCAAGACCATTCTGAAAGAATGGATAAGTACGTTTGGTACACCTCAAGTCATCACAACCGATAGAGGAGCACAGTTCCAATCATCCCTCTTTCGGGAATTCTCGAACCTACTCGGCGTCAAACACATAAAAACGACTGCTTACCACCCACAGGCTAACGGCCTTGTTGAGAGGTTCCACAGATCTTTAAAAACCTCTTTGGCCGCTAGAACTGACTCAACAAACTGGGTGGATGAATTGCCTCTGATCCTCCTCGCATGGAGAAACACTGTCAAGGAAGACATTGGATGTTCGCCTGCCGAACTAGTTTTCGGCACACCGCTCTCACTCCCGGGTGAATATTTCAACGACTCCCTTGACACAGCTTCAAAGCCATCAACCCCGTTCATCCAGGAGCTCCGCCACAAGATGGCACGTTTAAAATATACTCCTCCTCGACAGCAACAGACAGGCACATTCATACCACAACATCTCCGGGACTGTAAGTACGTTTTCGTACGAAACGACACCGTAAGAAAACCGCTCACACCAGCTTACCAAGGTCCATATAAAGTGATACGACACTCCAACAAACACATCACGATTAGGCGCGGTAACACGAACGATACTGTTTCTATCGACAGGACTAAACCAGCGTTTTTGGAGAACCAACACCCCACCGAATCAACGACACCTTCTTCCGAAAGTACTCCAACGCCATCACGTCAGCAAACCCGATCTGGAAGGAAGGTCACTTTCCCTAGCAACCTACGGACCGATTATTACTACTAATTGATGGACGATCAATTATCTAGGGAGAGGGCCTTGCCGCGACCGGCCGACAAACCCTTGCCGCGACCTGCCGATAAACCTAAAACATATCAAATTACACGCCCGAGTTAGGACGATTATATCCGAGTACGACCGGAACTGACTAAGCCCTTTTTTTCTTGCTAACGACCTTGACATCTAGTTATAGCTAAAAGAAAAGGGAGAATTAAAATTAATAACATTCACAAAACACTTCGGCCAAAAATTACCTGATAAGACTTGAACTAATAGTCGTCGCCAGCCTATAGCAGGTTAGGAAAATACTTTACGGCTACACTCATTTTTTATCAAAGAATTTTATATCCACGCGGCTGGAGCTGTGTGTCACAGCACCTTCGTAATATCAGCAAGCCCTTTTCAACCCTCGTTGGCACGCTCCTAGCGAAGCTCATTAAGGAGGAATCCTGCATTCTGTGTGGTCGCATTCACCTTAACTTCCGACGTTGATCCCACTTCTCGTGGTAGATCCCCTTTTTTTTTTCCCACCTACATAGGTATGCACAAAGGTCCTTTTTAGGACCATAAGAGGTCTCTGTCTGCGGGTCAGAGCATCTCTGACTGGTCAGTAATGATCAGTCGAAGTAGACGGCCAGGCGGCAAACACGAAGACGGATTCTAAGACCAACCGGTCTTAACTCTCAGTCGGTTCCGATAGTCCGATAAGCTGCGCAGCGCTAATGGCACGGTCCAGCCTTTAGCTACTCCTTCGCTATCTGCGCAGCGCTAAGATAACGCCCATCTTAGCCTCGGCCTTCTGGCCTGTCCGCTCGACAGCTCGGCTTTGACCCGACAAAGCCTTCGCTGCTGTCCGCTCGTCCGCACGGCTTTGACCCGACAAAGCCTTCGTTCCCGTCAGCTCGCCCGCACGGCTTTGACCCGACAAAGCTTTCGCTCTCGTCCGCTCGTTCGCACGGCTTTAACCCGACAAAGCCTTCGCTCTCGTCCGCTCGTCCGCACGGCTTTGCCCCGACAAAGCTTTCGTTCTCGTTCGCTCATCCGCATGGCTTGGGACCCGACAAAGCCTTCGCACTAGTCCGCTCGTCCGCACGGCTTTGACCCGACAAAGCCTTCGCTCTCGTCCGCTCGTCCGCACGGCTTTGATACGACAAAGCCTTCACTCCCGTCCGATACGTCCGCACGGCTAGGGGGCCCAGCAAGGCCCTAGCCTTTCCTCGACCTCGACGCTCTTGCAAGGTACAACGCAGTCCACGTAACGACTCGCTGTTACGGACGGTTCTACCACTGCAACACCTGACTCACGTACGACCCGTCGTACGAGTCAACAACCCGATCGACACACCCTTGGTTAACCACAACATACCGTCACAACCAGGGATATCGATCTACCAACCTCGATCGACCATCTAGCTGTACCCAACGACCAGCACCGACCATCTAGCTGAACTCAACGACTCGACCGACCTCAGCTTACCAGCATCCAACATCTAGCTGAACTCAACGACTCGACCGACCTCAGCTTACCAGCATCCAACATCTAGCTGTACTCAACGACTCGACCTACGCCAGCGACCCTCGTCGAACGCCCAACTGCGAACACATACAACCGCCACGGACATTTACATTCACGCTTGTAAATACGACGAAATAAATTGTCATTTGTAATTATCATTATCTCACCTTTGTTCCTTCATATTGCTTTGGCTGTTCTCATTCACATAAATTCATTTGCGGGGTCGGCATAATTATCGGCTCTGCAACAATTTAACCATAATACATTACACTGATCCTATCTCTTCTCTGTTGGGAGTCAAATAAAAGCATTCCATTTGAATGATAATAGAACTCACCAAAGCCTACAAGAAAAAAATTGCAAATAATTTTTTTCCTTTTTAAACAAAGAACCTCAATATTCTTAATCCAAAATTCATCCAAATTCCCCATAAAGCTACATTTCTTCATTACCATCATTTTAAAACTTTTACTCGGTAGAAATTTTCAGAACTATGCGCTCTCTGTTCCTCTTTATTGTATTGTTGGCCTATTTGTTTTGTTATTTTTTTTTTATTAGGAATACACCTCAGCACTTCGAACTTACCCTGGTACTTCAGTTATACAAACATATAGAAAATAGTAACCTTACATAAAAACAGAACAATACAATAAAAAAAGTTCACAAAATAGAATCATTGATGATTGGTGACAAAATTGGTGATTAAATCATTGATTATTGTTGACATCCTCCTTTATTTTTCTCATTTTCACACTAGTGCGTCTGTCTCTTTATTGATTTTAAAAAAGTTACTTTCCACGATCTGGAATCAAATTTTTATTCTTTAACAACGATGTATTGATTTTATGAATCAATCGAGAAAAAATTTTACCTAACAAGAAACGTATTGTTAAAATTGCTCAACAGTGGTCGGTTTTTTTACTTACCTTAGACGCGTGGCTACTTACTTTAACCACTTGAGGAATTTCACTTGTGCATCCACTTGTCACTTTCCAGTGTTGATTGAGAAATCCCAGGTAATTTAATCTGATGCATCACTTGCAAGAGACGATATCTTCGCCTTCAGTTATGTCTGAATGCTGATAAAAATTCTTTTATCTATGTTCATTTTTCTTCTCTTCCTCTTTTTTTTCAACCCTAACATCAAACCATTTTACATTAAGCCTTAAAACATATCTGCTATCACACCAACAAATTCCTTTATCTGGTTTTTCTTACTCCTCTCTTTTTGACTTTTGCCATGCCTTCCATCCGTTTCCTCACGATGGCCTTTCCTTAAATTGGCTATTACTCTATAACTTTCTTCCCCAATACACATTCTTCTGTGGCTTCTCTTCTATTTCAGTTTAGGGACTACATTTTCTTCCTCACTAATACTCTCTGATGTAGTATTTGATTTCCTATTTGATTGGTACAGTTTGTCCCAATCCGTATTACTCCTACAACTGTCAGTATTGTTTTTCTTATTTCCGTTCGATCTTTTATCCTTTTTTGATTCTTTGTTTTCTATTCCACGTATTTCTTATCATCTCAACAAATATCATCCATGCTTTCATAATTCTTTCAACTGTTAAATGGCACCATGCCTCTAGTGTCACAATTTGATATTTCTTCCTCGTCACTTTCATTTGCTTGACTTTTTCTCATGACCATTTGTCGTTCCGTGATTGCGATATCACTCTCGTCCATAGAGCTTTCTCACTGACGACGACATTTAAAATTCGGATAATTATTTTCTTCGACGTTCAAATCATTGTCCGAAGATTCAGAATCGTCAGCTGTGGCTTGTGTAGTCTTCCGCACTGGTTGGCTAATATCAGGTACATCTTTATTAACGCAGATGTTCTTCATATGTTTTTACTACCGTGTTCGTTAACTGGTTTTTAATTCTATACGATATAGGCCCGTTTTTTGCAACGATTATGTAGTTTTGTATCTATCTCTTATCTAATTCCCCACTTGTTTTGTTTGTTCCTATAGTAAAGAAAATCTCCAACTTTAAAACTTACCTCCTTGTTTTTTTCTATTTAAATGATCCGCTTGACGTTGCTTTATTTTCTTCAGGTTGCTCCTAATTAAAGTAAAAGCATGATGCTGTTCTTGGAGGGCAATCTCGTGATGCGTATCTCCATAACACAACCAGCGAGGCTTCAATATATTGTTTAATGGGATGGTAACATCCCTACCATAAAGTAAATAAAAGGGTGAGAATTTTGTAGATTCACTTACGTTCAATCGAAGGGCTGCAAGTATCTGATTGATGAATAAATCCCACGAACACTTGTTATCTTCTATTTTCTTGGCCAAAATATTGTTCATGGTTCTATATAGTTTTTCTACCTTACTGTTACTCAGCGGGTGGTAAAAAGAAGTAGTCACAATCAACTCTTCTAGGGTTTTCTTCATAATTTTATTCATATTCTCTGGACCATTATCAGATACTATATGGAGTGGAGCACTAAATCTAGAAAATATCTATTCTGCTAATAAGTAACTGACGGTCTCTGATTTCTAATTAGGGACCAGAAAACATTCGGGTCATCCACTATAAATATCTATGAATGATACAATATATTGATTTCCTGAAAGTGTTTTAGGGTACAGTCCGCAGATATCTACCACCATTTTTGAGAAAAGAATGGAAGAATATTAGATTCTTGGGCATGTGGTCGGAGTGTTCGTAAATTTCCTGTTTGAAACGGAATACACGAATTCACATTTCCAACGACTTCCCTTATAAGAAACGTCCAAAAATATTTCTATTTTATTGCTTTGAAAGTCTTTTCTCTGCTCACATGACCGTTATCATTATAATAGTGTACGAGCACTCGTGTCTGTGGAGTTTAAAAGGGTTTTGAAGGTCAGGGGCTAAGGGCAAGACTGTGTTGCCGTAAGATATCTGACTCCATATTTTGGTTATATTATTTTACCCCACGTTGATTGGCCGGCGCAATCCCTTGTCCAAAGAAAGTCCAAAAGAAATATGCAAAAAGAAATGATAGAAACAGATAAGAGACGAAAACATTTCTTCCATACTTTCCTTTATTTACTTGGTGAATGGACACCACGCTACGTCCCAAGGCGTAGCGTGGTGCCCAAAACACCAGACAGCAAAATGATGTTGTTGGTTCGACAAGACTCGGTTCACAGAAAATGATGTTGTTGGTTCGACAAGACTCGGTTCACAGAAAATGATGTTGTTGGTTCGACAAGACTCGGTTCACAGAAAACCCGAGTATTTATCTCTCTCCACTGGCTCCAAATTCGCCACTCCAAAATCCTTCTAATTTTGGCGCGACCGCTTCCCATTGGCTACTTTACTTTTTATTATTTTTCTTTTTTCTGATTTTAACCGGATGGATGCGTAGAGCCTTATGCGTGGCGACGCGTTTATACATTTTGTATGTGGCAGCCGACGAGTCAACATCCGGTTGGGAGTTTTATTGTTAATTCCTAAATCCCCACGTGTCTTTAGATGTGAAGGGATGTATAATTTCACCACCAGTTCGCTGCCCGGTTGAGATAGATAATAGACAATATCGCCAATAATTATGTATTGCTTTTGTTCCATCTTAGTGGTTTTACTTCTCTTTATTCTGTTTAAGGTCTAAAATATCCTTATCCGCATCTTGTTCTCTAATTTTATCAATATCTGGCAAAACTGGTCTTTCATATTCAATTGGGTAGGGTACCTCATTTTTGTCTGATGCAAACTTACGGGGTTCAAAATGATTGGAATTAATGGCATTAACTTCATCGATCCCTAAAGGTTTCTCACCTTCCTCTCTCGGTGCGTCCTTCGAACTTGCAAGCAAGTCCACACATACGTTACCCTTGCCCTGAAGATATTCTTTCTTACAATTGTACCCGGCTAGAATTCTCAAAAATCTTGACAATGCCATATTCGAGAAACAGGAAGTGCGTAATTATTTCTTGTTTCTTTATTCTCTTTTCCGTTGGTAGCCTCATGCTTGCATGGAGTCACAGGGTCGTTGCGTTAAAACCGGCGCCTACATGACTTGACAATGATACATTACACCAATCCTTTCTCTGCTCTGTCGGGGGTCAAATAACAAAGGAATTGCATTTGGGGGCTTTTAGAACTAACTAGAGCCCACAAGAAAAAATTGCTGATAATTTTTTCATTTTAAAATAAAGACCCACCGATATGCATTTCTCTCTCTCTCTCTTTCTCTCTATATATATATACACATTTTTTTCTTAAACCAAAATCTATCCAAATACCCCATTACGTTGCAATTGTAAGAAAATTCAGCCCCACCACCTCAACTAACAATATCACCAAAGAACTGGTACTAGTCATGCTCCAAAGCTGACTTTCTATCTCCTTACTCTGTGTTAAAAAGAGGTAAATCAAGTGAGATAACCCAAGCGGTTGTTTTGTGTAACTCTCCTTTCTGTAAAATAAAATTAGTCTTCTATTCTCCTTTTCAAGAAGCACGTGTGTTTTATTTTCCTTCGTCTAATTTCGCTCTACATATCCTTATCTTAAGACATGGCAACTTCAACAGGTTGTGGGCCCAGCAGAAGAGATAATGGAAGTCGGTGGAGCAGGTTATTATTTGACGGACATGAAACCAAATAGGAAATTTGGGAAACTAAGTTCTTAGCATACCTACACACATTAAGTTTAAAGGGCGCCATTTTAGGTAAAAACCTTAACGGGGACGAAACAGATACGGAAAGGAATGAGGAATCATATAATGAACTGATACAATTCCTGGATGACAAAAGCCTGTCCCTTATCATGAGAGAAGTCTCGGACAATGGAAGAGAAGCTCTGAGGATATTGCATGACCATTACACAGGTAAGGGAAAACCAAGAATTATTTCTTTATATACTGAATTAACATCACTAAGAAAGGAACAGAATGAAGGTGTTACCGACTATATTATTAGAACAGAAACAGCAACGGCACTAAGAAATGCCAGAGAAACATTAAGCGATGGTTTAATAATCAGCATGGTTCTTAAAGGACTACCTTGAACATTTAATGCTTTTTTCGATATATGTGACTTATAGCAGTAAGGAGCTAACGTTCTCCGAGTTCAAAACACAACTTCGAAGTTTCGAGGATACGGATAAATATCAACAAAACTCAAATGATGACAATGTTATGAAATTAACAAATTCATTTTCAAAAATAAGTAACGAAGTTTCGTGTTTTAAATGTAATGGAAAAGGGCATGTAGCAAAAATATGCCCAAACAATTTAAAGAAAAATAAAAAGTGGTGTAACTACTACAAAAGACAGACCCATGTGAGGGAGTCATGTCGCTATAAAAAGCGAGATATCATGAAAGCCGCAGCAGAAGATAGTTCATTTGTTTTTGGAATAAATGACCGACCACAGAGAACTGTTGAAAGCAAAAGAATTATGGTTGATACGGGGGCTAGTTCACACATTATAAGGGATATTGAGAGATTCAAAAATTTTAATGACTCATTCCAACCTAATAACCATTTTATAGAACTGGCTGACAGTACTAAGACGAATGGGGTCGCTTAAAAGGGGCATTATTTATATCCTCCTACCCACAGGATATATTTTCTGTCAAGTCTGCCACGGCAAACGGGGCGGCTATAACATTTAAGAAAAACAAGCTGATTCATAAGAATGGAACAAAAACTAATATATTCGTCCACACAAATTTTCCGGTGCAATATTTGTGTATTTTTTTTAAAACAAAGAAAGATACTGTATCTGCTACAAAGAAATTTATCGTTGATACTGCCCCCCATGGAAGGATAAAATCCCTAAGATCTGATAACAGATCAGAATTCAAGTCGAATAATTTTCAGAGATTACTCTGTGATTATAGTATTCGACACGAAACTTCTGCGCCTTATTCACCACACCAAAATAGGACAACAGAAAGAAATTGGCGAACCCTATTTGAAATGACTAGATGCATGGTCATTGAAAACAACTTGCCTAAAAGTTTGTAGACCTACGCTGTAATGACAGCTGCAGAAATCAGAAACAGATGTTTTAACAACCGTCTAACACAAACTCCCTACTATTTGATAGCAGGAAGGAAGCCTGATCTATCAAAGATGAACATCTTCGAGTCAACATGCTATGCATACAAAAACTTAAAGCTAGATCCGAAATGTGAAAAAGGGATATTCGTTGGGTATGACAGAAACAGTCCTGCATATTTAGTTTTTTATCCTGAGGATAACAGAGTTCTCAAACACAGGCTAATAAAACTTATTAGCAATGTGACAAATCAGCAGACTCAGACCTATCCAACTGATGATGATTATTATTACTTCACCGAAAAGAAGTATGTGCAAAACAACACATCAGCTACAACCCCAGATCCACAAATTAAGACAACAGAAACACAGGATAATGCACAGACCGAGGAAGATACTAAGCTTCGACATTACCCCAGAAGGGAAAGAAAACCTCCTGAATACCTAAATGACTACATTACAAATTCTGTGGGTGATAGTGATCATGCATTGATTAACTTTGACTATTGTTATAAAGCCACATGCAATATACCAAGAACCTATAGAGAAGCTATAGACTCTTCAGATGCTCACTGCTGGGTTGAGGCGATGCATCAAGAACTGGAATCCCTAAAGGAAAATAATGTTTTTGAACTGATAAATTTACCAGAAGGCAAAAAGACAGTAGGTAGTAAATAGGTCTACACCACCAAGGAAAACCCTGATGGATCCAAAAGATATAAAGCAAGATTCATTGCTCGAGGATTCAACCAGAAAAAGGGTATAGACTATGGAGAAACCTTCTCTCTTACTGCAAACATCATCTCAATACGCATCTTGATGCAAATGGGGGTGCAATATGATCTGATTGTCCACCAGATTGATGAAAAAACGGCGTATTTCCATGCACCAATTGACTATGAGATTTTTGTGGAGCAGCCTGAAGGGTTTAAAACAAATAAATTAGTCTATAGGCTAAACAAATCTCTATATGGGCTGAAGCAATCAGGCAGAAACTGGAACAAAATGTTACATGAATGCCTCATCCGGAATGATTTTATACAAAATCCAGTAGACCACTGTGTCTATATGAAACAAAATGAGAGATTATTAATCGTATCCTGGGTTGACGATTTATTCATTGCAGCTGACAAAGTTATCTCCCTTAGTAATGTCAAGAAAATGTTGATGTCAGAATTTAAAATGAAAGATCTGGGAAAACTCAACCATTTCATTGTGATAGATTTTCACATAACACAAGGATGTGTTAAAATGAACCAAAACAAATACATAGGAAGAGTGTTGGAAAGATTTAATATGTCAAACTGCAAACCAAGAACAACACCATGCAAACTAAAAATGGATCTCAGTAACAACAGTGACCCTGTTGATTCAAGAAAATACCGTGAAATTATTGGTAGCCTAATCTACCTAATGACATATACTTGACCAGATTTGAATTATGCTGTAGGTAAATTATCACAGTATCTATTAGAGCCACGTCAACAGCATTGGGTAGCAGCAAAACATATCCTAAAGTATTTAAGAGATACATCCCATTACGAACTGCGTTACCAGAAAAGTGAAGAGTTAGGGATCTTAGCTTACAGCGACGCAGATTTGGCGTCTGATCAAAGTGATCGACTTAGTACAACAGGATTTTGTTTTTATTTAAACAAAGAAAGCTCACCTATCTCATGGAAGTCAAAGAAACAACCTACAGTTGCACTGTCCACCTGTGAATCTGAGTACATGGCTCTAGCTAAAACAACACAAGAGAGTTTATATCTAATTCAGCTATTAAATGGAATGGACCCTCAACAGAGATATGAACCTGCAAAAATACTTGGAGATAACCAAGGTACAATCGCTCTGTCTAAGGACCCTGTAAATAGACAGAGGTGTAAACATATCGATATCAAATATCATTTCATCAGAGATGCATTACACAAGAAGAAAATAGAGATTATCTATTGTCCAAGAACAGGTATGATTGCTGACATAATGACAAAATCCATGACAAAATTAAAGCTAGAGAGATTCAAAAGACTTTTATTTGGACTTGAAACTCTTTTTGGATTGTGCTCTCATATGTTGGAAATAATTAAAAGTATTAATATGAGAGCATACGGGAGTGTTAAAAAGAGGTAAATCAAGTTAGATAACTAAAGTGGTTGTTTTGTGTAACTCTCCTTTCTGTAAAATAAAATTAATCTTCTATTCTCCTTTTCAAGAAGCACATGTGTTTTATTTTCCTTCGTCTAATTTCGCTCTACATATCCTTATCTTAAGACATGGCAACTTCAACACTCTGAAAACCAATATGAACATATTTAAGTCTATGCGCCTAACACCAAATTTCTCTCTTTTTTTTCGCTTTTACTGTGCAACTTTAACCACCAACAGAACATATCCTTTTGCTGAACAGACTTTTTCATTATATGAATTGTTTATTCTAAAGTGAATGCCCCTTCCGATATAAAAAAAAATAGAAGCAATTATTAATAACCAGTGCCAAACTAATCTCCTCCTCCAAAACAATATTTTATAATAAGAATAAAAAACATAAAACAAAGTCTCATTAATAATGGCTTCCCTATATAGTTGATGAACAAATTAAACGTATGATTAAAAATGTTAACCAACAAAATAAACACTGTAATACTCCACCCAGTCAAAAAACATTTATCAAATATTTTTACCACAAGCAAACGCACTACAATTATAAATTAGATGAAAATATATTAAAAACATTGATTCAAATAAACATACTTCCTACTGATCCTAATAAAAAAAAATAAAACTTATACTATAATAAATTTAAGACCTCCAACTTAGTCATTAATAATAATTCCTCTTCCTTGATTGGAGTTTTGCAAAAAACTAACATTATATATTAATTTAAATGTCCTTTGGGAGACAGAAAACTTGTCGCGGAGCCGATAAGCACGTCGAACCCGCAAATGTTTTTTTTTAGTTTAATGCGTGCGAGTAATGACAGCCAAAGACAATGAAGGAAACAAAAGCGAAGTAACAAATACAACAAAAGTGACCATTTAATGTCGGAATTACAAACGTGTGTGTAAAGTTCGTGGCGGTTGTATTTGGTCTTCAGCTAGATGGGTAATGTCGATAGTTGGTATGGTCGAGTCGTAGATGTGCGCAGCTGGGTGTTCGATGAGGGTAGCTGGGGTAGGTCGAGTCGTAGATGTGCACAGCTGGACGATCGTGGCGGGTAGCTGAGGTCGATCGAGTCGTTGGATGCAGCTGAGCGATAGTTGCGGGAAGCTGAGGTCGGTCGAGTCGTTGGATGCAGCTGAGTGATCGTTGCGGGAAGCTGAGGTCGGTCGAGTCGTTGGATGCAGCTGAGCGATCGTTGCAGGAAGCTGAGGTCGGTCGAGTCGTTGGATGCAGCTGGACGATCGTTGCGGGTAGCTGAGGTCGGTCGTGGTTGGTAAATCGATGTCCCTGTTTTGACAGTACGTTGGGTTAACCGGGGCGCGTCGGTCTGGTTGCTAGCCCGTACAGCGAGTCGTACATAGGCTAGTTGTTGTAATCCTAGGGCAGTCCGTAACAGCGAGTAGTACGTGGACTGGATTCTGCATTGCTGGAGTGTCGAGGTCGAAGTTGGTGTTGGCAGCTTGGTCGTGTAGAGTCGAGCGAGCGTGGTGACTAAGACTGAGCCATGTCTTAATACTACGGACCAAGTGAACGGACGGGGAAACCGTGACTAAGTTTTGCCAGGTCTTAGTCTGGTTCGTCTAACTCGGATAGTTTTCATGATAGGTGACCGGTGACCGTTCAGCTGCTGCCTTGTGGAGTGCTGCCTCCTGTACTTGTTCAATATTGCTGACAGCATTCTTGTGTTATTTCTCTCAAGCTTTTTCTCCATACGTTTAGTTAGCGTCCATGTAGTGCATCCATAGAGCAGTATCGACACTATGGCTGTTTGGAAAAAATGCATTTTTTTATCAGTCAGGTTTGACTTCCATATGACCGATAGTCTATCAGTAGCTGTCTATGCCTTTGCTAGTCGCGTGTTGATGTCATTCTCAGTTGATGAGACACTGCTTTCTAGGTAAGTGAACTTGTCTACTAGTTTCAAAGAACTACTGTTTAGTGCGGAGATGTCGCCTGTGGCATTAAAGCACATATATTCCGTCTTGTGTGCATTGACATGGAGGCCTATGCCTGTAGCTGCTCGTTCCAGACTATGTAACAGGGTTTCAGCTTGGGTTGGGTGCATTTGCCAGAAGTGCTATGTCATCGGTGTTGTCCGCGTCCGGGGTACCTTCTGCCTCTTTCCGAATCTACATATATATATATATATATATGTGCGTGCGTGCATATATATATATTTCCACTGTCTTTTTTTTTTAAGTTAATAGAAAAAATATTTCCTCTCTTAAGAATTCTGAAATCAACGTCTTTTTTACTTTGAAATTATCCATTTCAAATGTCTTTCATTAAAGTCTTCTGAGAGAATATTTTCTCACCCTCATACATACATACATACATACATACATATATATTTATCTGTCCCATACATGTTTACACATTGATTTAAAGAAACATTAACTATGTGCAAATAGTTATTTACTAAACATAATTTAAACCTGAATGATCTCTAAAATGCATTCTGTGATATGGCTTCATTGCCTTGACTTCCTGGTCCACTCTAACCAGGAGCATTTCTTTGTTTTTAATGGCATATCAACCTTCATAGGTTATTTAATACCAAAGCCATTCTTATAGAAGAAAAGCAGTGATACTATTTAACCCAAAGCTTGGGGAATAAGGAGGTTCATACCTTTCCCAAGGGTATTAGTCCAAAAATAAATTAACAACTTGACTGGCATTTGAACTTGATTAGTTTGAGACCCCAATCCAGTACTTTAGCCATCAGTTTGAGACCCCCACCCACTTTAACTACAATGGGATTCTGTTGATTGATTTGGGTTAGTTTCTTTGTTTACTGGAATATCAATCTTTGTGGGTTATTTAATGCCAAAGCCATCCTTGTTAAGAACAGCAGTGATACTATTTAACCAATAGTTTGGAGATAAGAGGTTTCCTACAATTCTCAAGGGCATTAGTCTAAAAGTGAATGTAAGGAAGCAACTGGAGTTTGAACTCACTTACTTTGAGGATGCAGTTCAGAACTTTAGCTATTATGCCATGGAGACTCCTCCTCTCACCTGGAGCAGAAGTACCTGCTTGGATGTCATCTATGGACAAAATCAACCTGTTTCAGATAATGTTTAACATGATTTTGAACTATTTTAATACAATTATTCTTAAAACATTGGTATCAAAACAAAGTATTTTTTAAAAGGACTGTCAAAATATGATTTTGTATTATATATAATTAGAGATCATAATAGATAAACTGACTTTGGGATAAGATAATTAACCCAATTATCATCGATATGCCATAAAAAACCGTAACTAACCAATCAACCTACCAATCAATCAATGATAATAGAGCTGTTGACCACTTAATGTTGTATCAAATAATTAATACTGATTTATTTCTTTTTTAGATATTTTATGAAGATCACAGACTACAGAAAAAATAAAATTTTTAAAATGGAGCATTTCTCAGAAAAGTAATTCTGACATTTTACTAGCATGATTTCAGAAAATTCTTCACATTCATTAGTAATTTTTAAAGCCTGAATTGTAGTTTTAAAATGATCTAAAGACAAATTATGACATCTTCTGGAGAATATGCAAGCTTATTAATTAGAAAAATATATGAATATATTCCTTTATTGTTTAAAGAAATTATTGAAATTAAAGTACAAATCATTTCAGACAAACAAGAAATTATAACTGACCAGGAGAAAGGTATGTATAGTAAGAACTTTGTAAGATAAGTTATTCATTGCTAAAGGAAAGGACCAAAATGGCATTTGCCATTTATATAGATATATAAATACACACACACACACACATATGCACACACATATATATAGTTTGTTGTATCTATAAATAAAGAGTGTTCAATATTGGTGAGAGAGCATGTCCATCTCAGTTAGAAAAGCATTGACACAGAGTCTTTAGTGTCAGTCTGTTTCCCACCAATGTGATCATCAGATCATTAGTTTAATGATAGAAAAAAACTGACAGTCACTGAGTGCCATTAATTCCATGTCTACACAATCTTAACTTATATATCATCATTATGATGTTGCACTGCAAGCACAGATCTCCTTGACTCTCTCTCACCATTATTGCTTACAGCATTCTTATGTAGTTGCCGTCAAGCTTTTTCTCCATACATTTACTTAGGGTCCATGTAGTGCATCCATACAGCAGTTTATATATATATATATATAAACAGGTTTGGTTGAATACTGTGGATTGTTTCTTTTTTTAAATCTTCAAGTGAAGACGTTCAAGTTTTCTCACTAGTCTTCTTATGTCTGGATCAAGTTGGTAAAGAAAGAACCCTATATTAGCCCAAGCACTTTCAACCGCTTCATCTTCAGGAGTTGTGTTAGGTCATTTGTTTTAGTAAGTTTTATATTTATTTGGAGTGTTTTTTTTATAATAAATTATTGATGAGATTGGTTCATTCTGTTAGGATGGGTGGTTAGTTATTTAATATGTTTATACTTGTGGTTTATCAACTTCATCCAGACATAGAAGACTAGCGAGAAAACTAGAACATCTTCACTTGAAGATTTTGAAGAAAGAAGCAATCCACAGTATTCAACCAAACCTGTTTAGATAATGATTTGCTTCCTAAGTATAGATATACATATATATATACATGAATGTGTACTTGGGCAGCAGTCATTCATTTAAGCATGTTTGATTAGATAATAAAGACACATTTTGTCTATATAATTTTATGAAAATCCTTTCAAGTTTCCTAATAAGTGTCTTGGTTTAAGGTTGGAATTGGTGGATGAATTTACCAAAATTGTCCCAAACACTTTTGGACCTTTCATAAGCCATCATTGGGGGTTGCTTGCACCTATAAAGAGTGTTTTTAAAAGAGCGCTCTGAACAATTTTGGTAAATCAGTCCACCAATTCCAACCTGAAACCAAGACATTTAACAGGAAACTTGAAATAATAATAAAATTATATAGACAAAATGTGTCTTTATTATTTAATCAAACATCCTTTAATATATATATATATACATATATATATATATATATATATAAGGCATAAAAATCCATGAGACATATTGCCATGAGGCTTGGTTATTTTCTGGTATATGAATTTATGGTTGTGATAAGAGACTTTGCTTCTTAAATTAATACAGTGATGACTTTCATTCTATGGATTACTGCATAATAGAGAAATGAAACCTTGGCTGTGATGGGAAACTTTGCTAGCTAAACTATTAGAATGATGTTTTGGCATGCAAACCAATCTCTGATGACTTTGACTCTACAGTTGGCTGCAATGTTATGTTGGGCTATGAATTTATGGTTGGTGACTTTACAAGTTTAATTAATAGAGTGATGTTTCAACAAGGAAATCAATCTTTGATGACTGTGGATTGCGGCATTGTTTGGTTAAAAAATGAATTTATATTTGTCATAGAAAACTTTGCTAGCTAAACTAATAGAGTGATGTTTTGGCAAGGAAATCAATCTCTGATGAGTTTGGCTCAATGGATTGCTGCATTATTTTGATTGGATATGAATTTGTGGTTTTGATAGGAAACTTTGCTTGCTAAACAATAAGAATGATATTTTGACAGGCAAATCAATCTCTGATGAGTTTAGTTTAGTGGAGAGCTACATCGTTTTGTTGGGATATTGTTGTATACAGCATAGAAAGACAACAATTGTAAAAATATAATCTGCGTCTTTTCTTTTCCTTTTATTACCCAAAATGTATGGTTGGGTAAGAGTGATAGAGAGTTGAAGATGGTCGAGCTTGCACACACAGGGGTGGATGGTATGGATCTTGAGAGAAACCACTTTGCCTTACTTCTTCGGTGTTCTTGGTTGAAAATGTTCCTGGTAATGTAATATTTACGCACGCTATTTACACATTTGCACCATGGCATCTGGGTCCTGTTTACTTTAGGCAATAGGTGCATTTCCTGTTATACCACCCACGCAATTAATATGGCATGTCAAAGGGATCTTTAAGTCAATATCCAACATTCTTCACCATCCTATTTTTCAAAATGTTCACTTGAGAACATTTCCTTAACATCTTCCTCTGACTCTCGATAACTCTTTACTACTTGAGGCCTAATATACAAAAAAAAAAGAAACAAAAGAAAAGACAACAAAATAAAACAATCATGATAAAACCTTGACGAAGTCCCTTTAGTTCGTTTCAGATATCTCGCCCATATAATGTCATTCAAAAAACAGTTCCTTTTTTATGACGACAGCATGCATACATTTGTACCATTTTTTTTTTCATAAGTGTTCTCAGTCACTATTAGTAGATACAATTGTTTCATAATTAAAAAGAAAAAAAAAAGTTCGTTTTCCTTCAGGCCGTATTACATATGGTGAAACCTCGATGCATAACCAACCGATCAATGGCGGTAACCACACCTCAGTTTCAAAACTGTCATTCGACCAAAATCAACCGTTTTTCTGCTCAGGTTCATAATAACACACGTTACGGCTTTGTAGTAGTAATGCCACGAACAATCTTACCTCGAAGAAACAGAAGGTGTGCTCTCTCTGCTACCGGCACATGGAAACCAGAAGAAAAAAAAGACGCAAGAGGTGTGACGTTTTATGGAGGAGAACGAGATAAACCTCCGTGAAGTGGCGAGATTTTATGAATATAAAAGAGACTAAGTTTGAAGTGGAAAAGGGCAGTATTTTGCTGATGTCTGATTGGTGAACATCAAGCAGTTTATTTTGCGTGTTAAATAATTTGACTACCCCCCTCCCAATATGTTGATTCCACTTCGACTAGACTTCCAAAACCTCGAACAAGCTATTTCGGCCTACGTGTAACCAGACGCAAATGGCACTCTGATTCCCGAATTTCATGGCGTCTCATCCGACCACACGGTGTCAGAATGGTTGGAACAGGTGGAGCTCGTGTGCGAAATGTGTGGTGTTGACAACGTTGAATGTGTTCTACCACTCAGGCTAAGAGGCGGGGTTCTGTCAGTATACCGACGGTTAACCCGTGACCAAAGGGAGGATTTACAGCAGGTAAAACAAGCCCTCCTCGTGGCTTTTGCACCGGACCTTTTTGTTGCATTTGACACATTTGTCTCGCGTCGTTTGCGCCCCGAGGAAACTGTGGACGAATATTTGCGTGACCTACAGGACCTAGCGCATCTGATCGAAGAAAACACCTCTGACCGATGGCTCAGTTGCGCTTTCGTGTCAGGACTCCCCGGTCCAGTTAGACGACAATTGCGTAGGTCCTCAAGGATGAAACACATGACCATTGAACAGATTCTTGCTAGAGCTCGAGCTCTTATGGTGGAAGAGGCAGAGGTCGATGAGCCTGTTGCTGCGGCGGCCGGGCGACGCCGAGTTCTTCCTCGTGTGCCTGAGGCCTCACCTTCAACCCCCGACAAGCAGAATACAGTCACAGTGCAGTGCTACAAGTGTGGAGGTCCCAATCATTTTGCCAGAGACTGTTGGCAGCCCGGGGGCAAATCACAAAGAGTGCTCCCGGAGATACGCTGTTATCAGTGCCAACAACAAGGACATGTTTGCATCGAGGTGTCCGGAAAACTAGGTAAGGGGCAAGAGGCCGGCACTACTCTCTCCCCACATAAACTAGAAGAAGTGCTTCCTGTAATGAAGGTGAAAGTCAATGGAATGGATCGGATAGTGTTGGTGGATTCAGGCTGCTACTCATCCGTTGTGAGTGGAATGTTACGTCGACCCGAAATATGGAAAAGTACTGCAATTCTGACAACAGGCAGGAAGTGCCTTTTAAGCCATGGTGTTGGTAGCATAACTTTAACAAGACTTTAATCCCTTAAAGACGAACGTGCTAGTGGTAAACAGCAAGCCATTGGGATTCGACCTCCTTCTGGGAATGGATGTCATCAAGAAATTGGGCGGCGTGCATATCGACGAAGGAGGCAAGGCACATTTTGCTGAGGCGGCTCACACTTTGGGTGCGACAATAGAACTAGAACAGCCTGACTTTCGCGCAGAGTTCGACCAACGCACCAAATCCTGGACAGTATCATCGAAGTGGTTCGATGATCAGCCACCAGAAAAGTTATACAACAGAGTACCGGAGTACACCATCCCTGTAAGAGCTCGTGCAGAATACGATGAAGAGCTACAAAACTGGATTGACAATGGGTGGTTAGTTCCTTACCCGGAAAATAAATTGGGGCCCCCGAAGGGCCTGATTCCCTTAATGGCAGTCATCCCACAGAATAAACAAAAGGTAAGGCCGGTTCTCAACTATCGGGAGTTAAATGATCACGTGGATCCATTTACGGCTCGTACAGACATATGCACCGAAAAGTTGAGAGAATAGCGGCGAGCAGGATCGAATGTATCCGTGTTAGACCTTCGCAAGGCATACCTTCAAGTGCACGTGCACCAATCACTATGGTCATATCAAACTGTACTGTTTAAGGTATTGCCTGACCTGCATGGGGTTTGGTCTCAATGTGGCACCATTGATTATGCAGACAATTGTTGATGCTATCTTGACGAAGGACAAGCGCATACAGCGGGCAATATCTGCCTATATTGATGATGTGTATGTGGACGAGAGCATTGTGCCTGCGGCACGTGTGAAGGAGCATCTCTGCAGCTTCGGCCTCCTCAGCAAGCAGCCGGAGAGGCTACAGGATGGTGCGCGAGTGCTTGGGTTACAGGTCTGAGGAGAGGATAACTCTCTGTATTGGAGAAGAGGGAACAAAATCCTAGACATACCTCGTGTCATCACGCGACGAAACGTATTTTCACTATGCGGCAAATTGATTGGGCACCTTCTCGTGGGTGGTTGGCTTCGTGTAGCTGTGGCGTTCATCAAGCGGAGAGCATCTGACGTCACCGCTGGATGGGATGACAAAATTGACGACGCCCCTCTCAACATGATTAAAGAGGTTCTCACTAGAGTGCGCCAGGAAGACCCGGCGCAAGGCAGATGGTGCGTCGACGGCCAAACCCTTAGCGTATGGGTTGACGCAAGCTCTCTCGCTACCGGCGTGTCGCTTGTATATGATGGGGCTGTAGTAGAGGATGCTTGTTGGTTACGACCAGCAAAGGACTCCCAGCATATTAACCTTGCAGAACTTGATGCTTTTATTAAAGGAATAAACTTGGCAATCCTCTGGAAGACGACCACCTCACATTTGTTCACCGATTCTGCCTGTGTCCATAAATGGATCTCGGACACCCTTACCGGCAAAGCCAGGGTACGAACCAAAGCTGCAAGCGATATGCTCATTCGACGACGGCTTGACACGATAATAAAACTGGTGAAAGAATACGCGCTGTCGATGAATGTGTCCTTGGTCAAATCTAGCCAAAATAAGGCAGATCGATTGACAAGAGTGCCTCAGCGGTGGCTTGATGCTATTAAGAGGAACACTGGGCCTGTGCAACCTGCCTGCACTGCGTCCGTGAGCTCAGTTGAGCTTGACCAGATCAAGATTGTTCACCGACAAAGTGGTCATTCTGGTGTGCGGCGGACACTTTATTTTGTGAAACAGATTGCTCCTTGGGTCTCTAAGGCCGCAGTGAAAACCGTCGTCAGAGAATGTGAAGAGTGTCAGTCAATCGATCCAGCACCCGTGCACTGGTCAAAGGGGGCTTTGAATGTTAAACAAACCTGGCACCGGGTAGCGATGGATATTACCCATTGTAACGGGTCCCATTTTTTGACGGTGATCGACTGCAGCCCCGCTCAGTTTGCCATCTGGCGACGTCTTCCTCGACAAGATGCGACAAGTGTAATCAACCAGCTGAAGGCGCTCTTTTATGAGCGGGGCCTGCCGACGGAGATTCTGACAGATAATGACACTGCCTTTCAGGGTAGCCTGCTTAAAACCTTTCTAGATGAGTGGAGAGTTCGACTTCGATTCCGCTGTGCATACGTCCCCTCTGGTAAGGGCATCATCGAGCAATGTCACAGAACTGTAAAAAGGATCGCTGCCAGAAAACAGTGTACTATACCAAAAGCAGTATACTGGTACAACGTCACGCCAAAGGATGACGTATCCTCTACTACAGCACCAGCCAATATGGTTTATCGGTACCGCATACGGCTGAAAGGAATCAATGGAACACCGGCGCCGTCACATAATCAACTGCAGGCCATTTTCAGACTGAGTGTGGATAAAGACTCCACATGGACGATGTACCACAAAATATAAAGCAGGACGTGTGACCGGAATTACCAGTGCACAGAACATAACGGTCGACGGAATGCCATGCCTTGTGAAAGATCTGCGACCCATAGTGGGACCAGGCCAGCCGACGCTCTGTTCTGACATGGTTTCAGAAGATGCGAGCGAAAGATTTGTAACCATTAGAAAGAGACCATGTGAACAGGAAACCAGCACAAATGCAGGTGATGCCTCTTCCAATAACACTTCTGATGAAGACCAAGTGACTATACTACCACAAAGAAGCACACGGCGCAAAAGACCACCTCCCGAATGTTTCATGAGTGATCATAGGATCAGGGGGAGTGTAGTAGTAATACCACGAACAATCTTACCTTGAAGAAACGGAAGGTGTGCTCTCTCTGCTACCGGCACATGGAAACCAGAAGAAAAAAAAAGGACGCAAGAAGTGTGACGTTTTATGGAGGAGAACGAGATAAACCTCCGTGAAGTGGCGAGATTTGATGAATATAAAAGAGACTAAGATTGAAGTGGAAAAGGGCAGTATTTTGCTGATGTCTGATTGGTGAACATCCAGCAGTTTATTTTGCGTGTTAAATAATTTGACTACCCCCTCAATAGGTTGATTCCACTTCGACTAGACTTCCAAAACCTCGAACAGGCTTAATTTCAAACATTCTATATTCGAACTCTGGAAGCTGCCATCATATGCAGCGCATGTTTACCAATGTTGTAGTAGAAGAATTAAAAAAGAAAAAATGAAGGAGAGAAGGGAAGGAAAAAATCACCATAGACATGGTTCTATTTGGAAATGATGGATACGTAACCTGACCAGGAGAGTAATCTTATCACACACCAATTCCTACTCACTAGCCATAGCATATCAGCCAACAAGACATTTCAATTGCTCCTTCCAAGATTTCCGTTTGGCGACACGAACATTGGATACACCCGTCCCATCAATACGTTCATTTAAGGGACCTGTATGTTTTTCAACCTTATCAATCCCAACGAACGTTTGTCTAACCTGTATATCTTCGTTTACTTCTCTACCGGTTGATCTATTCGCGATTCCTTCCACCTGCAAAAGTTGTGATAATCCTCTCTCAGATAAATCGCTCTTGTGAGTGGATTAGCGGTCCGTTCTACTTTTCGTGCTTGACTCTGTATGAACGGTCGAAAAGTTATTCTCCGTTCTGCTTCGTGTCATAATCCGGCGCTCGATTAATTGGACATCAGACTCGTCATCTGAATTCTAACCCTGATGTCGACACTTGCGCACAAGAAGGTCAGTCAGCCTTTTCCACTTCAGATTCACTGTCAAAATCGCTCGCGTCTATTTGAGCAGCCAATAGAATTTTCCGTAAAAGCCTCTCTGTAGCGGGAATTTTCCATTCTTCAATGGACCCCGTTCGAAGGTGCTCGGCATGTGCCTTCTTGACTGAGCTAGTCAACTGGTCACTGATTCCATAAGAGACAGGCACAGTCTTTTCTACAACCATATAATATGGCCGCCAACGTTCTGAGTCTTTGCAAGGCACTCACTCATCGCCTTCCTCTTTACTTTCTTCGTGTTATTCCTAACAAAAGTGAAAGTCTGATGTATTTATTGCAAGGCGATCTCATGATGTCCATTGCCATAATATATCCGACGAGGCCTTAATATATAATCTAACAGCAGAATTACATCCTTGTTATAGAGCGGATAGTATGGAGAAAAAATTGCATTTTCGCTAACATGAAACCTGACAGCCGCCAACATCTGGTTTAGGTAAATGTACTATGATTGCTCGTTATTCCTAATATTCTCCGCTAAAACACCATTTATCGTTCTATAAAACTTCTCAACCTTACCATTACTCTAGGGTTGTTAAAAAGAACGTCTTCACATGATGCTCATTTAGATTCTCTAAAGTCTTCTTCATGATCTTGTTGATATTCTCCGGACCGTTGTCGGTTAAAAGCAGAAGTGGTACTCCAAACCTTGGGAAAATTTCATCAATCAAAAGATATGCCACTGTAACCTCCTTGTTAGGGACCGTAAAAGCTTCATACCAACCACTGTACATATCTATGAATGTAACTATGTATCGGTTACTCGAATGAGTCCTCGGGTAGGGTCAGAAGATATCTAAAGCAAGCTTACCGAAAAAAAAGAGAGGGAAATTGCATTCCTGCATATGGGGTCGCTGTTTTCTTAAATTTCTAGGCTGGCACGATGTACATTTACCGACAAACTCGTTTATCTCTTTGAACAAACCAGGCCTGAAATACTTTTATTTAATTGTGTGAAATGTCTTTTTCACGCCCATGTAGACTATTGTAATTATGGTATTGTACCAGCACTTCCTTGCTTAAGTATGACGGCACATACAACCTAATCAGAGGTTCGTCGTCAGGCTGAGACAAGTGATATATTTTGTCCATAACCATGTACTTTTTCTGTTTTAATTTAGTTGCCTTGCCATTCTACTCTACCATTCTACTCTTCAAGTCTAAAATGTCTTTGTCAGATTCCTCCCCTCTGACTACAATCATCTCCTGCAACGAAGATCTTTTGTGCATCATCGCTGGGTCTTCGGCATTTTTGCACGTGGCAAATTCTTTCGGCTCAAAGAGATTCTAATTTATCGCACAAATTACGTAATTCCAACCGTCTATATCTACGGGAGGGTCATCGTTTTTCTTACTTTCATCTAAAGATCTGCACAAATATTATCTTTACCTTTGAGGTACCGTATTTTGCAATCATAGCCATTCATGCTTAAAGTCCATGTTTGTATTTACTTATTTTGTATTGGAGAATTCAATAAATGCTCAAGGGGTTTATGATCGGTATTGATAGTGAAAGTTGCACTATGGAGATTGAGGTTTAGTTTTTGAAAGGTATAATGTATTGGATAAGCCTCCTTCTCTGTGGTTGACCACCTAGTCTGCGTAACACTTAAGTTATAGGATAAGAAATAAATTGGCTTTTCAACTGATTTTTCTCCTTTTGATCATAAACCAGCTGGGACAAACATGCACCGATAAATTGATCAGAGGCATCAGTATAAAGCCTATAGTCCTTATTTAGGTCGAGATAAGCAAGTATCGCCATCTTTGTTAGTTTCCTCTTTAAACTGTCGAAAGTGACCTTGCAAGCAACGTCCCATCGAAAACGTGCATACTTCCTCGTTAGTTTAATGAGTGGTTCAGCTATAACATAAAAAAAATTGTAATAAAGCATCGATAATACAAGTTCATTCCAATAAAAGCTCTCATCTGCTTGACGGCGGTAGGAGTTGAAACTGCTTTTATAACTGTAACTTTATCAAAACTCGGCTGTATCCCTTTTCCACTTACTCTAAAACCTAGGTATTACGTCTCTTTCTTAAAAAAAAACTCACACTTTGAGGGTTTCAAGCTTAGATTATATTTTTGGAAACTACTTAAGACATTATCTATGTGTTTCAATTGTCATCCATTAAATTTGAGAATATCAAATTATCATCAAGATATACGAGATCAAAATCCTCTTTGCCCTGTAATACAATTGACATTAATTTCTGGAATACACCGGGTGTGTTTGCGAGCCCAAATGGCATCATATTAAAATGAAACCAACTTTAATAACAAGTGAATACACATTTCTCTTTGACATTTTCATGTAGCACAACTTGCCAGTACCCTGAATTTAAATCTAACTTATAAAAATTCTTTGTTGACCCGAGCGATGCCAGTAAGTCGTCAATAACTGGAAGCGCTCGAACGTATGTTTTGTAATTTTATTAAGTGCTCTAAAGTCACCGCAGAATCTCTTACTGCCATCTTTCTTTTCAGCTAAAACAATTAGAAAACCCCACGGGTTGTTGGACCTTTCGATTATGCCTGCCTTGCATCATTTCATCAACCGTTGAATCAACTACTTTTCTTTGTTTAAACTGTTGCGGGGCCGATAAGCGCGTCGGCCCCGCAAATGATTTAAGTATTTACATGCGTGGGAGTAGTGACAGCCAAAGACAATGGAGGGGACAAAGAGGCAAGGTAACAGATACAACAAAAGTGACAATTTTATTGCCGGAATTACAAACGTGTATGTAAATGTCCGTGGCGGTTGTATGTGGTCTTCAGCTAGGATGGGTCATGTCGATAGCTGGTATGGTCGAGTCGTAGTTGTGCGCAGCTGGGCGCTCGACGAGGGTAGCTGGCGTAGGTCGAGTCGTGGAGATACAGCTAGATGTTTGATGTTGGTAAGCTGAGATCGGTCAGGTCGTTGAATGCAACTGGATGGTCGTTGCGGGCAGCTGAGGTCGATCGAGTCGTTTTGGTTGCTAGCCGGTACAGCGAGTCGTCGTGGCTAGTTGTTGCAATGCTAGGGCAGTCCGTAACAGCGAGTCATTACGTGGACTGGATGCTGCATTGCTGCAGCGTCGTGGTCGGTAGATCGATATCCCTGTTTTTGACAGTGCGTTGGGTTAACCGGGGGTGTGTCGATCTGGTTACTAGCCTGTAACAGCGAGTCGTCGTGGCTAGTTGTTAAAATGCTTGGGCAGTCCGTAACAGCGAGTCGTTACGTGGACTGGATGCTGCATTGCTGGAGCGTCGTGGTCGGTAGATCGATATCCCGGTTTTTGACAGTGCGTTGGGTTAACCGGGGGGGTGTCGATCTGGTTGCTAGCTCGTAACAGCGAGTCGTTACGTGTGCCAGATGCGCAATGCTAGTGTAGTCCGTAACAGCGAGTCGTTACGTGGACTGCATTGCCGGAGCGTCGTGGTCGGTAGCTATGGCTTTGTCGTGCCAGATAGCTGTACAGGCGTATCGTTTACGGTAGCTATGGCTTTGTCGTGCCAGATAGCTGTGCGGGTGTATCGTTTACGGTAGCTATGGCTTTGTCGTGCCAGATAGCTGTGCGGGCGTATCGTTGACGGTAGCTATGGCTTTGTCGTGCCAGATAGCTGTGCGGGCGTATCGTTGATGGAAGCCGTATCGTTGAAGGTAGCGATGGCTTTGTTGCACCAGTAAGCTGTGCGGGTGTATCGTTGATGGTAGGTATGGCTTTGTCACGCCAGTAAGCTGTGCGGGCGTATCGTTGGCGGTAACTATGGCTTTTCGTGCCAAAAGCTGTGCGAGCGTATCGGGCGGTAGTTAAAGTTGCACGCCAAAGCTGTGCGGGCGTATCGGGCGGTAGCTAAGGCTTGCGCGCCAAAGCTGTGCAGACGTATCGAGACGATAGCTAAGGCTTGCGCGCCAAAGCTCTGCACTGTCGAGCGAGCTGGCCAGTGGGGCCGCGGCTAAGATTGGCGTTATATTAGCGCTGCGCAGGTATCGAAGTGGGAGCTAAATGCTAACCCGTGCCTTTAGAGCTGCGCGGCCGAACGGACGAGCGGAACCGAGCGATGGTTAAGACCGGCCGGTCTTAGTGAGTCCTCTTCGTGTTTGCCTCCTGGCCGTCTATTTCAACTGGTCATTAATGACCGCCAGAGATACTCCGACCCGCAGAAGGGGACCTCTCATTGCCCTTAAAAAGGACCGTAAAAAATAGGTTGAATCTGCCACTAGAAGTGGCGGTGAGGAGGGTGCAACCACAATAACGTAGGACCCGGGCCTCGTGGAGCGGCCCCTGAGAGCGTCCGCGTAGACCTCTGATATTTATCGATGCGTCCCACCAACGCACGAATATGGCACAAGGCCGTTTTTAAAGTGGGTCCGGTCGCAGGGCCGAAGCCCACACGCGTCCGGCAAGGCCAAAAATACCTTCGGCCCCGTTGGCATTCCCCTTTTTGAGGCGCCTCAGGCGCCAGGCAATAAACCCACCCGAAGGGGGTTAAAGCCTGGGGGGATAGCCCCCTGAGGCCGGAGGAAATCTCCAGTGCCGAGGCAGACCCGGCAGAACCGCCCAGAATGCAACCCAAGAACTAGAGAGGAAAGGCCACACACAAACGCCCTAGAGCGTCCGCGTAGACCTCTGATATTTATCGATGCGTCGCACCAACGCACGAATATGGCACAAGGCTGTTTTTAAGGTGGGCTCGGTCGCAGGGCTGAAGCCCACACGCGTCCGGCAAGGCCAAAAATACCTTCGGCCCCGTCGGCATTCCCCTTTTTGGGGCGCCTTAGGCGCCAAGCAATAACACACACCCCCGAAGACCTCTGAATTTTCGCTGCCTGAAACCTTTTTCATATAGAAGAAAGGGAACTCCATTTCTGTCGTGCCACGTAAATAGAAAGTTCTTCTATAAAAAATGGACGTAGAAAATAAGTACTTCTATAGTCCGGTATGGGCTAGCGAAGAGTATTACCACCATTTTTATAGAATTATTTTTGGTAGAAGTGTTTTGTAAATGTTGATAAATGTTAATTTATCCCTTTCTAAGCTGTAACTGCCGGTTAGAATCGAAAAAGGGCTTCATCATTTCCGGCCGTACCCGGATGTTATTTTTCTAGGGCAAAGGTGTAATCCGATCTGTTTACGTTCGCAGGCCGGTCGCGGCAAAATGGTGTCGGTTCGGACGGATTCCTGTATCGATACGCATCTCTACCGTATTAGTCCTGTCCAGGTTTTTGTCTTCATTAACAAACAGGTCTCTGTTTCTCTTCAGTAGCCAATCAACTTCTGACTTAAACTCTTTCGGAAGGCTTACTTGTTCTAAATTTTCATCTGAAATCATATAATTTTGTCTGTCGAGCAAAGTAGTTTCAGTAATACTACCCACCCCACTAAGTTTAGTTATCGGACCGCCACGTTTCAATGTAACGGTTGAAATAGTATTGTTCATTATGAATAAAGGGAACCTACGAAATTGGTTAAGTTTGGCCACTGCATTAGCCACTGAGACGCCGCTAAGATTGCTAGCATATCCGTTGTTTAGTTGTTCTACATCGCATACCTTGCCTCAACCTTTTCTAAGTGTAGACCGTGCCATGCAAGTGTGTATCTACTGAGGTTTTAACGTAATTTGTTGTACTAGTCTAATTATGGACGAAATATGGACGTCTACCTCAAGAGCTGCGTACTCTCCCGCAATTCTTGAGGCTCCCCAAATTTAAATACATTCACCCTCCACTTTACACGAGCCATTCACGACCCAGTATTAAATTTCTATTAAGATTCTTCACAACGAAGAAATTATGAGGGGTGGACTGATTTCCTATTCGAACCTGCAAACGAGAAAGATCGATTACATGTAACGGGGACCCTTTTAAAGTCTGTAATTTCACGTCCTTTCTTTGCTGTTCAAGCCTCGGCTGAAAAGATTCATAAATTCTACTACTTACGAGGTGCATACGATAAGTTTCCAGACTTTTTTCGTACGGGCATTTAAAATTGTCGTAGACTCTTGAAAATTCACTATGTTATTGCTATACATCTTATGAGATGACTGACCAATTTTTAGAATTTCAGCTTCAAATGAACGGCTACAGAAACAAGTGGAATACACCCCACTAAAGCCTCATTGTCACAGCTGGTGATTTTCAAAGAAAGATGAGAAGTGTGAGAGGAGTAAGGAAGTCAATACACCAGAGTTGATTGGCCAAAGGGTTTGGGTTAGGGTTGCTATGCTGAGGTTTTCAGGGAGTTCAGGAAGAGATTCCTAGGGAAGAGGCCAGCACTCTTCAAATCGGGTCAGTGGCATTTCCACCAGGACAATAAACCAGTCCACAACTCCATCCTTGTCATAGACTATTTGACCAAGATGGGCATCAAGACAGTTTCTTAGCCTCCCTATAGTCCAGACCTTGCTCCTTGTGACTTTTAGTTATTCCCTAAGCTCAGAGGCTGTCGTTATGAGACAATTGAGGAGATGAAAGAGGCTGTGAAGAAGGTCATTGACACACTCACACAAGAGGAGTTCCATGGGGCCTTGCAGAAGTTTTTGGAACAGTACAACAAATGCATTGCAGCCGGAGGAGATTACTTCGAAGGGGACTAGAGTTTTATGTGTGTACTATCAATAAAAATGCACATACGAAAAAAGTCTGGAAACTTATCATATGCACCTCGTATTACTGACACAGCTGCTCCCGTATCCTCTAAGGCTCAGTAAGTTCTACTTTCCATCCTAATGGAGACGGAATTCGATGTGCCCATGTTACCCCCTATGTGCGTCGGTACCGTCTTATCCCGTTCGTTGAGGGTCTGTGGGGATTTAGGAATTAACAGAAAAAACTCCCAACCGGATATTGGCTCGTCGGCTGCCAGATACAAAAAGTATAAACGCGTCGCCATGCATAAGGTTCCACGCATCCATCCGGTTAAAATCAGAAAAAAGAAAAATAATAAAATGTAAAGTAGCCAATGAGAAGTGGTCGCGCCAAAATTAGAAGGATTTTGGAGGGGCGAATTTGGAGCCGGTGAAGAGAGATAAATACTCAGGTTTTCTGTGAACCGAACTCTCTTTTCGGGTAGTGACGTCGAACTGACAACACCGATTTTACTATCTGGTGTTTTGGGCACCACGCTGTGTCTTGGGACATAGCGTTGGTTAGTCCATTCACCAAGTAAATAAAGGAAAGTATGAAAGAAATGTTTTCGTCTCCTGTCTGTTTCTATCTTTCCTTTTTGTATATTTCTTGTGGACCTTCTTTGGGCAGGGCATTCCGCCGGCAAGTCAACGTGGGGTAAAATAATATAACCAAAATATGGAGTCAGATATCTTACGGCAACACAGCCTTGCCCTTAGCCACTGACCTTCATAAAAACTTTAAACCCCACATTGGTAACCTCGACGCAAAAAAACCTTCAAACCCCATATTGGTGACCTCGACGCTAAAAAACCTTCAAACCCCACATTGGTAACCTCGACGCAAAAAACCTTTAAGAACCACATTGGTAACTTCGACGAAAAAAAAAAAAAAAAAAAAACCTTTAAAAACCCCACATTGGTTAACCCCGAACACGTGAATGAACACCCGGAATAAAGAAGACATCCCAACAAGAAATTTTAAAAAGAAAAAAAAACAACAAGAACATCCTAAGCTGGAGACAGACGACTTTCCACATGGAACAAAAACAAAACAAACAAAAAAAAAGAACGAAAAAAAACAAAGAAAAAAAAAACAAAGAAAAAAAAAACGAAAAACAACAACAAAAAAACAACAAAAAAAATCCCAGCGAAACACCGAGAAAAATTTTCAAATGTACCCGCCGAACTAACTTCTGGAAAACAAAATGAACGTGGAATTTCTTTCAGCAAAACATTATCTTTCAACACTTCTCACTTCCCAACTTGCAAAATAAGGTAACTTTTTTTAAACTTTCACTCACCCTACTTCTATTTCGGTTTCTGTCGCCGCATGGTTTATCTCTCCCACTACCTCACTAAACCATCAATTACTACTAGAAATTTCAGAGGACCCCAAAAAAAAAAAAATACTCACACTACTCCTCTATGCTACTTTCTCGGCTCATTATTTTTTTTCCCAAAGTGACATATTTAAAAAAAAAAAAAAAAAGAAAAAAACGTACCACGAGGTACACACACACACAAAAAAGAAAGATTTCCAGCAAATACTAGCGACTAAAAAAGAAAATAAATAAATAAATAAATAAAAATAAAGAAAAGTAGTCACAACTACAGAAAATGCAACGTTTAAACAAGCGAGCGAACACACACACAAAAAACAAAACAAAAAAGAACAAAAAAAACTCACGGATAAAAAATTTAAAAAAATAAATAAAAATTACTCCCGGATATTAAAAAAAGTTCCAAAGAAAAAGCAAAAGAGTTAATGAAGAATAATCCTCTCAAATCAGACGACTACATTCAACAACTCTATGTATTACCGGAATTAATGCACATAAAAAAAAAAAAAATGGAAATAAAATCCGTCATATCCAACGAGTCCTAGTTTTCCAGCCACCCTAAACAAATTACAAAAATTATTGAACATTTGCAAATAAGATACAAGAATTTGATAAATAATCCTCCTAGAAAATAGGACAATTAAAAATCAATACAATTTTTTTGCAAAAAAAAGCGGGTTGGCTGGACACAAAAAAAAAAAAAAAAAAAAAAAATTTTTAAATTTAAAAATTTTTTTAAAGGGAACCGTGACACCCTTACAAATATTCATTTTTTCTAAGAATCCTCCAAGCTCCGCTTTTCGGGTGGCGATGTATTGTGGGGATTTAGGAATTAACAGAAAAAACTCCCAACCGGATATTGACTCGTCGGCTGCCAGATACAAAATGTATAAACGCGTCGCCACGCATAAGGCTCCACGCATCCATCCGGTTAAAATCAGAAAAAAGAAAAATAATAAAATGTAAAGTAGCCAATGAGAAGTGGTCGCGCCAAAATTAGAAGGATTTTGGAGTGGCGAATTTGGAGCCGGTGAAGAGAGATAAATACTCAGGTTTTCTGTGAACCGAACTCTCTTTTCGGGTAGTGACGTCGAACCGACAACACCGATTTTACTATCTGGTGTTTTGGGCACCACGCTGTGTCTTGGGACATAGCGTTGGTTAGTCCATTCACCAAGTAAATAAAGGAAAGTATGAAAGAAATGTTTTCGTCTCCTGTCTGTTTCTATCTTTCCTTTTTGTATATTTCTTGTGGATCTTCTTTGGGCAGGGCATTCCGCAGGCCAGTCAACGTGGGGTAAAATAATATAACTAAAATATGGAGTCAGATATCTTACGGCAACACAGCCTTGCCCTTAGCCACTGACTACCATAAAAAACCTTCAAACCCCACAGGTCTCACGAATTGAATCTTGCCGTTTCCCGGAGTTTGATTTGTACAAAATTTCTGTATATAACCCTCTTTTCCACAACGCCAATACCTAATAATAACCTCATTCCTTCCCCTTTCACAAAATATGTCTTGACCCATTACTACTTCCTAATTTATACTTTTCTTTACATTTACCCTTATCCCTTTCGGGTTTAGCAGGACTCGGCTTCTATTGGTATTCGCTTTCTTGAGTGGCAGATCTCCATTGGCTCATCTTCAAATTTAGCTCTTGCATCGAGCCGGAATTTCCACTTTCTCCGGAATAGCTTTCTGATAAGCTCCCTCCAAAGTTTATGGTTCATCCTTCATCACAGCAATCTTAATTTCCTGTCTCCCTTAGGTTCTCTTTAAAAAAAACAAAAAAAACCTAACACTTGACTACTTGATTTCCCCTGAAGGCCCTGATGTATGCACTCTCTACCAGACGTACCACTCTCTGAATGTAGTCCTGGATTCCCTCAGTTCTTCTCTGCTTAATATTAGCAAACTCGACTATGCAAGTATTGGGGTCCGATACTTCGCCATAATATTTTTCCAAAGATACTCTTAGTTCGTCCCAAGTAAGCTGGACGTTGTTTGTATATTAATCTAAAAATGAATTGTCCGACTACTCCCCTGTTGTAAGAAGGGCACCTGACATTTATCTTCCTCCGATATCCGAAAAATTCAAAAGTAGCCCTGCATATCATCTTGCCACATCTTGGATCCACCATCTTGTCTACGCACATCCATAGGATGTATATTTCTTAAAAATGACTTTCCTGTCAGTGTGTTCGTCACCGAACTCGCTATATTTTTTAACTCAACAGTTAGACCTTTAACCAGTTCGGAAAAATGCGTGGTTCCATTTTAGAATTTTTTAAAGAATGTATGAATACGTTAAAAAGAGCAGAAATCGCGGAAAGCAAAAACGAAAGTCACCTACCTATTTTTCTTTTTGTCGTCTATGTTGAGTGGTTCCAGTCGTCTGCGCTATTAAGCCACGGTCGTCTTTTCTGGTTTGATGGCACTCTGGTTCTTTATCAAATATGTCGATGACGTATTTAGTCGGTAAGCACCAAATCGAAGATATTGTATGGCATAGAAAAACAACAATTCTGATGTATAAGAATATAATCTGCTTCTTTTCTTTTCCTTTTATTTACCAAAATGCACGGTCGGATAAGAGAGAGAGAGAGATATAGAGAGTCGAAGACGGCTGAGTTTGCACACAGGGGTGGATGGTATGGATCTGTTTTTCTTCTTCGGTGTTTTCGGGTTGAAAATGTTTCTGGTTATATAATATGCCGGACACCCACACAAATTTTCGTTGTCACATCTCCTCCAACCCGCTGCTTACACGTTGCACGTGAACACACCTCCTTCTAGCATGCCCCCCACACAGTGCATGTCATTACACTTTCTTCTAGCATACCACTCACGAAATTTACGCAGCATTTCCGTTAGGACACCTGCATCCTGTTTACTTTAGGTTACAGGGGTATTTGTTATTTGTTGTCAGTGTCCTACTTCCTTCTAGCATTCCACCCACACAATTTACGCAGGATTTTCACTATGGCTTCTGCGTCCAGTTTACTTTAGGCAACAAATGTATTTCCTGTTATGCCACCCACGTAATTTACATGGCATGTCAAAGGGATCTTTAAGTCAATATCCAACAAGATAAAACCATAGATAGAAAACTTTCCAAGCTTAACAATTAGAGTGATGTTTTGGCATGCAAATCAGTCTCTGATGATTCTGGCTTCATGGTTGACTGCATCGCTATGTTGGGCTTGTAAAGTTACAAACAACAACAATGAATTCATGGCCCAACTTTACAAGCTTAACTAATTGAGTGAAGTTTTGGCAAAGAAATTAATCTTTAATGACTTTTGCTCTATGGATTTCATGATTGTTTTGTTGGGATATGAATTGATGGCTGTGATAGGAAATTATTTTAGCTAAACTAATAGTGATGTTTTGGCAAGCAAATCAATCTCTGATGAGTTTGGCTATGTGTGTTGCTGCATTATTTTGTTAAAAAATGAATTCATAGTGCTGATAAAAGACTTTGCTTCTTAAACTAGTACTGTGACATTGTGGTAATCTAATCAATCTCTGATGACTTTGGCTTTATGGTTGGCTGCATTATAATGTTGGGCTATGAATTCATGGTTGTTGGTGGTGACTTTATAAGCTTAACTAATTGAGTGATGTTTTGGCAAAGAAATTAAACTCTGATGACTTTAGCTCTATAGATTGCAGCATTGTTTTTTCAGAATATGAATTGATGGTTGTGATAGGAGCTAAAAAACTCTTTTTTAAAACCTAAACCTACTTTGCTGTCTTTTGCCAGCTCTTCATTTCAACTAATTTGAGTTTCTCAATGAGAAACTCAAATTAGTTGAAATGAAGTGGGTAGAGTGTTTGCCAATGGCCCAGGAGACCTGGGTTCAATCCCAGGTCGAGTCATACCAAAGACTTAAAAAATGTTACTTGAGACTTCCTTGCTTAACACTCAGCATAAGGTGTGTATCAAAGGTATAGTGGAGCAATCTAGGGAAAGGAGTAGCACCCTCCCTTACACCTCCTCAGTGTAGTAGCTATTGAAAAGGGAGCCTTCTCATCGCCCTTGACAATGGTCGCCAACTTTACTTACTTATGATTGTAATTAACATGTGCTAGTTGTTGCTGTTGGATTGAGTATTTGGATGATTAAAAAATGATGAACAGCAGGAATGAAGACTTCCTAAAAATTATCTGGGAATGTTTTTTCCCAAGTTAGATTGATTTGTTGATATTAACAGCATGTCAATCTGTGTAGGATCATTTTATGCTTTTTTAGGAAATTCTGTTTGTTTCATTTATATTTTTTGTGCAGTTGTTTCTTAAGAGGTTTTTTTAACATGATTTCTTCAAATATAAACAATCTTTAAACCAATCTATTTAACCTATAGAGGAACCCTAATAGATATTATCACTCCAGAGTTGACCTGGTAGTCATATCAATGAAGGGGTGATCCACACTCCCAATATCTCCAATACTGGAGCCTCACCACCAGATTCAGTTTATTGTCAAACTCAGGGCACCTTTTTTTGAGGGATGTCTTATCTCTCATAGAGTCAGCATATTGTAAACCCAACAGGATGAACTCTAAATTAATAAAACTCCCCAATTCATCCCAGAGACACCAACAAATGATCTCTTTGAGAATATCTGTTCTTTACTTAATTCATGCCAGTAACATTGTATCCAATTTGGATCATCTAAATTCAGCTGCTTTTCATTGAAAAATAGCTCAAAAGTCTTTTTTTCATTGCCCCAAGTGACTTTCTTCTTCACTCATTCAGTGCACATTTTCTTATAAAGTTGTGTCAGAAATGGTACCTCCTTTCTTGACTGATTGGCTAAATTATTCCATTCAATTATTCTCTTACACACTTGGGAGTTTCATTTTGCTGGAGTTTTTCCTAGAGATTTTTGGAGCATATTTGTCCTTTAGAAGCCCCTCAATGCAAACATCTTTGTGCAGTTGCTATTAGTTTTGAAGATCTTCCAGTTGGTTTATTCATTTCATTCTTTCTTCTCTGGGTTTCTATTAGAAAGTTATTTACAACAGTTCTGCTTCAGTTGAGCTTCTTTGCTCTTAACATTCTAATTTTCATTACTTCAAACAAAAATTTTTGTTTTTTTTCTTCTTAAAGATAAACTACTCATTGCATTTTCTAGTGCATTTATCTGACGCCTTGCAACAACTAACAACTACCTTATTAGTACTCCATATTCAGCTGGTATTGTTAGAACATTCCAAGTTTGACTAAAAACACTAACTTTTCCAAAATTGCAAATGTTATTTAAAGTACAGTCTTATATTTATTTCCAAACTAAAATAGAATTTCTATGACTTTTATAAATATCCAGTTAATCTATGCTGAAGCAAATTTTAAATGATAGTTTTTTTATTTGTCACAGTTTCATTATTTTATTTAAGAAAATGTTACTTACTGGGTGCATTGTATTCATTTTCATAACTTCATATATATATATATATATATATATATATATATATATATATACATGAATTATTCAGTTTACTATATCTATAAATAAATAGTGCTCAATATCAGTGATGGAGCATTTTTATATAAGTTAGGATAGTGTAGATACAGTTACCAAGCTGTATTGACTTTGTGGCTATGGTATTCTAATTTTATTTATATATATATATATAGACCGGCTCATTGGTTGGCCTAGTGGGTAGAGTGTTCACCAATGGTCCGGGAGACCGGGGTTCAATCACAGGTCGAGTCATACCAAAGACTTAAAAAATAGTACTTGGTACCTCCTTGCCTAGCCCAGAGCATTATAAGGTATGTATCAAGGGTAAAGCAGAGAAATCCAGGGGAAGGAGTGGTGCCTTCCCTTACCCCTTGGTGTAGTAGTACTGAAAAGGGAGCCTTTGGGTCACCCTCAACTACAGTCGCCAACTTTATAGATATATATATATATATTAACGGGCTCATTAGCCTTGCAGGTAGACTCTTCACCAATGGTCCAGGAGACCTGGGTTCAATCCCAGGTCGAGTCATACCAAAGACTTAAAAAATGGTACTTGATACCTCCTTTCATAACACTCAGCATCAGCATTATAAGGTATGTATCAAGGGTAAAGTGGAGCAATCCAGTGAAAGGAGTTGCGTTCTCCTCTACAGTGAAGTAGCTATTGAAAAGGGAGCTTTCAGGTCACCCTTGACTACAGTCGCCAACAACTTTTTTTATATATTTATTGGTTGATTGAGCAGCTCAATGGTGTAGTGGGTAGAGTATTCGCCAATGGTTCAGGAGACAGGGATTCAATCCTAGGTCAAGTTATGCCAAAGACTCAAAAAATGATATTTGATACCTCTTTGCTTAGCATTCAGCATTATAAGGTATGGATCAAGGGTAAGTGGAGCAATCCAACGAAAAAGTAGTGCCCTCTCCTACATCATGGTGTAACAGCTATTGAAAAGGGAGCTTTTGGGATTGCCTTCGACTACAGTTGGCCAACTGACTAATATATAAGTCTACTATGAAAGACAAGTACAAGAGTGATATACTTCTGGTAATCCGTAATCACCTTGTATTAAGAGAGAATGTTTTCTAAACAAAGCATGAACTTTTATTATTTTTAGAGACTGATTGGGAATATAGGTTTTCAGGTCATTAGTTTAGATTAGAGGAAATTATAGTTAGCTGCCAATTCTTTACAAAGTCAAACATATTGCATCTTTGAACTTCATTCTTTTCCTGTGTTATCCATATATCACTGCATGCACATTGATCTGTAAGTAATTTTACCACCACAGTACATGGAG
The DNA here is from genome assembly GCA_963585895.1 of Sepioteuthis lessoniana. Lineage (NCBI taxonomy): Eukaryota > Metazoa > Mollusca > Cephalopoda > Myopsida > Loliginidae > Sepioteuthis > Sepioteuthis lessoniana. Next base: position 6,747,044 of record OY757912.1, on the reverse strand, counting down.
CTAGTATTTATGCCTGCTTGGTTTATGGAACAGGAAATTTTGTCTACTCTCCAACTCCTCTACTGGTTTTTTCTAATTCTTCCTCAACCTACAATTGATGACATGGAACCATTTCCAAGTCATTAAACCTGTTGTCCTCAATGACACTTGTGTTTGTTAATATTGAGCCATCTTATTACTTATATATATATATATATATATATTTGTAAAACAGTATTTCACATAAATAAGTACACTTTTACATCCAGGGAAAGGAGTTGCACCCTCCCCTACACTTTGGTGTAGTAGCTATTGAAAAGGGAGCTTTCGGGTCACCCTTGACTACGGTCGCCAACTTTACTTTTTATTTTACAATAATCTTTGATAAAAAGTTAATTTTCTTCAAAACGAAAGGTACCAAGATTTTAGTATTTGTAGCGTAACTTTATAAACTCAAAAAGGATATAATTAGGCATTATTTATTACCAAACAATTCCACGCTGAAACTCTGTCAATAAAAAATAAGATTGCAACATTTGTTTAATCAAAAATAAATTGCAAAATATATATTAGAGGTGTATTTATTTTTGAACTGCTGCATTTTATACTATTAATTACAGAGTTTCAATACAGTGGAATTTGATAATAAATAATACCTAACAATATCCATTTTGATTGTATAATTCTATGCAAGAAAAAATAAAATCAACACTTCAACTATAATATGTATATATATATATATATATATAATATTGAGAATAATTTGGGTTCCAATTATAACAGTGATCCATGATGATATTGATAATTCTATTCAGGAAAGAGTGATGAATTCTAATAAGCCCCTGATTGTTTACTTCATTATATCAAGAATTTGAATGTTCATCATTCAGTGTCAAATTGGACTTTATTCTCTTAGTTTACTTTAAGTGAATTGCTCTAATAAAAACCTTGCTATAGTGTGTCCTTTTTACTGAGTTAAGTTTACATATATATGAATATAATGAGATTTTTTAAGTTATATATATATATATATATATATATATATATATATATATATAAACAAATAAACTTAGTTGATTACTATTAATACAAGCTTTTTCTAGCATTAGATTTGGGTTTTTATCCAGAAAATGACTGATTTTTTGTCACATTGCACACTTGAACATTTTTAGTCATTTATGATGGAAATTATTTATTGTAAAATGAAATTCACACATATTTTTCAATTCTTTTCATGTGAAATTGTGCACACTGATGTACTTTAGCCATTGAACCCTCCAGCTTCCTTCAAACGTCTATCATAGTGAAAAATTTTGAATTCAAACTAAACTCTTCAATTTTGAGATAAAAGTGTTTGAATATAATCTGAAAAGAAGATTTACCATTATCTTATTTTAATATGCTTGAACCTATGTCCTTGTCCTGGTTTTTATAATCAGTAACTTTCAGGGAATTTTAGAATGAACCCTTATTCCATCCATGGAAGTAGATTGTTCTCATTTCATTCACAGAATATCTTGTATCAGATAATATTTTCTTGGTTAATTTGTTCACATGAATTCCTTTGACACTTTCTTCTATTAAATAGTAATCTATCTATCTATCTATCTATCTATCTATCTGAATGTATGTATGTATGTATGAATAGATAAACCAAGTTACTTATTATTAATACTATCTGTTTTCCTGCACTAGAATTGGGTTTTTATTGCAAGAAATCAATTATTATTGAGATGAAAGTGTTATCCAGTCCAAGAGGATAGATTGTTCTCATTTCATTCACAGGATATCTTTTATCAGTTAATATTTTCTTGGTCAATTTGTCTTTGTGATGTCACTTGACAGTTTCTTCTACTAAACCAGAGGATATTATGATATTATGATATTATGTAACAGAAATTTACTTTTTGTAATGCAAACTATGTGCATAAAAATCTGTTGCATATGTTTTGTTATTGCTTGATATTGATGTATTAGTTTCTGTATTGACATAATTATAACTATTTTTTATAATTAACTATTTTTTAAAACTATCTATTTTTTATGATTAACTATTTTTTTTAAATTAACTATTTTTTATAATTAACTATCTTTATAAACATTTCATTAAGGGATGTTACTAAACATTCCAATAGAATAAGTTTTCAGACAATGAAACCGATAAAAATTAATTCCATGTGCAAAGTGTTTTTTTCTTTTTTTTATAAAGAACTGATTTTTGAAATTTTGCCAAAAATGCATTGGCATAAAAAATGAGTCTAGTTAAACATTTTTCACACCTGTTAGACTTTATTTTTTGCAAACAGACATCAATAAACATAAAATAAATAACTGAATTTGGATTTGGTTTCTTTGTTTAATGGCATATCAACCTTTATGGGTTATTTAATGCCAAAGCTATCCTATGGTACTATCTAACCATATCTGGAGGTGGGGTTAATGGAGTTCATGCCTTACCCAATGGTATTAGTGGGAAAGTGAACATAACACAACTGGATTTTGAACGTATTTACTATGATCTAGCAGTTCAAAACATTAGCCACAATGTCATGGAGACTCCCCTCACAGAATTGTGTATCTTTGGTTTTGGAAAAATTAACTTTTTTTATAATGAAAATGGTAGAGATAAATGAAAGCAAAAACAGCTTGGATCAAAAACAATATTGAATAAGATAAGTTTCAAATTCCTTGAAAAACAAAATAAAATAAAATAAAAAATTAAAACAAATGAATTATACATTATGATGATGATGATGATTCTGTTTATAATTGTGGTTATGCTATTCATTGTCAAATTAATGATGATGATGATGATGATGATGATGATGATGATGATGATGATGATGAAAAATTATTAAATTGAATGGTGATAATGTTGGTCGTTAGTACAATTGTAACCAAGAAGAATCAGACAGAATCACAGATCTCATTTTCCCTTGACTTAAATAGCAAAACAGTTTACCACTTTCCAAAAGAGATTTCAAAGGAGTAAAATATTTTTTAGAAATAGACATATCATAAATCTTTAAAAATAAAAGTATTTTGAAAATATATATTTTTTTAATTAATAGATTGAAATGTCCACAAAGCCATCAATGTTCAAGTAATCAAATCCAAAAGAGAAAACATCAAATTTTTTAAAAGTTTTTGTCATTGACTATAAAAATGGTTTTGTTTAATTCATTTCATTTAATAGTTGGTTTGTCTCTGAAGTCAAAATGGGCTTGCAGTGTATAATAAAATAGCACTCAGCCTAAAATATTGGTCATGGTATTGAAATGTATTCAATTATTTTATTGTTTAAATTTTAATTATTTTTAAAATAGGGTGTTGATTTCCAAGTGATTAGAATATACTTAGTATAATATCCACATATTTTAAAATTTGTACAACAGGAGTGAGAGGTGCTTGGATCTTATTGATTACAGAGAAAGTGAGCTTATGGTACATTGAAAGTTTTTGTAGGATTTGTGATGATGTTATAGTTGATGATAATAATGGCAATGATGATGATGGTGATTGTAAATGATAAAATGAACACTAATAATAATGATACTAATTATATTTATTACTATGAAAACTTTCATGATACTTTTAATATTGTTTATGATGATGATGATGATGATGATGATGATGATGATGATGATGATGATGAATGTTATAATAAAGAAAATGCTAAAAATAATGATGATGATGATGAATAAAATCAAGTCATGTTAATATTAATAATGATTATAATCATGATGATAATAAGGAAAACAGAAATTTTAAGTGATGATGATAGTGTTGTTGTTGGTGGTGATGCTGTTAGTGGTGGTGTGGGTGTGTGGTAGTGATGATGATGATGCTGATAATGGTGGTGGTGGTGTAGATGAGAATGGTAGTGATGTAAATAATGATGATGGTGCTATGAGTGAGGATGGTATTGATGTGAATGGTAATAGTGATGATGATGAGAGGATAATAGTGTTGGTGTGGGTGAGCTGGTACTAATGATGATGATGATGATGATCGTGATGATGATGATGATGATGATGGTGGTGGTGGTGGTGGTGGTGGTGGTGGTGGTGGCAATGAAGATAATAATGATGATGTTGGTAGTAGTGGTAGTGGTGGTGTTGGTGGGTTGGATGATAGTGATGATGATAATGATGATGATGATGATGATAGTGGTGATGTGGATAATGATGCTGGTTGTTGTGGTGTAGATGATTATGATGATAAGTAAAGGAATATTAGCCGCAATTGTGATAATGGTAAGGATTAGGGAGGGGCTATCATCAAGAATAAAACAACATTGATGATGTTAATAATGATGATGATGATGATGATTGTCATGCCGATTAGAATTGCTAAATAAAACTGATAGCATTGGTCAGAAGAAAAAGGAAAGCCATCCCTGGTGACAGCAACAGCAGTGATAATGCAGGTGATGATATTGTTATATTGACAAGGTTTGTGGCAACTGCCTTGTTGTCAGCAATGGACAAGAGAAAAGACATCAAGACCAGCTGTAATGGTCCATTACATCCATCCCTCTGTCTATCTATTTGTCCATTCACAGCTGGTGTGAATACAAGTGTGTGTGTGTGTGTGTGTGTGTGTGTGTGTGTCTGTGTGTGCAGGAGTTGAGTGAGAATTGTTACTGCAGCTAGTACTGCTGCTAATATTGCCACGGAGCTACATCAGCTACTCCTGCCACCTTCACTGCAGCTGCTTTCACCATCATCATCAAATTCATTTTCTTTTTCTTTTTTTTTCCAATATTCTTCATTACAGCCTCCACCACAACCACAACTGGCACTGCTTTTGCTGAGCAGCAAGAGCGGTATATGAAAACCATGTGTATTTCAAATATTGTTGGAGTATCTTACTGAAGAAACTGCAACGTGTCTTAACTAGGCCACATGGAACGGGATTAGCGGTTGTCTTTTCCGATAACTGAGCTTTATCTCTTTGTGTAAATCTTAGTCTTCGATATTGTTATTGTTGTTTTGTGTTGTTGTTGTTGTTGTTATGCCTACCATGCCTCTTGATGGAGGTCTGCCAACATCTTCATCTTCACCACCATCACTGTGCTTCACTTTCCGAATGACACACGCAGCTATGATGTGATCATGACTGCCGAGTGTCACACGGTTTGTGTGACAGCAACAACTATTCTAAGTTGCCGAAAGATCAACTCCAACTTTTGAAGACCAAAAAAAAAAAGAAAAGAAAAAGAACCATTAAAAAACATCTGATAAACACACATACACATATATATATGCATATATGTATAACAAAAAAAAAACGATACATGAAATTGAACATACTATTGACTTGTTTACATTTTTAGGAGAGCAAAATCAACAGAACAATCCCAGCTTATATCTACTGCGTGCTAATTGACTTTATATGAAAGTTCTTTCAATTTTTGGGAATTTTATTATCACAGTAAGTTATTTTATTTTATTTCTACTCAGTTTTCCAATTGTACTGCAAAGTTTTCTGATTGTCCCATGAGACAATATAGGAAATCAATAACACTTGACTTGAAGAGATATTTTCACTTTATTTGTATACATTAGAAGATTTTCCTTAGAAGAAAGATTAATGTTTTTAATCAATTTGCAAAGTATTTTACAAAGTTTTAATTAATCTTTTGTATTACTTTACTGATAATAATTCAAATTAAAAATAAACAAATTGTTGTTTTTACATAAAAATTAAAATTTAAATCTTAAGTTAAAATTTGTTTGAATATTTTAGATAAAGAAAAGTTTATGAAAAGAAAACTTCATTGGAAATTTAAAAAAACACATAAAGAAATTAACATATAAATCATAAGTTAAAATCATTATAGAAAAATGTTTTACTTATTTACTTTTTATTGTAAACACATTTTTGCTAGGTTTATTTGAAATGTAAAGGTATGCTATTGTTTTGCAAAAAACTTATAAGATATTTTGAAGATAGTCATCTCCTTCTGTATTGTTTGTGTTTACAAAATATTTTATGTTTTGAAATGAAACACACACATACAAACACACACATAGATACATACATGCACAAACACACACTTACAAACAAAAGCACACACACATAAACAAACAAAAACATATACACATACAAATACCTCACACAAATTAACATATACATGTGTATATGCACATATATACACACACACAATATTCAGCTGTTGAATAGCTCAAAGCGATATAAACAAAATTTTACCAAAATCATTTGATGCTCATTTTTTAGAAGCTGCTTGTAAAAAACATTACTCAAGCAAAATATTAAGAAAGATGATAACAATTCAACACAAAAAAAACCTACTTTGTAATTATTATGATTCTTATTATTTAATTATTATTATTTAATTATTTATGATTTTTTTTACTTTTGTTGTTCTGATTGAAATTTTCCATGTGGTTTCAATCCATCATAAACAGTTCATAATTTTCTGATTCTGAAGAAAGATTTTACTGATTAAATGTGACCATTTTCTACTTTTATAACAATTTCAGGTATATATATATATATATATATATATATATATATATATATATATATATATATATATATATATATATATATATATTTTTTAAGAATTTTGTTTTATTTTGAAGAAAAAGGAAATTAAACTCATTACACACTTTCATTTCATTTTTTTTTAAAATTATCCTCCATTTTTCAGATTGTTATTTTGTGCATTAATTTTGCAACATGGAAAAAAGGCTAAAAGAATGAAATTTTAGTAAATTTATTTCAGCTGCATGATATATAGCTTTCCAAAATATACTTTATATTATTGTATTACTAATACTTGATCATTTTATCTCACAGGACATTTATTCATAAACAAAGAGAGTTATGCCCCTTATCTTACTTAATACAAATTAAAAATTATTTTTTCAATAATGTTCACAGAAGTTAGCAAAAACAAGATTATTTGAATTCTGATCTTAATAATTTATAATAAAAAACAAAAGTACATTGGGTACTTTGAAAGTAATGCCAAATATTTATTTTCACAGAAACAATAATAGAAGCATATCAACACTTGGATAGAGCAAGTTTTCTGCCACAAAACACTGTCTTTCTAAATAGTCATTACAATTTGTGATGCATTATGTTTCTTGTATCTGTTGTGGTTTCCATAGAAATAACCCAGCTAGGGGTTAAATAGCACCACTGCTGTTCTTCTAGAAGGATGGATTTGGCATTAAATAACCTACAAAGGTTGATATGCCATTAAAGAAGGAAACCGAAACCAAAACATAGAAATAAATAGAGGCATTATCTTTGGAGCAACCCTCATAATCTATTCAAATTCAACATCTCATCGATTATGAATTATAGAAACAGATGTATAAAAAGTTTTCTTTAGTTTTGTCACTCTAAATGATAGTGTCACAAGGAATGATATTGAAATAATTTTAAATCATTTCTAAAATCAAAACATCAAAAATATAGTAAAAGCATTTTTGAAATAAATTTAATTAATTCAAAATTCATTATAACAAAAACAATTATTCAAAATATATATGACAGCTCCTAGCTATAAGCAATATAAGCAGTTGCTTGGGGGGTCTCCATTGCTGCCCGGGGACCACATGCAAGAGTACTTGATAGATTTTGTTTGTATGTATAGGATTTTTATTTGCTGGAAAACCTGTGCTATCAAAAATAATGATGGACAGAATAAAAGGTTTTTTCATTGTAGGGTTGCATATATCAAGTATTGACAAAGTCAATACTGTTTATAGTGATAGGGATGGAACCAAAATGAAATTCTGCTGAGGGTTCCATAAAAGCTTGATACACTTTTGGAATTCTAATTCTAGAAGCAGAATCATATAATATATATATATATATATATATATATATATATATATATATATATATATATATATAGGCAAATCTCATCTGATGCTTGTATTTTTAAAGTACAGGAAACTGTTAGTAATGAAATTGGCATAAAGAGGTGAGTAGCTCTTTTATTTTTGATTTTATCTTTCCCTACTAGCCAGAACTGAGCACCTCTATGATTTATAAAAACGTTCTTGAAATGATTAATTTATTCTACTTTATATATATATATATATATATATATATATATATATATATATATATATATATATATATATATATATATTTCTTATTCTCATTCATTCTTGGCAGGGTTAGGGTTAGGGTAAGGGTTGGGGTTATATATATATGTATATATATATATATATATATATATATATATATATATATATATATATATGTATATATATGTATATATATATATATATATTATTCCTCTTTATATATATGTATATATATATATATATGTACATATATTATTCCACTTTATATGTATTTATATACATATATATATTATTCCATTTCATCTATCTATCTATCTATCTATCTATCTATATATATATATATATATATATATATATATATATATATATATTAGTTTAATTTTAATTGATTTTTAAGATTAACATAATTATGCAAAAATATTTTTTTTAAATATATCAAGCTAGAAAAATAAATGGATAATGATATAAACAGAGTATAAAAACTTTCTTAATTTCAAGAGAAATTACTGGCATCAGAGATTGATTTTTGATTCCAGGTAGAAGCCAATATTCTGAATTCTGTTTTTCCAGGCAAGCATGTTGTCCCTTCTTGAACTGCATTGCACTAGATAACCTTCATACTCTTATTTTTCCCATCATTTAGCCTTGTATCATACTAAATTAAGCAAATAGTAAACACAATTTAGAAACAAATATTGATTGGTCTTTGTAATGATACATGATGAAAAGCTTACATAAAGTTTTAAAAGATATGATAAAGCAAGCACTATCCAATATGTCAAAATGAATTACAAGTTTTAATTGTACAAGTAAATAAATATACTGTGAGAGCATTAAAAAGCTGCTTTAATATCTTTGGCCAAAGTTATTTCATTCAACTAATCTATGTCCTTTAACCCAGTACTCACTGGAATTATTGAAGAGGAAATCTTTCTTTAAGAATTACCTGGGGGTTTTCTAAAACTGAAGCACACACAATCCAAGATTGGTACAAATATTCATGAGGTGTTTTCAAAAAGTATCATGACTGAAACTCTATTTACCAAGTCAGAAATGAACAATGTATGAAATGTTAATTTTCTTTTAAAAAGTCTCTTTGGTATTCAATACAAGTTTGCCATTGGCTGAAGCACCTCTAAAATTCTTGTTTTTATTTGAACCTTGGCCATTTTATTTCTTTTGAAGTTCTCTACATCATCAAATCTTACTGCTGAGATGAAGTTTTCATTTAAGAAACAAGAAGAAATTGTAGAAAACTAGGGAGTCAGGTGAGTCTATGAGAAACAAGAAGTTATAAAAAGTTAGGGAATCAGATGAGTTTGTAAAAAACAAGAATATGTTGAACAAAGCTTGTGGGTCTGGTGAGTTTGTTAGAAATAAGAAGCTGTAGAAATCTTGGGGGTCAGGTGAGTATGAAAGAAACAAGAAAAAGTTATAAAAAGCTAGGGGGTCAGGTGAGTATGAAAGAAACAAGAAAATGTTATAGAAAGCTAGAGGGTTAGGTGAGTGTGAAAGAAACAAGAAAATGTTATAGAAAGCTGGCGGTGAAGGGGGGGGGGGTCAGGTGAGTCCGTAGGGTGCTGCATTTGTACAATCCTGTATTTTACCAAAATCTGCTGTTCAAAAAGTATTGAGACTGGCTTCATAATTTTTTTCAAATTGACACCGACTTATCTAGATGGCAACCTAAATGTCTAGACATCGTCCCTTTATTATATAAGTTGCTTAGTTGAACAATTATTTTATATGAATATTTTATATATAGATATATGCATATGTATCCTTACACAGATGCTCATACACATAGATATATAGTCATTAAGCTACATATATGCAAACATGATTATGTTTAAAAATATTTTGAGATTGAAGACCTATTTATCAAGATAGAAATGAGCAATTCAGTTTAAGAAATAAGAAAACAACATAAAGAGCTACTTCAGGTGATTATGGAGGATACTGCACTTTCACAATGCTGTATTTCACCAAAACCTGCTGGCAAAAAGTATAGAGACTACAGTTTTAAAAAATATCAAGAATTGGGACTGACTCATCTTGACATCTAGACATTATCCCTTAATTTCATAAGTTACCCAGTTATTTACACACTTTGATTTAAATTTTAGAATTAAAAAATGTGAAGTTGCCGTTTCAGTACTTTTTTATTCCAACTCATCTGTAAAAATTTACATCTCATTTTAATGAGACATTCATAAAAACTAAAATATAAATTTAGCAGTTTTTATAAACATTCCATGAATGCAACAATAGCACCAAATGAATTAACTACTATAGTTTTATGTTAATAAAATAGATATTAGTTTTTCCCAAAGAGTTTTAACATTATGGTTTGGTTTCTTTGTTTAATGGCATATCAACCTTTGTGGGTCATGTAATGCCAAAGACATCCTTGTAGAAAGACAATAGTGGTACATTGTAACCCATTGCTGGGATGAAGATAAGGGGGTTTGGGTTTATAGCTTACCCAAGGTGAACCTTAACATTATGTCATCTATTGCAAGTAAATAGAAGTCAATATACAAAGTGTTGGGAAATTTATCGCAACAGATAAGATAAATTTAGTATCTAAAGAGTGTAGACAGTAGATATCGAAATAAAGTTAAGTATTTATCATACAACATAAAACAGTTTATCTTAAGAGCTGTGTTAATAAACAGTCACATTTGATATACACAAACATATGAAAAAATTGTTTCTTCACAAAAACTTCATTTTAGATTGGAAGTTTTTCTATATCAATTAATCATTGCAAAAAGATTTAAACAAAAAAAAACTTTGATGAAGTTTTATCATAAATTTCATTATTTTTTATTTCTTCATTATAAAAACATAGATTTTTATTGAATTTTCTCTCTTTTAACTACTATGAATGGAAAACACAAGATCAAAGTATATACAAAGGTTAACTTAGATATTTATAAAAAAAAGCGACTTATAATATTAAAAATGAATGTAAAGTAAGGTTTTGTCTAAACTAAAAGGACACATATTAATTGATTTTTCCCATAATATTTTAGTTTAAATTGTGTATTTTAGATATATAATTCTGTATACCAGATATTTCACATTAATTAATACTCTGAAATTTCAACAATTTTATATTTTTTATTTTGATTTATTTGGATTAAAAGATATCAAGCAATGAAAAGTTTGTGTCTCAAAATCAAAATTTTGAGTCAAATGCTAAAAGTTTTTTTCAACAACCTCTGATAAATATAAAATGTTAGATTTACTATAATTTTGCAAATGTAATCAGTTAAAAAAATTGATTATATTCTTTTAATCTAAACATCAATTCAGAACAATTTTTTTCTTTGAAAATGAAATTATTAAAGACATTTATAAATACATGTCAATCAAATAGCATCAGTCATTTTGTAGAAGAATAATATTACCTACATTTTCAGTATTTAATAGTTAATGTCAACAGGTTTTACAGAAAATTAATATATTAATCAATGTTAGAATTCGAGTCCTTATGAATGAAACAAATGAAGAATATGTTTGAATTTCTATGAAATCATATTTGTTTTTTGTTGTTTTTTTTTTTTTCTAAGAATAAATAATATTGACATGCATCTATATTATTCAAGTTGTTTAATTAATATTTTTTGTTGTTATAGTGATATAACACATTATCACTTTTGATTTATTATAAGAATTTAGGTTATTTATCCTTTTTGTGGAACACACACACACACACACACACACACACACACACACACATATATATATATATATATTAGTACATGTGTATGTATATGCATATGTATGTGTGAGTGTGTATATGTGTATGTGTATGTAGAGACCTGCTGTGTCGATTGCATATGTTTTATTCAAGTCAGTAATTGTTGTTCAAGATCAGGGAAAATATTTGATTTTTTTTATAAGGATTTTTATTGCAGTAAGATTGGAGCAATGCAATCTTATAATTCTTTATTTTCTACATTTGGCCTTGTACTGGACTAAGCTACGTTTTGTATATGTATACATGTTTGTGTAAATGTGCCTTTGTGTATATTTATAAGGATATTTAGCTAAGTTCCAAGCACCTCTCACTCCTGTAGTATAAATTTTTTAATCTGTGAATATTAGCATATCATATATACTAAGTATATTCTAATCACTTGAAAATCAACACCCAATTTTAAAGACAAAATCTAAACAATAAAATAGTTGAATACATTTTGATACCATGACCAATATTTTAGGCTGAGTGCTATTTTATTATACACTGCAAGCCTATTTTGACTTCAGTGATAAACCTACTATTAAATTAAATGAATTAAACAAAACCGTTTTAATAGTCAATGACAAAAACTTTTAAAAAATCTGATCTTTTCACTTTTGGATTTGATTACTTGAACATTGATGGCTTTGTGGACATTTCAATCTATTAATTAAAAAAACATATATTTTCAAAATACTTTTATTTTTAAAGATTTGTGATATGTCTATTTCTAAAAAAATATTTTACTCCTTTGAAATCTCTTTTGGAAAGTGGTTAAATGTTTTGCTGAATAAGGGAAGAGAAACTGATTATTATTAGAATTCATTAAATATTTTATTATCTATATATTTTGTGATCGTTGACATTATATATTTTCTAAATTTCTTGCATTTTTACAAATATTTTTTATGAAAATTCAGTAAGAAAAAATTGTTTTTAATTTTAGCAATTTCTATTATTGAAGTATAAAATATTTTTCATCACAATTTGATTTTTTCACTAAAGTTCATTTACTCATGCAGATATAATATAAACAATTATTGAAATTAAGTTATTGAACGAAAAAGCTTTCTGCAAAATAGTTAGGTCTCTTATTCTTTTGAGTTACTGGCAATGATTTTCGTTTCTGGAAAAAAAGGGTTAATGGCCTCCTTAACCTATCCCACTCAACTGTTTCTTTATAAAGCTCTTTGTCTCAAAAGTATTTAATTAATTGTTTTTTAACATATCAAACCTTTATATTTATATTTACTTTTTGTGTAGTTGCTTCTTAAGACTTCTTTTTTGCACACAGTTATATGATTGCAAGTATTCTTATCTAATGCAAATAATTTGCATACAGTTGTGTAATTTCATGTATTCCTATCTAATACTATTATTTTATACACAATCTTATCATTTCACATAACTATTTCTAATTTAATTATAATCATTCTTTTGCACACACTTACATGGTTTCAAGTAACTAACAATAATAATCCTTAGTAAACAATTATAGCTTCAAGTTACAATTCTAAAAAAAATAATTTACATACAGTTACATGGTATCAAGAGTTCCAATATTGAATAATTTTTAAACAGATCTATTCGACCCATTGATGGCAGCTTAATAGGTACAACTAGGGTGGACATGGGATTAATGGCAAGACCTCACCATCAGATGTAGTTTAGTGTCAGACACAGGACATTCCAATTTAGAGTGTTCTTACATCTCTGCAGGGAATACAGTTCCCACCAACAGGGGAGTCAAAAAACATTAAAAAAATATGTTGTCGTGTTTATTTCCATTTCTACAGAGTACCATTTTGAACAGATGAGATTGGTAGTTTAATTTTTTTTCATATAACACATCGATTTATTTGAGGTCACTTCAAAAATGAAACCTTTTCTATTTGTGCGTCAAGGTACTTTGGGGCATAGAGCACTGCCTGATTGCCAGACCACTCTATCTGCTCCTAAACTAATCTGATTAAAATGTTTGCATTACCTTTGAAATTTTTACAAAATTAAAAACAGATTCCTGATATTTCTTCTTGGTTTCTTTATTTAATGACATATCAACCTTTGTAGGTTTATTTAATGCTAAAGCCATTCTTCTAGAAGAACAGTAGTGATACTATTTAACCTATAGCTGGGAAGATAAGGAGGCTCATACTTGTCCCAAAGATATTTGTCAGTTAGTGAATATCAGAGCGCGACTGGAGTTTGAACTCACTTTCTACAATTCCAGTCCATCGCTTTAACCATTACACCACAAGGACATTCCCCCTGATATTTTGTATTTTCTAAAATTATACATAGTTATGTGTATGTAGTTGGCTTAGTGGTTAGATAATACATAAACATGGTAAACACAGCCTAAGAGTAATATTGATTTAAATAATAATGATGAATAAAATATAGAAGCCAAAAGATCTGTTTAAGTGTTTTGGGAAGCAAATTTGCCACTTTGAACCAAGTTAGTCAGTTGAACAGACTCCTTTTAGCTTCTCTTTCAAATTAGTTTTAAGTGCCAATTTAAAAAAAAATGAAGCAATATTTTACATATTTTCTGAACAGCAGTTTTTGCCAAAATACATGATTGTGCAAATTCAAAATTCCCCTTATTCACCATACTTTGCACTACCAGGCTTTTTTTTTTCTAAAACTGAAAATTCTTTCTGAGGGTAAAATTTGTGGATATGGTGGATATTAAAAGAAATACAGCATTCCATCTTTATACCATATCAAATGGAGAATTTCAGAGGTGCTTTGATCAATGGAAAACTCACTGGAATTAATATGTAAAATAGAAAAGAATTATTATTTCATTCATTGTTCATTACTGTCTTCATAAATTATACCCTCAATCTAAATACTTTTTGAACAAAATGTATTTTATTTTACTTTTTAAATTTGGATTTGTATTTTCTTTTATCCTAAATTTATATAATTTTTTATTGACATAATATTTTATCACTTTTTATGGTATTTCAATCAAGTTGTCATTTCAGATCAGTGAGAAGCACTATGAATTTGAAATGATATTAACAGATACAATCTCTTCGGTAATATTGGTCACATCTCTGTACATAAGTTTGAGTTTCATTGCGAACTAATCTTTTATTATTCATAATTGACTCTTTTCCTTGTTGTTGTGAAGTATGTTACAATTAAAAGCAGTTAAATATTAAGGAAAAAAGAAAACTTTTGCAAAAAATAATAATGATAATGGCTGACAGTTTTCAATCTTAAAATGAATATAAATAAAAGATTTTACAGACACTATTATTATACTAATATCATCAACAAATATTGTACCGAGAGAAATAAGTTCAGATTGATTGAATAATTGATTTTAATGGCATTTCCACCCATCTAAGATTTTTTTTTTTTACCTTGAGGTTAGAGAATCATGTTCATTGTACATTTATATTTACACTTTTTGTATTGTAATTTCTTAAGAGTTTTTTGCACATAGTTATATGATATCACATATTCCTATCTAATTCAAATATTTTGTGTGGTTTCAAGTATTCCTATCTAATACTAATAATTATATGGTTTCTAGTAATTATTACTTTTTCATAATTATTATTCATTCACAGTTATATGGTTTCAAGTAACTGATAATAAGCCTTAGTAAAAAAAATTATTACTTCAAGTAACAATTTTTGAATGTAAATAATTTACTATTACATGACATCCAGTATTCCTATCAAATACAAATAATTTTTAAACATATTTATTTGATCTATAGATTAGAGTCAAATAGATACTACCACTCCAGGATCTGGAAGTAATACCAATGAGGGAGTATCCCATACTCTTCCAATTTCCAGAACTAGAGCCTCACCATCAGATACAGTTTTGTGTCATACCTTGGATACCTTTCAAGTATTCCCTGGCTTTTGTTGGGCTGTCTGGCATTCATGCCGGATGGGGTATCAAAATCAATGGCAGATTTGAGGCCAAAAGGCCCCCAGCTTTGGCTGGGCCACCTTTGGGTGGGCGAGCTGTAACCTCAGTCCCCTATGTATAGCACTAGACCTTGCTGTCTAGTTCAAGCTATAACCCAGCATACGTGCCCAGATCCAGATTTGGATTCATGAAACTGCTTGGCTCATTAGACCCACATTGCAGTTAGTGGGTCAATGAGCAGCACAGACCAGCAGGGTTCAAGTCTCGGCTAGTTCCCGACCTTCTCCTCCTCTAAATCCCCACTATAATTATTGACCTGGTGTCAGGTCTTGTCTGGTGGGAGGCAGTGACAAATATCCATACCTTGGATACCTTAGGGGGAGGCTAGAGATCCTACCCTCTAATGAGGATACAGTCAGTATTCTAAACACCATTGACAGGGCAAAATAAGTTCAGAGGCTTGGTTTGACCTTTTCTAAACTAATGAACCTTTGTAACTAATTTGATAAAACAGCAATTGCATTTAACTTGTATTCTGTATTCCTTGTGACAAAACACTTCAAGTCTTACTCAGAGATTTTTTTTTGTTATTAATAAACAATAAATTAAACAAAGAAAAAAATCATAGATTATAATGCGGTCCTTATCAAAAAATTTACTTATGTATAAAAGAACTACAGTTTTTAGATGAGAAATGTCATTTCAAATTAGTATTCTCCCCAATTATTCAATTAAATAGATTAATCATTCTATTCTTTTAATCATAGGCCTGCAGTGCTTTAAAAATATTTTTGATAATTGCTTTGGATTGCTTTAAAAATGAAAGGAAACATTTTGTTATTTAAAAAATTTTAAGATTAGTACGATAAAGATCAAACATGAACACATAGAAAGTTGTTTGTGTGCTTTGATGTATTAAAAAATCAAGGATTCATATATCTTTTTTATTCAATAGGATAATATATTTTGGAAATAAGTTGCCCAGTCAAATTAAAAATATAAACAGTATGGGAAATTCTAAGAAAATTTGGATAAGTTTAGATCTGGGAAAAAATCTTTTCTTATTTAAAGGCCATATTAAAATTTATTATAAGGCTGCACTCAGTAAATTTTTGTATATTTGCTACTAAAAATAAAAATTAAACTTTTAATGAATAACTTTGATTTAATTAATATATCCTACTGAAAAGAAATGGAAAACATTATTGATATTGTAATGACATTTTTTTTTAGTTGATTTTTATTGGAAAGTACAGGGATATCAGGTTCTAACATGTTAGTTGATGTCTTTAATTGGTCTTTTAACAAAACTATGGAAGACCAAATATGACCTTCAGATTGAAGGTTTCCTTTCTTGATTAGAATCTATAGAAAAAGTCTGTATTATCAAAAATATTTTTTGTTCAATGAAAGTTTTAAAAAGATCTGATCAGTATCATGTGTGTTGAGACAAAAAAGCTTAAACAGCAAGTGATGAGGAAGTGAGAAGTGATAAGGCATTAGGGGCAAGAAGACCCTCATCCGTGAATGCTATAGATAAAGTAGATTTGAAGTTTTTGCTTATAGCTTTATCACATCTAAAATAGCTTTGATTGTGATTTTGAAAGACACTGCTGGAGAAGTAGGAACAAACTCATAAGTGACATACTCCTGTGAACCCCTTCACATGGATGAGCAAAGGCTGGATGACCTATATACAACAGCTCTGTGCTGATACAGGATATAGCCTTGAAGACTTGCTCGGAGTGATGGATGATAGAGAAGGGTGGCAGGAGAGGGTCAGGAAGATCTGTGCTGGTGGCAAAACATGATGTTGATGATGATGATTTTTTACTGTAAAGTCAAAGAATTACATTGTTTTCAAAATTTTATAAAAGTAAATTACAAATATTTTACTGATCAGCCAACAAAAGTAACATACTATAGAAATAAATCATTTTGAAAAAAATGAAGAAGATCTCAGCTGTCTAAATTTCTGAGATGAAACTTGATGATTTTTATCATTAAGGGTTTTTGGACTATTGTCTTCATCTTTATTGTTTTTTCCACATTGTTTCAGCCGATAGGTCCTCCAGCCTTCTTCAGGTGTTTGTCAAACTCGGGAACCTTCACGGAACTTCAAACTACATCCTTTATTGAATCCACAGGGGTTGCTGGTTCTGATTCCATTAGCCCTAACCAGGTACAAGTGTTAAGTATTCCTGTATTGTTGCTCGCCTGCAGTCAGGATTGAACCTGCAGATGATTATCTCCTTAGAAGCTTAGGGAACCAACACCTATAATGCTATGTGTCCTGCTGGACAATTCAGAGTGAATTTTTGGGACTTATAAACTTAATGTTCTTACTTGACAAGGATTATAACTATTATGTATGATTTTTTACCTGTGCTCATATTCAGATTTTTTTTCTGCCCTTATGGGATAAAGTTGAAATGATTGATAGGGCTAAACATTGGAAGATTAGATGCCTTAAGGAATCAGCACATATGTTGGGCTACAATGACCTGCTGAGTAGACCAAGTATAGAGTTAAATACAATATGGGAACCAATAATTAAAAAGGCTAGATGAAAAACACATGAAGAAGGCTGGAGGACATATCAGCCAAAACGTTGTGGAAATAACAATAAAGATGAAGACAATAGTCCAAAAAGAAGAAGATCTCTCCCAGATTTTTTCAATTTTTTACTTGTGATATATATCTTCTTTTAAGAGTGACTATAAAGCCAATATCTAGGGTGATAACAGACTCATTTTTGATTGCATATGATATGGGGGTAAAGACTGAAATAATGTTATCCAGCATAAAAACATTTTCATCTAGAGATGCACAGCAACTAAAATTTTTAAAAATTCATAATGATGAAAAGAAAATTATTGTGTGATCCTTTTATTTTGATAATGGTTTATATTTTTTCAATTTGTTAGTGAGAAACCTCTCTTGCAAATAAGAACATTGAATAGAATTAAACATCCAGCTTGTCAAGTTAAGAACAATTTTCTGTTGATTTTTTTTTTTTTTTGAGATTTTAAAATGAATATGATTATTAAAATACCAGTGAAAAGAAAAAGAAAAAAAAACTTAGTTCCATGAGGTAGTCAAAATGAAGAATATATATTTTAATCTCATCTCAGCCAATTTATTCATATAAAAAATATGAATACATAACATTCCAAAAATAATCATTTCCTAAATATATATTCATGCAATTTTATTTCAAGTTAGACAGTTTCTATGTTGTAGAGTTTAGTAACAAATAATATCTAATAATATCCATTTTAGTTGTATATTAAAGTAGAAATGATAAAAATCATGGTATATTTGGTTTAGTGAAAAAGTAACTTTTTATTAATTATTCAACTGGCTTATTGGGTAGAGTGTTCGCGAATGGCCAGGGAGACCAGGGTTCAATCCCAGATTGAATCATACCAAAGACTCAAAAAATGGTATTTGATGCCGCCTTGGTTAAAACTCAGTATTATAAGGTATGGATCAAGGGTTAAGTGAAGCAATCCAACGAAAGAAGTATTGCCCTCCCCTACACCTCGGTGTAGCAGCTATTGAAAAGGGAGCCTTCATGTCGGCCTCAACAATGGTTGCCAACTTTACTTTTATTCTTATTAATGGCTCATAGTATATATATATATATATATACATACATATATATATATATATATATATATATATATATATATATATATACACTATAAGTAATGGATTTCAAGTGTTCTTAATTCAAATACTTTCATTTATTGTCTTCATATTCAAATGCAATAATAGCCTTAAGTACTCTTTATGCAAAAACTTAGAATTATTCAGAGAAACTAATTCAGATTTCTGTCTTAATTTCTTAGCAAGTGAGGCCCATACAAAAGTGAGAGGTTTGCAACAAATATAAAATCTTGGTGAGGCCTAGAACTTTGTTAACAACACACACACACATTTATAGTTTAGTAGATTAAGTAAGGCATTTTTCTATTGACTTCTCATTGACCAATTTATTGTTAATATATAGAAACATTGCTAGGAAGCTCCATGCAGTATAGGATTGTATAAAAGTTATTTTACAAAATATCATGATTAAAAGTGAGTGCTCTATTGTTATACTATTGTACTATAACCCACAGTTGCTGATTATACTTTGTTTGTAAGATTAATTGTTTGAACATCTGAAATAATTTGTCTGTTCTACAAGGATAGTCTGCATACAAAAGGGTTACGTCCATATTTTAGTGGGTAAATGTCCTGTAACTTTTACCAAAGTCCCAGAAGACCAAATAACTGAAGGGACCTTATCAGCTAATACTAAGCTGAAAGGTGGCTGGCATTTCAAGTTGCCCTTTTTCTTCATTAGGTCTCTCTTTCCTCTTCAGCCCCCAAATAAACATTTCATGGGAGCCTGTCCAAAATCACTGGCTGCTTTCCAATTTCATTCATGGTGACATCAATACACAAACTTGCTGGCTTCTTCATCATATTTCCTTTCCAAATCTACCATATCTGGGGTAAATTCTAAGTTTATTCATTAAAAATCTCTCATTTCTTTTCATATAACTAAAAGTAATGCAGGTTACAATGTCCACCAAATAAAATCTACAGTCTGTATTTAAGCTAATTTTCTGGATTTAGCGTTAAAACTTATTGATTTCAGTTCTATATTTCAAACATGTTTATTCTCTCTCATGAACGTGAATTTATTTATCAACACTTAATGATGTTACAAATAGTCTGAAAACAAATTAATTTCAACTGCTTTTACTAGCTTGAATCATAAAATTTGACATGAAATAAGTCTTTGCATAAACTTCACTATTCTATCTATGTATTATTGAAATTCTCTTTGCGCATATATATATATATATATATATATGCACAAAAAGAATTTTTGTAATGGAATAGTGAATTAGAGATATTTATAGAAGTATGTGGTGCATTCAATAAGTTTCCAGACTTTTTTGTACAGGCATTTAGAATTGTCGTAGACTCTTGAAAATTCAGTATATTATTGCTGTACATCTTATGAAATGACTGACCAATTTTTATGATTTCAGGTTTAAATGAACAGCTACAGCGGGAATTGGAATACACCCTACTAAAGCCTGATTGTCACAGCTGGTGAATTTCAAAAATGCATTCTGACAGTTTAGTAGAACAATATGCAGTAAAATTCTGTTTTAAACTTGGAAAAAATGCCATGCGATGAAAGCTGGATCTACTGCTATGACCCCTCGGTCGGGTGTGGCCTTCCCTACCACATCTCGTCTCTAACTCTCTGGAATTCTACTGGCAACTGCTTTTGGCACCCCAAACTCAACTGAGTTAAATAATAATTCAACGCCCACACGATCGCCCACTGGATCTTTGAAATGGATTGTTTAATCGTCATCAAGCGGAAATAACTGTCATGCAGTTTAGAGGTTACTCTCTTCCTGTGCATCACTGTTGTGGCACAATGGGACCTTCACCTTGTCCCATATCATAAGCCTTAATCCGCCCACACGATCTCTTTCGATTACTGGCCATTGGAATGCATCACTTCCTTCCGGTGTATCACCTTGGAATAGCATTTTTGGGCCGGGTCGAAGGTCAAAATATAACACATGCACTGGGTTCCCACTAGATAGACAGTCAACAAGGAATACTATGTTGAGATTTTAAGGGAGTTCAGGAAGAGATTCTGTTGGAAGAGGACAGCACTCTTCAAACCGGATCAGTGGCATTTCTGCCAGGACAATGCACCAGTCTACAATTCCATCGTTGTCACAGACTATTTGACCAAGATGGGCATCATGAAAGTTCCTCACCGTCCCTATAGTCCAGACCTTGCTCTCTGTGACTTTTGCTTATTCCCTAAGCTCAGAGGCTGTCGTTATGAGAAAATTGAAGAGATGAAAAAGGCTGTGACGAAGGTCATTGACACGCTCACACAAGAGGAGTTCCATGGGGCCTTCCAGAAGTTGTTGGAACGGTACAAAAGTGCATTGCAGCCGGAGGAGATTACTTCGAAGGGACTAGAGTTTCATGTGTGTACTATCAATAAAAGTGCCCATACGAAAAAAGTCTAGAAACTTATTTGATGATTCTCGTATGTGCAAATACTTATATATATATATATATATAGCGGTTAAGGGAAATAGTTAATTTCCCTAACACTATATATTTTAGGCAACACAAATGAATAACAAAACTTCTTTTAACAACACAACAAAGTAAGGTTTATTAATAGCAGGCGTGAAGGAGTTAGAGTGAGAAAGTGTCTCTTTGCGTCGCTGGTCTGTATGCTGATCCTTGGTTCGTAGGAAGCGTGTTTAAAGCTAGCAGTGAGCGAAGTGTTCCAAGTGGAATCAGTGCAGTCATGTGGGAGAGATATGTTCCTTCTGCTAGCTCCAGACTCTCTCTGACGTTGTCCGTTCTACAGAAAAGGGACCAGAAAAAATAGTTCCTGAGAGGGAGAAGGAATCAATGCGCTCTGCCAGTTGATTGGTCAGTGAGTGACCGATTCCCTTAACAGGGGCATTGATTCGCGAAAGGAAATAGATCTGTGGCTGCTACATATATATATATATATATAGATCTGTACCTTATGCACTTCACACTACTACTTCCAATACAACAACATATTTTATAAACAAAAATTTGGTTTACCAATGAGATCTCCACTTAGAGGAGTTCTTTCATGCATTTATCTAGAATTCTTAGAATCTGGCCTCTTTAAATATATTTTTAGTGATGTTTGAAGTGGGTATTATTGTTTAGCGGGAGGAAACCATTTTTGTAGCCGGAGTTTTTGTTGTTGGTAGCGAGGAATGGTTTGTAACGTATGTGTGTTTACGTTGTGTTGTTTCCTCGCTGAGTTTGTAAGGCCCTCGCTAATGCTTGTTGGAAATAATAAGGTGGTTGAAGGAGAAGTAAGATGGCGATGGTCGAAAGGTGTTGTTATGAATAGTTTTTATGTTTCGCAATTCAGAAAGTGCCATGCGGAGTCACCAATTTATAGCGTTTTTGAGGATAACACAATATTTTTTAGGCACACAAATGAATTACGAAACTTTGCTTTAACAACACAACAACGAAAGTTCTTTATTTGCAGCTTTGAATATGGTTTGTTTTTGGTGCTGCAAGACTCGTGGTGTTTAGGCTTGTTGGATGTTTGAGACTAAATGGCTTAGCGGGCTGTTGAGATGGTAGCGTGTTGTTGGACTTGTGAGGGATGTGTTCAAAGTCACCGTGTAGTTTTGAGAGAGTCTGTGATATCTCCATGTTGTCGAGAGCGGGTTACGCTCGGATCGACATAGTCAATTTTTGGGGTGACATTTATGTTCAACTGGGATTCCTCGTAAAGAATCCATAAATTAGATGGTTCCCTCGTTGGGTGTCCATGTTGCTGCTGCTAGTGTTAAAGCCACAGTGAGATGTCCCCACTGGGTGGCTTGTTTAGCTAAAAAGCATCGCTAAGCAGGGACGATCAGAGGAACGTCTGTTCTGGTCGCCGTCTCAAGCCGAAGAGACTGAGTTTGGCCGCTCACCCGTTTTGCTAGCCGGAAATGAAGGTCCGGGCTGAATAGGATAGGTCATCCTGATTGGGTGAAATTCAGTGTTGAATTAAATTGCGCGCCAAAACAAAATACGAGATTTTCCTCTTCTCTACATATTATACCCAATAGTGCACATTACTTCAGATACATTGACGACATACTACTTATCTATCCACAAAATCTTGATTTACATAGCATCACTGACAGACTGAACAATGTCGAACCTTCTATAAAGTTCACATATGAACTTAAATACAACAGCACCCTACCTTTTCTGGACATTTTACTTATTCGGAATATTAACACACTAGAATTCAAGGTTTACCGTAAAACCACCAGTAAAAACGACCTCATACATTTTTATTCACACCACAACAATAATACTAAAAGAGGCATCATCATAAGTTTTTATCTCAGAGCTCTACGTATTTGTTCCTCTAAATATTTAAATCATGAATTCATCCACATAAAAAACTCCTTCTTTAACCTCCTATACCCCAAATCCTTTATACGCTTTGCTAAATCCACTCAAAATCCACAATAAAAATCAACCTCGAATTTATGCCCACTCACAATCTGATTAAACTAGTCCCCCCGCCCCATAGATTCATAACTTTGCAAAACAATCCTTCCTCTCATAGCATAATAAACAACTTAGATAAACTCAATATCAAAACTACTTCTTCACCCTCTAAAACGACCCGCAAATTTGTACACTATAGCCTTCAACGCAACATATTTTCAGATACCGGTATTTACTGTATCCCTTGTAAGAATTGTAAACTTAAATATATTGGTGAAACATCATGGAACCTTCACGTTTGCTTGAAAGAACACAAAAGAGACATAAGAAGTGGTAGCTTAAACAATGCACTATTTCAACACATTTCTCAAACTAATCACAACTTCGATTTCATTTCTGCAAAGATGCTAATTTACATTCATAATAAAAGTAGAAGACGAATTTTCGAAGCCACTGCTATTTCACTCTGTAATTACCTAAATACTCGTCTTGGTTTTTACAATATTTCTCTTTACTTGAGCAAATCCATTTTAAATAGCAACGATATGTTCCATCTTTAGTTAATATATCCCACATATATCATAATTTTATGCTTTCTCTTTTTCTTTTTGGCTTTCTTTTTCTTCCTCCTTTTAATTCGAAATCTTTCTCGATAAACAAACGGAATATAAATACTACACAATATTTCTAAAAGTCAAATGACTTAATTTAAAACAACAAACACTGATTCACTAATTAAACGGCCAACTTTTTCTTGTTATACAAATTTTCCCCTAGGTTTTTGTATTTTGCATTTTTAAACACCCATCATTGATTTAACATCACTAATATCATCCCTCATTGTCCTGATGATGGTTCACTAGAACCGAAACGCTATAGTATTGATTTTTCTTCTCAATAAATCTCTCCTTCTACTTGGATTATCTTGTTATCAATTTTTCTTTATATATATATATATATATGGGGGGGTTGAGGGGTGTAGTTGGGTGGCAGTCCTTTATTTAAGCAGGTTTGATTAAATAATAAAGACATATGTTGTCTATATAATTTTATAGGATCCTTTCAAGTTTCCTGATAAGTACTTTGGTTTAAGGCTAGAGTTGGTAGATGAATTAACAGAAACTGGGGTTCAATCCAAGGTCAAGTCATACCAAAGACTCAAAAAATGCTACTTGATGCCTCCTTGCTTAACACTTCGTATTATAAGGTACGGATCAAGGGTAATGTGGAGCAATCTAAGGAAAGGAGTATTGCCCTGCCCTACACTTCAGTGTAGTAGCTATTGAAAAGGGAGCCTTCTGGTCGCCAACTTTACTTTACTTTCTTACTTATATATATATATATATACACACAAATTTATATATATATATATATATATGTAGTGATGGTTTTTTTATTAGAGTAATATACTTAAAATATCCTTACAGAATAAGAAATTCCCTGTTCAATTTGAAAATTAATGATAGTTTTGTGGGGTTTATGTTTGCAGACCCCACAAAATCTTTAATCAGCTAAAATATTGACATAATAAAGATAACTCTAAAATGCTGAATAAGAATTTCCTCTCCATTTTTAATAAAAGCATCAATATCATTGTGGACTATTGTCATAAGAAGAACCCAATAGGTTCATGGGTCATCTAGTATTGTTATAACAATTCTCTGTGAGAGTAATTATGTTTGATGAAATGTAAGTTCTCAGGGGAGCTAATTAATGTTCATGAAGTATAAATAGAATAAATAGAATGTCATTGGTTTAAAGGAATGAATAGTGACCGAAAGGTTGTAGGCTTTGTTGGTAACTTTGTCCACTCAAAATTTAAGTAATCTAGTTTCTTTTGATTATTAAGTTTTTTCATGAAACTTTGAGTGTTTATATAAGCTGTGAATTGATTGGAACAATGGCTTTGTGGGTAGAGTGCTTGCCAATAACCTAGAAGACTGGAGTTAAATCCCAGGTCAAGTCATACCAAAGACCCAAAAAATGGTACTTGATACCTGCTTGCTTAACACTCAGCATTACACCAAGAGGTAGGGTAGGGCACAACTCCTTTCCCTGGATTGCTCTACTTTACCCTTGATCCATACCTTATATTGCTGAGTGTTAAGCAAGGAGGTATCAAGTGCCATTTTTAAAGTTTTTGGTATGACGCGACCTAGGATTGAACCCAAATCTCCTGGACCATTGGCAAACACTCTACCAACTATGTTAAATTTTCTGTCTCTAGTTATTAAGTATTTTAGGAATTTTTCTGCGATAGCATTCTATCCTTTCTCTTGATACTGTGTATCTAGCTAGTGACAAAAATAAAGACCAAATTTTGATGAACTTAAAATACCAACAGTACAATTTCAGCACAAATATTAATCATACATTTTAACACTGGTATTCTAATTGATAGATAACACTTTGTATACTTTATTTTCCATCTCTTTCTGTACATAATGATCTTAAATTATTGCAAGTCAATACACTAAAGCATGAGCTGAGTATGACACTAAACTGTATCTGGTGGTGAGGGTCCAGTTCCAGAGCTCTGACAAATGTGGAATCATCTCTTCATGGCCATTACTTCTAACCACTCTAATCCATTCATTGCCATTATTCCCAAGTAATACCTATTAGGGTCCTATATATGGGTCAGATAGATCTGTTGGAACATTATTAGTACTAGATAGGAACACTTGAAATCTTATAACTATATGCAAACAAATTGTTATTTGGTATAGTTACTTGACACTATGTAATTACTTGAAAATCACTTGTATAGAATGGAATACTTGAAATCATACAACTGTGTGTAAATTATTTGTATTAAGAATACTTGAAGTTATAATTGTTTACAAAATATCATTATTATACATATTACTACTTGAGAGTTTTCACATCCGCATTAGCTAATGGTCTTCACTGAAGTTTGATTGACAGCAAGTCTCCTCAAGTCTCCTGGACTCTTCTCAGTATTCTAGTTGTCCTCAACAATGCTGTAGTTTAAATGGTCTCCACTTGTCCTCTGATTTCCAACTCCTCTAGTTTGTTTACTAAGCCTTTGGAAATCATTCCAAGTACACCAATTATAATTAATATCACTGTCACCATCATGTTCCATAGCTTTTTTAGTTCCTTGGCAAGGCCCAAGAACTTAGCTCTTGTTTAGTTTTCTTTGATTTTCACTCTGTGGTCCATCGAGACAGCAAAGTCCTCTATTCAGCAGGTTCTCTTTTTTTGTTAACTATCATTAGGTTTGGTCTTCTGGTCACGATTCAATAATCTGTTTGTATCTCAAAATCCCAGAGAATTCTCCAGGACGTATTCTGATTTGTGCATATACGATTTGCTAGTATGTTCAAAGTTTTTGCACAATTCCCAATGGATGCCCTGCTCCACCCAGTCATGTCTAGTCTTATACTCTTTTTGTGCTAATTTACTGCATTTACTTATTATATGGTTGATCATTTCATCTTAATCACCACATAACCTACATTTACTATTTTGTTGTGTCTTGTCTATTTTTGCTTTAACATTGTTGGTCCTTATGGTGTTGTTTTGTGCTGCTATTAAAGAAGATTCAGTTTCTCTACGAAGGTTTCCCTTTCATAGCCATGTCAAAGTCTTTTCGTGTAAGATTTCACTTGTTCATTGCTTGACAGATCCATAAAATACTTTTCTTCCTATTTTTGTTTTCTTGTTATTGTAGTTTGATTGTTGTTTGTGTTGTTTTTGGTTGTAATTAGTCTTTCTTTGCTTTTTTTTCTTGTTGTCTTCCAGCCATCTTATTGATGTATCAATGCTATCTTCACTGCTGGTGAGTCCTATTCCTCCTTCTTTTCTGGGCACATAGAGTCAGTCTATATCTGGGATGTAAGGCTTTATGCATTGTCATGAGTTTTCTTGTTCTCTGGTGCCTTTGAGGAAGTTATCTCATCCACTTTATGGCCTGAAGTATTTTATTTGGGGAATAGCCCAGGTATTTATCCCTTTCATGAGATTTCTGCTATATAGTTCAGTTTCAAGAAGTTTTCTTGTTCTCTTGAGATATTTTTTTTTTCATTTTTTCTTTCAACTCCACTTGTTTGATGGCATCCACTTCCAATATTCCCTACTATTTATAAGTTTCCTTTTTTTCCAAGCATTCTGATTTTTTCTTGATATGGTAGTTTTATTTCTTCTATCATTTGCCTTTTTCGGCATTTTATTATTAGCATAGCACATTTTTCTATGCCAAATTCCATCCTTATATCATATATTGTATATCCTCACTGCCTGTATTAGGATTTCCAATTTTTTTCATTTTTGAAAAACAGTTTGAAGTCATCCAAGTACTTTGGGTGATTAATCTTTTCTTGCAATTTATGAAGTTTGTATTTGACTGTGCTTTTCCTAAGTATGTGCTTTGGTGGTATCATCGATATTACTAATAGTAATGGTGATAGCACATCTCCCTGGAAGATACCTCCCTGGATTTTCACCTCAGCAAAGCTTTTTCCTACTGCTATCAGTTCCCCTGTTCAGCTTTTCATGGTTTCCTTGATTAATTTTATAACTTTGTAGAATTTTGAAACAGTCTATTATCTATCTTTGTAGGACCATATATGCTTTTTTGTTGATAATCCATAGCTATATTTTTTTCTCATTTTGCTTTCTGTGAAGATGTGTTGATCAATGTATAGTAGATCTTTTCTTTTTGTACCCCAGCAGCATCCTTTCTATTCTTCAGAGAACAGTCCACAGCTTATTAGTGAATAGTAAATCCTGTCCCTGATTTGTGCCATCAGTATTTTCCATATCATCAGTAGGTATGTTGTGGATCTGTAGTTGTTGGAAGCTGTTCATTTCTTAGGTGTTTTTTGATCAGGGTGGTCTTTCCTTTGGTCATCCATTCTGGTATGTCTGTTTCTTCTAAGCATCTATACTTTTTGATAGCCGGTCTTTTATCAATGGAAATGAAATTTTTAAACCAGTATTGATATATGCCATCATGGCCAGGCATTTTCCAATTTGGTACTTTTTGGAGTGTTGCTCTGAGTGAATTGAGATGTATTTTTGCATTAGGACCTATTTCAAGTCCTTCTAACATTTTTCCATGTTGTTTATCCATTCAGTCTTTTTGTTAAGTTCTCTTCATTCTTATATTTTGCTGCAAATATGTTTTGCTTCCTTGTCATCCAGTTCTTGTTATGTCTTTATGCATTCTCCCATTACTTGGAAGTAGAATTTTCTTTCAGTGTTTTTGAATGTCCTATTTTGTCTGTATTGTTTGATCCTGCCTTGGTATCTTTTTAGCCTTCCTTCTTTCACCAGTGCCTTCTGATTTATTTCCTTGAGTTGTATTGTTTGCTTTATTTCTTTCTCTTTTTGTCTCAACATATTCCAGTGTTTTTCCTCTGTCTTATCATTTTCGCTTGTTGTCAAAGACTTCTTATCTGTGTTTCCGATCTAATTTCCCATCCAGATTATGAATTTCTGTTCCTGTTTTTTAGGGGAACACAGATTTTAGCACAGACTAATTTTATTCCTGCACAGATTATTTCATTTAATTCCATGATGTTGTTCATTGAGATATGTGTTAATAATTTGTTTGTTTTTCTGTTTTGCCTAGACTGTTTTCCAGTCTTGTTTTCTTAGAGATTTAATTTAGTCTCCTTTTCAGACATAATTCTCTTTTTAATCTCTACATTCATTTTTTTTTCTGGTGTTAGTTGTTGTTCCGCATGGTTTGAATGTGTGGTGTTTTGATTGTTATTACTTTGTGTTTCAGTTCAGTTAGAGGGTTTCTTGTTTTTCAGTATTTAGTGTTTTGATTATTGTATTAGGGTCTTGTTGATTTAGATTCCCTATTTATTTGTTGGTGTATTTCTAATATTTCAAGCTCAGAAACCCAACCTTTCTTTATTATCATCCTAATTTTGGGTGGGTTTTTAGCTAGTTGTCTTAATTCTAGTACATTCTGTGGTGGTTATTGTTATTTTATTTTATTTT
The DNA here is from genome assembly GCA_963585895.1 of Sepioteuthis lessoniana. Taxonomy (NCBI): domain Eukaryota; kingdom Metazoa; phylum Mollusca; class Cephalopoda; order Myopsida; family Loliginidae; genus Sepioteuthis; species Sepioteuthis lessoniana. The sequence goes on along the minus strand of OY757912.1, from coordinate 6,717,299 downwards.
TTATTTTTATTTATCTATTTATTTTATTAATCATTGGAGTCATTAGTTTTCATGTAGCTTAGTAGGAATTTATTCTTATGCTTACATTTAGACAATTTCTGATTATCTTTATCTTATATGTTGACCCTCTATCTACACTATCCTAACTTATAGGGGATGTCCTTGTGGTGTAATGGTTAAAGTGATGGACTGTGGAATCGCAGTAAGCAAGTTTGTACTTTAGCCACGCTATTATGTTCACTTTTGGGCTAATACCCTTAGGAAAGGTATGAACCCCCTTATCCTCCCAACTATGGGTTAAATAGTACCACTACTGTTCTTCTAGGAGAATGGCTTAGGCACTAAATAACCTACAAAGGTTGATATGCCATTAAACAAATAAACCAAACCAAACCAAACCTAACTTATATATATATAGAGAGAGAAATAGAGAGAGAGAAAGAGAGAGAGTTTTGATGAATTGAAAATGGTAAAGCATGGAAGTTAGTCCTAAGATTACAAAATCCTAGATAAAAAAATTGTGAAATTGAAAACAATATGGAAAAATATTAATTCATTTTCTCTTTCTGTTTAGTCATGGCAAGCAGATGTTGTTTAGCTTTTAAAAGTTATAATATTTAAATGTGAAAACAATAAACGGAGAGTTAAACAAGAAAAAATTTTCTTCCTGATGAGGTGTCAAAAGCTTGATAACTAAAAGACTTTGACAGTTTATATATTCTACATATGTAAGGCAAGCACGAGGCAATACAAATTCCATATTTATACCGTAAAACATCATTGATATTGAGGATTTTATTGGAACTAATATTTGTCCTCCTTATATGCTATCAGATTTACATCTATAATATAAACTGATTTTTTTATATGCAATAAAGTGGCATTAATTATTAATAATTTGGGAGCTAAGCAAAGGAGTCATATCAGTTGACATGGTTTAGTTCATAAAGTAAAATCTACTGTTCAAATATCAATGTCTCTTCAGTCAATTTACAATCTCTGTTTTTTCTCTCATCAAAGAGAAATATGTATAAGGGTTCATCATAACTTGTCTGATTGGTCAAACGTTAATACATTTGATTGCATTCAAAATAATCATTTATCAAGTACACATCTTTTTTTGAATGTTGACCTTTACCTCTTATTTCTTTAGTCATTGTTTTTGTCCAAAATGTGTGTATGATGAATGAAGAAGAAAATAGAATTGGTGAGCCAAGTTCAAATCTTAGCTGAGGCTTTTTGCTTTCATTTTGCACTAATACCTGTTAAAATGGCATGAATCCACTTACCCTTACTCTTTAGTCATGGTGATAGGTCAGCAGTCTAGAAGTATAACTCTGAATTCAAATTATGAAGAAAGAAATTGTAAACCATTCTTTCTTTCTTTCTTTTTATAGCATATCACCCTTTGTGGGTTATCTAATGCTAAAGCCATCCTTATAAAAGAACAACAGAGATACTATTTGACCAATCGTTAGAGGGAATAAAGGGGTTCAGATCTTTCTCAAAGGTATTAGCCCAAAAGTGAAGATAACAGCATGACTGAATTTTGAACTCACTTATTTTAAGCCTGGAGTCTCTCATTTTAACCCTTATACCCTGCAGAACTCCTCCTGTAAAACATTCAATTATTTGTTCTGGTAACAATTATAATAATTCAGTTTGGAGGTGCCCATGGTGTAATGGTTATCATCATAGGAAATGGACACAATGACACAAGTTCAAATCCTGGACAAGACTGATTGCATTTCACATGGCATTAATACTCTTGGGAAGGTATGAATCCAAATATTCTCCCTCCAGCTATGGGTAAATAGTAGGGCAGACTGGGTTCTTCAGCCTTGGTGAGGCAACTAGTCTAGGAAAAGAAAAACTCTGAATTCAAACCTGTTAAACTCCACTTAAAAATTGACCTTGTATCGTATCCTGCCCGAGCGGAGGGGTTGGTAAATATGATAATAATTCAGTTTACTTATCAAAGAAGCTATAAAAGCTATAAAATTGTTCAAGCTCTAAAAGGGCATGGAAATTACATGAAGTGACACTAAACAATCTTCCTGTCTTTCTTATAATTTATAGATTCATCTACTTGTAAAATCAGTAACATGTAACTATTAAAGATATCTATACATATATGAGCACGGAGTACAATATGATAAAAACACGGAGTACAATATGATAAAAAACTATCAAGACTAAAGCTATAAATTTTTAAGCTTAAAATTTAAATGAAGACTTACGCACATGCAAGAAACTTATACGATAAATCAGAGCAAATCTGAAAGAATTTTGAAACCAGTCGAAATACTTTTTCGAGAAAACATTTTTGGTGGAACTCAAGATTGTGCAAGTGTGATGCTCTCCATACTTACTCAATAAAACTGATTTTTTTCTGGTTTTCTAAACTGAAAATTCATCTCAGATTTGTGAGTGTAGAAGACAATAAAAGAATGGTGCAGCTTCATATAACATCAAAAGGTGCTTTTAGTATAATGGTTATCTTGATTGAAAATGGAATTGGTGGTAATTTACTAACCTTTTTGCTTAGATGTAGCACAAGGCTGCATGAATTGGGCACCCAATGAGAATTGAACTCACTCGTGTAGGTTTGCTAGTCTACCTTGCTAACCATTACACCACCCAAGGTGCCCATTGGAAATGGAATTGGTGGCCCAAATTCAAATCCTGGATGAGGTGGTTTGCATTTCACTTTGCAGCAATATCCTTGGGAAAGGCATGAATCTATCTATTCTCCACCCAACTATGGGTAAACAGTAGTACAGACAAGGTTCTTTAGTTTTTAGTTTGGCAACCAGTCAAAGAGAAGGAAAACTCTGAATTCAAACCAGATTTATAATGCTTAGAAATTGACCTTGTGTCACATCTTGTCAATGGTAGAGGGATTGGTTAAATACATACCATATCAAATGAGAAAGGTTACATAGATACTTCAACCAATTGAAAACTCACTGGAATAGGTCCTCTGAATGCCAAAGGGATTATTTTGAAGAAAATTAACATTTCATTCATTGTTAGTTCCTATCCTGATAAATAAAGTCAGTCTCAATTCTTTTTGAAAACACATGATATACAACAACAAGGGGACAATTGTTGTTGATTATTTCCCAAAAGTTATACATATGAAATTTCTTAAGCAAAATCATGGAATTGCATGGGCCTAATTCTTTTTATTAGTGAAAATGACTAAATACTTGGTAGAGACTGTTACCAATGATAAGATTATCTTATTAAGGCAACAAGAAAAACAAGTGGTACCATGGCTAATGGTACAGAGAATGAAATTGGTAAATCAGGTTCAAACTCCCACCAAATTAATACTTTTGGAAAATGCATGAACATACTTATTGTGGAGGCTCATGGTGTTATGATTATTGTCATAGGAAATGGACTAGATGAGCTGAGTTCAAATCCTGGACAAAGTTGTTTGTGTTTCAGTTTGTATTCATGCCTCTGGGAAAGACATGAATCTATCTCTACTTTCCACTTGCTTATGGGTAAATAGTAAGACCGACTGGATTCTTTAGTTTTGGCGTGGCAACAGCTGCTACAACAAAAATTTACCTTATGTTACATCCTACTCATGACAGAGGGGTTGGGTAAATACTTCTTCCAGCTATTGGTAAATAGTAGGGCAGTTGGAGCTCTTTATCTTTGTGAAAGGCAATTCATCTTGGATATTCAATAATCAGTATTTTCTTTGTTACAGATACCATGTTACCCAGACCAATCTGTTGCATGTTATTTGTTGAGGAGAGTAACCTCTGCAGACTTGAGAGATGCTATGATAGGAAAATCATGGAAATTGTTGCCCAACAACTTAAATTGTTATAAGAAAGATTCTTTGTTTAAGCTTTCCTGTCAGTTTTCCTTGTTTTAGGAAATTTTAGGACAAGTTTTCAAAGAATAAATTCACCTTTAAAAGAATTACTTTGAACTTACTATCAAGTCATATATGACTAGAAGGTATATTTAGTGTAATGCTTATTGTTGTGGAAAAGGGAATTGGTTCAAACTTGGACGGGGCTGTTGGTGTTTTACTTTGGGTTTGATGCTCTTGTGAAAAGGTGTAACTCAATCTGTTCCCCCTTGATTTATGGGTAAAAAGCAGAGCAGACTGAATTCTTTAGCTTTGGTTAGGCAACCAGCCTAAGAGAAAGAAAACTCAGAATTCATGCTAGCTTTACTCCACTTAAAAACTGACCTTATATTGCATCCTGCCCATAATAAAGGGGTTAGGTAAATATATACTTAAAGCACCAATTTTTACAAGATCACTCATATTAAGCAATGATTGTTTGGTTTGGTTGGGTTGGGTTTTATGGCATATCAACCATTGTAGGTTATTTAATGCCAAATCCTCTTTATACATATATATTAATTGTAATTTGTAAATACATTTTGTAGATGATATTTTGAAATGAGCCTGAACTTTTTTTGCACATCATTAAACGGTTTCATGTACTGCTGTGTATGGTTTGCTATGTATCACTAACAATTCAATTAAACATCAGTCATTTGTTTGCACACAGTTAAATGGCTAAACTGTTCTATTTATAATGATTCAAATTAGCATAAGTCATTCGTTTGTGTACAGTTTAGATATAAAACAGTTCTATTTGACCCAAAGATAGGATCCTATTAGTTGCTACTACGCCAGGTCAGAGTGGACCTGGGAGCAATGAGAATGAAGGAGTACTCCACATTCCCCAAATCTCCAGCATTATTGGAGTCTCACCATCAGATTGTTTAGTGTCATGTCAGGACATTCTTACCTCTGCAGAGATGTGGTTGGTGTATTCTACAGTACCAGCCGAATGGGCTAAAAGAAATGATGTGTTTGCTCTGTACTTAAATGGCTGACCACTTTGGAACAGTGGGTATTGTGAGTAATGTAAAGCCTGTGTGCCAAATAAAGATGAGTAAATACGAAGAGTTATTAATCATTATTATTATATTAAAAGTTTCAGTACAAAATGTATCAAAATACCAACAAGTAAATCATAATCCATGTATAGATTTCTACTGAAAATACCTTGAAAGTATGGATCAAATTTCAAATCACAAGATATTTTCCAAGAAAGAAATGACAGATTTTATTAATGTTTAGAAAAATCATCATCTCACCATTTCATTCATTCTCACATTTTAAGAATTCCTTTTTGCACATTTTCTTGCTGATTTGCACAAAGTTAGAAAAATATCTAATAAATTTTAAAAATACTGAATTTTTCTCCACTTTCTCTTCTTTTTTTTAATCAGTAAAATTGTTTTGCAGAAAACCCATCCTACTTGCTGGATTTTAAACTTATAACACCAAACTATATTTTTGTGAGGATGTATAATTTAATAATACTGGTTCATTGGCCTAGCAATTAGAGTGTTTGCCAGTGGCCTGGGAGATTGGGGTTCAATCCCAGGTCAAGTCATACCAAAGACTTAAAAAATAGTACTTGATGCATCCTTGCTTAACCCTCAGCATTATAAGGTATTGATCAAGGATAAAGTGGAGCAATCCAAGGAGAGGAGTAGTGCCCTTCCCTACACCTCATTGTAGTAGCTATTGAAAAGAGAGCCTTTGGGTCACCCTTGACTATGGTTGCCAACTTACAATAATTTAATAAACATCATTGAAAGATTCATGTTTATGGCCCTCTAATCACCACTGATCAATCTACAAATGTTTATTTGAAAATTTATAAGTTAATAAACATCACATTGACACTATTTGCATTGATTTCTTGAATAAAATTTGAAATAGCAATACTGATAAGGCTCTTTAGCTATGATGGTGAGCAACCTGTCTAGGAGTAGGACATAGTATTCAAGTTACAGAGAAGGCAACAGGAAAATACTCCATATCCTCTCACAAAAACGTAGTACTTTAGTTTACTGCTAAAGAAAACAGCAAAAAGAGCCATAATCACCCAAGCCCTGAAAGGACATGACTTTCTGGTGGTCATTGCTCATATTACAAATGTTAACAAAGTAACACAATATTTTAAAAGCAAGAAAAAGTCATAAATAAAAGGTCATGTCTTTGATTTCTGGATAAGAAATTTTCTGAAAGACGTTTACTAAATCAAGTTAAACAAAAAAGGTAAAAAATTGTTTTAGTGAGAATGACAGACATGATGCAAAGGAGGCACTTTTAGTGTAATAGTTAATCTCATAGGAAATGGAATTGTTAACCCAAGTTCAAATCCTTGATGAGACTGTTTCCTTGTTATTTCATCCTAATGCCCTTGGGAAAGGCATGAATCCTTTCAGCTATGGGTTAATAGTAGGGCAGACTGTATCTTTGGTCTTGGTTAAGCATTCCTGTCTAGGTGAAGGAAAGCTGAATTTGAACCAGCAATACTCTGCTTAAGAAATCGACCTTATGTCACATTCTTTTAATGGTGGAGGGATTGAGTAAATACATACATGATGCAAGGGTTCAGTCTAGCACTATTCTAACCTTTTAAATCAAACACAGTGCAGTGAACTTTAAAAGTGTTTCCTTTATTTTCAACTACTAATATGCTAAGAAATTTACTCCAGGTTCCTATTTGCAAGCCAAAAAATTTGGTGGCTATAGCTCAAGTCATTATAGTGTTATGCAGTGAGGGTCAAATGAGACATTTAATGAATTATAGTTAGATTATTTAGAATCAGTTTCTTATCTCTTTGCTCTGTCTTTGTTCCCAAAAGACAAAATTAATCTCAAATGATAGCAATTAATTAAAACTCTGGCATTCAATAATTCTCTGCGGAATAAACACAACTCCACCATTTTGTAATTATTAGACTATTATAAATATAGAACATGCCTTATCAGCATTATTGAATGTATCATTGTGGTCATAAAAATGAGGAAAAATAGGAAATTAAAGTCAATATTTTAAATGTTTAAAAAATGCACCAATTACAAAAAATATCTTGGACATCTTGTTTATCATATGAAAAGTTATACGCTTTAAACTGATGTTATATAAGGATATCATTAGTCAGATGCCAAGGTGCCTGATTAACTTGTGGCACTTAAAATGAATTTTGGAACTCAAAATCAGAATTTGAAATATAAATACCCTCAAGCTTAGCAGAAGTGCCATACTGGATATAAATAGAAGCTTAAAAATGTCAAGAAGTTTACTTAGTGGAACGGTTATCGTCATATTCAAACCAACTTTACTTAAAAATTGACTTTGTGCCACATCCTTTCTATGATAGAGGGATTGAATAAATAGAGACGAATGTCAGTCAGGAAGTCACGGAGAGAGAAAGAAAGAATGAATAAAGAGAGAAAGGAAAGGAAAAGAGAAGGAATAGAGAGAGAGAGAAAGGGGAGAGAAAGGATAAAAAGAGATAGTTGTGAAACAGAGAAAGAGAGGATAGATAAAGGACAGGGAGAAAAAGGAGAGAGAGAATAGAAAAAAAGAAAAAATGCAAAAACATTTCAGAAAATAAACAATAGCATTTAGTATCATTTAAAATTGAATTATTATGTTAAATCTATTTGAAACAGAGGGGGTGTAATCAAAGAATAGAAAAGCTTGGATATAGGCTCTTCCCATCACTCCCAGCTTTAATAGCTGAATTTTCCTAATATAACTATTCAACTAAATTAGACAGTAAATTTTGGAGATCAATATGTAAATTAGCCTTTTAGCTCTCACTATAAACTGCTATTTGCTTGTATATAAAAAATCCAATTGTATGTTATTAATATGTAGATAAGGCCAACAGTATTAATGAAATAAAACAATTTTGTTTATAATTGAGATTTAAAAAGAAATAAAATCATGAAGAATATGATATAAATAATTAAGGGAATTGTGATGTTGGTGGTGATGTAGTTACAGTTGCACACTGTCAAACACATAATCTTCATTATACTAAGATGTATTGTTGATTTGCTTCTTCACCTAGATGATCACCTTATCACCCGACAATCTGTCATGGGTAACACAAAACCGTTAGTATTTTTAAATACCAATCAAAGATACATAAATCATTAAAGGTTGAAATAATTAAAACCATATTTGTCAGAAATAAAAATTAGATATTTTAAATTACCATAATTATTTGTGCATAAAATGTACCATTTTTATAGATTTTTCAGCTCAAAAGTTAGGGGCCTGTATTATACATAAGAACTATATAATTTTTTTCTCCCCTTATGCCTCGCCATATTCAGGAGAGATGACCAAAAGTAAGTCATAGCTGTTATTCAAACTAATATGTTTTATCTTGTTACAGAGACATTTTGTCAGGAAATAAAATTATTGTTTTGAATGAAGATTTTATTTATTTTTCATATGATAAATCAATTTGGAATCTTTGGTATTTTAACTGTTGTATCGGGGTAAGGAAAAGATACACAGTGAAGTAGAGCCAATTATTTATCAAATCAAGTGGTACAATCCGACTAGTATTATAAGTCTCATGCTGTTGGCGTTACGTCCAAAGTTGGTCTTACTACTGACCGACGTCCTTTCAGAGCTATCTCTCTGCTTCTCTTTCTGCTTCTGTTTCTGCTTAAGAGACATGGTGTCTTTTATATTTCCATGATACCGGAAGTCACTTGGTGTGAGCCACTATACAATAGTAACAATGAGAAATGCTTCTTGAATAATTAAAACTTTAAGTATATATTTTCTATGCTCTAGTACTAACAAGCTAGAAGTTTCCAATCAAAACTCAGTTCCCAAATCTTATCGATGTTTTCTTGATATCTTCCATTCTCAATCCAATTTCCACATAAACAGCTTCTCAAGAATGACTGAGTTATGGAACAAACTCCTCCAAGAATGATTTCCAGCTGCTTTAAATTTGAGCTCTTCAAGATCAAGGTCAATAAATGCCTGAGTAATCTTTAGCTCTTTCAGTTACTCATATTCTGGGCAGGATCTAGCTTCTTATGGGCCCTTGGCCAAATTCATCAATAGTTCCCTTGGTTCACCAGTTGAAGACCACTGTAGGCCTATACTTATTATACAGAGACCAAGATGGTTTTGAATACATCATATAATGAAATATCTGGTGTACGCTTAAAACAAAGTTATAATCTAGCATGCTGCATGTTAAATTAGTTTCAATTGGACCCCAGGTACCCGTGGGCCCTAAGCCATTGGCCTGCTATATTTATTAGTAATTACTGTTCTGTCTATATTGCCATCTTCATCTATCTCTCACTCTCCAGTCATTCTTTCTATTCATTTATTGCATCTCATTGCTTTATTATCATAACCCTTTGATGTGTGGTGGCCAATTTGGTCTTGTTTAGAGTGAATCTAATAAAAGAAGAAAACATTCTCAAAAGTTATACTTTTATGCTGAGTCTGATAGAAAATGAGATCTTTTTCAAGAATTTATCAGAATTGAAGGCAGCTACTTTTTTTTTTCACTTTGTAAAATAAACTGGCCAAAATTATCATAACAAACTTTATTTTACTGAAACCTGAGATGAACTTTTTTTCTCAATATTTACTGCATGGAAACAAAAACTGAAGTAAGTTGGAAATTCCATAAAAAATATAGATAAAAACAAAAATATTGTAGATTTACTTGTTCTCTAGGAGACCACTGACAACAGACAAAATAAATTTCAAGGTGAATTCAAGAAATGAGTTTAGGTGTCAATGTCATCCAATATTAGTTGACTGTACACTGATGTGCATATGTGTTTGTACACACACACACACACACACACACAGAGGAAATATGGTTTAGCTAATGGTTACTATTGTTGGAAATAGAATCAGTTACCTAAGTTCAATTCCAAGATGAGGCTGGTTGTATTTCATTTTGCGATAATCCTTTTAGGAAAGGCATGACTTCATCTATTCTCCCCTCAGCAATAAGTAAATGATAGAAGAGACCTGGCTCTTTGGCAGCTAGTCTAGGAAAAGGAACCCAGTCAAGGATAAGAAAAACTCTGATTTCAAACCAGCTCTACTCCACTAAAAAATTGAACTTGTGTCATATCCTGTACATTATGGAGAGGTTGAATAAACACACACACACAATCACAATCACAATCACACACACACATAGAGTTTGGCTCTCATTAAAAAATCTACAAAAACTTTATTAACCTTAAAGCATATTGAATCTACTTTTCAAGTATTCCCAAATTTATCAGTAACCATAATGTTCTTGATTATAAATGGGGTCAAAATTTCAAAAATGAAACAGGCTGTAACTCAATATAGACCCTGTATTTATTCAGTATCGCACAAATATCAAAATGTGACACAAGGCCTTTTTTTACGTGGGAGCCAGGCTCAGGACCATAGCCCAGACATGACTTGAGCTCTGTCAGCATTCCCCCAAAAAGGGGCATCTCAAGCACAAGACAATAAACCTAGTCTTGCCAAAGCAGATAAGAGCCTGAAGGAATGGCCCCAGGAGGCCCAAGGAGAGTTGTTCTAAACCATGACTTAAATGCCAGGCTTCCCCAGTACCCATGTCAGGCAGCCTCGATCAACTGCCACAAAAGCCAAGACACACTCAACCTGCACTATGTACCAGGCAACAAGACAAGCTGAAGCACATCTCAGCCCAGTGGGCCAGAACTCAATACAGACCCAGTGGCTAGTATTAAATTGAAGCTAATATTTATCCACAAACATCCACTCAAAGACTAGCCACCAGTCATGACCCAAGAAGTGGGCTGGCCCATGTGTGCACAATAGAACATCCTAACATGTCATTAAATCATTTTCCTCCTTCTAGAGTTCAATTGCAAATTTGACTCAGTTTGTTATGCAGCTGAGTGCTGACTCTAACAATTCATCAAACTTCATAGCAATCTTAATACTAACCCCTTTACTTTGAGCAATCAATCCCACTCATCTTAAAAACTATGGAAACTTAGTGTTGTGGACCAGTAAAAGGTCTGGAAGAAAGACATGAACTCGAGATTACGTGGAACAAGTATAGTGAATGAAAGTATAAATACAGCATAGTTAAAAGAGTGTTGAACATCAGTCTGACTGCCAAAGTGTTTGGCTGGAGTTAACTCAACACCGAGATGAATATTCTCCCAGTATTCATAGTAATAGGAAGAGTTCATTATAGTTCATAAGGTAGGTACCATAACACTTATTAACAAAATGAAAGCATCAACATGAATAATAAAATTATAGATAGTCTTAATATAAAATCATTATATTCTTACATACCAACAAAAAATGTTTAATGCTTCATAAACATTGGTATTCCTGATTATGAAGCCATAATAATTTCAGAGACATTTGTAATATTCCACATCATTTTTCCTAAAATTAAAGAATTTTACAAATCATTATCTGTTGAAACCAATAAAAGGTGAAACATCATAAGAAAGATATCAACACTTCACTAAATTGGTTTTTGCATCTTATTTTTCTTCAATTCAAATGATATTTCATAGCTATATTATTCGTTCTATACTTTAGATGCACTGAAAACTAACTATGACTATTTATCTAAGAACAAAATCAAGATTTTCAATGGTTCGATTGGGTTTGACGGCATATCAACCTCTGTCGGTTATTGAAAGTTAAATCCTATTTATATATATATATATATATCAAAATACATATATTTTTTATCACAGCTAAATGGTTCCAAGTATTGTTATGTATCACAAACAATTCAATTAAACATCAGTTTACACACAGTTAAATAACCAAACAGTTCTATTTCAAACAATTCAATTTAACATAAATGATTTGTTTGCATTCAGTTTAAATGTCAAACCGTTCTATTTGATCCATAGATATGAGCCTATCAGGAGCTGAAAGCAATGGCTATAAAGGAGTACTCTACATTCCCCAAATCTCCAGCATTACTGGAACCTCATCATTAAATTCATCAGCATCAGATTGTTTAATGAGATATCTGGAATACTCACGGGTGGGGAGTTGAACCCCTCTGTAGGGATGCAGTCAGTGTATTCTACAGCCCCAGCTGACTGGGCTGCAAGATTTCCAAATAATCTTAAAATATGCCATGATATATTGAGTGCCATAAGAATAACATAAAACAGAATGAAACAAAAATCTATAATTCATAATGCCTATCATATTTTCTAACCTGTGAGATAAATTCTTTGCTCCCAGTAACTCATTTTGCATCTAAAATTTGATACCATGAAACTTTTATCCGATCCTCCAATCTGTTTTATCTAAACAGTTGATGCTGAACTGGTCTAAGCTTTTATGGGACCCTAAATGTAACTTGTTTTGCAGCCAACAAATTTCTTCAAATAATATTGACTATTATCAATACTTGATCATTTGTGCAGCAACTGTAAAAGAAAATTTAAGCTTTTATTGCAGCTTTTTTTAAGGCACTAACCAACATAATGTATCATTCAAAAAAAAAATCAAGGACACTTGCTCCTCCACCTCTATAACAGCTATGGGTCTTGAAGCAACCACTTACACTATTTATACCTTGGGCCAACACTGACTGGACAAGATGTAATATTGAGATATTTTCTTTTATGATGAAAAAATGATGTTTTATATGCTGGAAAATATGTTAATATTACTTTGGTGGGTTGGTTGGTTGGTTGGTTGGTTGGTTGGTTGATTTTTGTTTCCCGTCAAACCTTGTTGGGTTATTTAATGCTGAATGCAGCCTTTTTTAAGCAGTTATATAGTTTCAAGTAACTATTCCTATTCAGTAATGACAATTCATTTGGAGAGTTGTATGGTTTCAAGTATTTATACCTAATACAAATAATTTGCTCACAGGAATATGGTTTCATTGGCATAATGGTTAGAATGTTTGCCAATGGTCTGGGAGACTGGGGTTCAATCCCAGGTCAAGTTATACAAAAGACTCAAAAAATGGTATTTGATGCCTCCATGCTTAACATGCAGCATTATAAAGTATGGATCAAGGGTAAGTGGAGCAATCCAGAGAAAAGAGTAGAGCCCTCCCCTACACCTTGGTGTAGTAGCTATTGAAAAGGGAATCTTTGGCTTGACCTTGACAACAGTCAGCCAACTAACTTATATAGTTTCAAGTATTTCTGTCTAATTCAAACAATTTTCAAAAAAATATATTTGACTCATGAATATGATGCTAACAGTCTCTCAGTTAAGTCAATTTAACAATTATAGTCATCATTATATACAGTGCACAAATGGTTTTTCACAATCATTTTAAACAAGAAAACAGATTTTTTTTGATCAATGGATTTGACCCTAACAAGTATCACAACTCTATGACAGAGTTGATCTGGGAGTAATGGCAATGAAGAGGTAATTTTACACCCACCAAAGCTTCAGAACTGAGCCTCATCACATGATATACAATACTATTTTGAAATTTGCATCCTACAATATATTATAGAATTACTGTAGACAATTAATATAAGAAACTGTCATAAAACTTTTAAAACATTATAAATTTTTGAAGTAATTATGTAGATAAGGGAAATATCTTCAAGATTAAAAAATCGTTCCTGCAAAATAAATGTGTGTTCATATTGAACTACATTTTAATTTTGCTTTTCATACAGCAGGTTAAGAAAATGAATTGCAAGAAAAAAAGCATTTTTTTTTCTTTCAAAGTCTTATAACAGGATGTAATGACTGTTAAATCATACAATTTATAAGTAAAAAGACAATATTTGCATAAAAGTATGGGCAAACAGCTATCATATAAGTATGTGGAGAACTGGTTTATTTAATTATTAACTTTATTGATTGCCTTTCAATCAGAATAGTCTCAATTTATAGACTGCCGGATATTCTTTCTTTTCTTGTATTTAATGTATGATGGGTGAAAATTCTAAATTCTCTCTCTCTCTCTCTCTCTCTCTCTCCCTTATTTGCTTTTTCTATCTCACCTGTCTTTTCAGGAGATGGATGGTTAAAGCTATCGACACTTTGGGCTGTCTCTTTTGCTTGCACTATACATTATAATTGATTTTATATAAGTCTGTATTTACCCAACCCATTGCACACAGACAGAATGTAACACAAAGTTAATTCTTATGCAAAGTAAAACTGGCTCAAATTCATTGTTTTTCTTCTCCTAGGCTAGTAGCCCAACTAAAGAACATAGTCTGCCCTACTATTTACTTTTTCCAAGGGCATTAATACAAAGTAAAACACAAAAAACCTCATTCAGGATTTGAACTTGGGTCTCCAATTCAATTTCCTATAATGGTAACCTTTACACTAAGCATGTATATGTATTTACCATCCCCTCTGCATGAGCAGGATGTGACACAAGGTCAATTTTTTAAGCAGATTTTATAAGGTTCAAATTCAAAGTTTTCCTTCTCTTACACAGGTTGCCTAACCAAATCTAAAGAAATCAGTCTGCCCTACTATTTACCCATAGCTGATTAGAGAATAGTAAGACATGTACTTTTCTTAATGGTATTAGCATTATGTGAAATGCCAACAGCCTCATCCAGGAATTGAACTTTGTTCACAGTGTCCATATTACACCATGAGCACATTCTTGTTTTAATTCACTTAAAAGCAGAAAAACAGTCAAGACTGGAAATGTTAAAATTAATTAGCAAAATTTAACTCATCTCTGTAAGTTTTATTTACAGTCAAGTTATGCTCCGGACATTGTTTTCAGATAGAACCCAGAAGTTAAGCTGCAATGAGCCTGCTCATTACTTAGATGGGTGACCACTTATGGCTCCATAAGTAATTTGAAGCCTAAATATAAAGCCCCATGTTAAGCCAAACTAAGAAAATAAGAAGAAAGGAAGAATTTAAGTAACAATAAACCAGTTCTGTATTTAAATCAGTGACCACTTAAGGACATCAGACACCAGAAGTAATCTGAAGCCTAACTGCTTGACAACACAAAGCTCAGTAAAATTTTGGGATGCCTTTCATTGTGTAATAGCAATCATGGATAGCAGGCAGTTGATAGTAAGTTTGATTTTCAGTATGTGCTTTTCTCCTCCTGCAATGGCATTTTTAAATTTTCAAATTAATAAATTGAAATTAAAACCAAAAAATTCAACGTGAAAATGATATTTGCAAACATGTCTTTATTGCTCGAGTTAAAGAAATATGGAACAACTTGGAAAAAAGAAGCAATCTTGGAATAAGCTGATCTAACTTATTTCCTTTTTCTGAATTTTGTCACATTCTATCTTGAAGACAAAAGCACATCTGAAAAATGGAGAACTGATACTACACTTTAATTCTCAGTTCAACGGCCATGCATTTGTGGTTATATGCTAGACCAAGCTAACATTATGTATTTAATAAGGAGAATGTATAAAATAAAGCATGAAACAAATCAAAAGATGCTTCTTTGAAGAAGGTGGTTCTAGAGGGAGAAATTACTACAACATAAAAAATATACTTATAAAAGCAAATATGAAAAAAAGCAAATAGCTAAATTTATTAACGAAATATATGTAATGCAATTCATAGTTATATTAAAATTCATAGTTTTATATAATGATTCCTATAATGAATGAACAACAAAAGAATTACTGTGTAAAGACAACCGCATTCAATTCAAACTGACTATTTGATTGTACAAAGTTAAAAATCTGTGTTTACAAACCTGCCATTTGGTTTTATGAAGGCAGATAACAATATAGAATATATAACTGACTTAAATAAACTTACCACTCATATAGTTGAATATCACAACATTACTCTGGGAACTGTGAATAAGTAGTTTCTCTAAATTAAGTGTTTGAAGATCATCAACAATTTGATTCCTCAGAAGATGTGGGTAGCATGTTAATACTGTTTTATACTTCAATTAGATCATTTTCAGTTACTGGAAGTGTGGACTTTATGGAGTGGTTTCTTTGATTGCTCTCTCAATCCTTTGCTCTCCACCTACATGTGTCTGAAACAAGCAGGATGTCCTCACCTCACAAGCATGTGCTTGTGAGGTGAGGAATACAAGTGAATGGCAGCCATCACTATATATGATGTGTGCATCTATTAGAGTCACTTCTGGAACCAAGGGATTATTTTTTTAGTGTCTTGCTAACTTGCAAAGAATAACTGGTCCTAATTTTAACAGCTAAAATAGGAGAGACACACCTATTGATGACCAGTAGAAAAACAAAAGGAAACTTGTGAGATGTTGCCTTTGTTTAGGTCAATAGCATTGATCTGATACTGTGTAGAGATTAAGGTAGTACTAAGTTCTAGTGAGACAGAGGTAAGTTCTTTTTTATTTCACAGGTTGTAGGAAAGTGTTTTTCAAATGGCCCCACTGAAACATTTAATTTGGAAATTGATTTGTGGATGGCATGGGGTTGTCTTGCAAGAGGCAACATCTCTACAGTAAAACACATTTCTTCACATCACAAGCTAAGAAGCCTAAACCTCTATGTGGGTATAATTAGATGCCCTATATAAAAAGATCAATCCGAAACACTGGAGGATTGTCTTACATGAGGTATCTTTGTGTGGAATAGCAAATTGGAATTGTGGTAATTCATCTACTAAAACAAACATAAATTTATTGAATGTTCCTTTTTGCAAGGGACATATGAAGTCTATATTCAAGCACTCTTGAGGTTGGGTATGCTTAATAAGTTTATCTTGAAGTATGTAAGTGATCTGTGATTTCACCACAGCACATGCTTGTGAGGTGAGGACATTTCATCAACAGAAAAGAACATTTTTTTATCACACATAGTGTAAAAGTCAAGTAATTCCATAGTGGCACAAATAATTTTGTTGTTTTTGGAGAGATAGGGCAATAGTAGCACTGTAGTAGGCATGTTTTAATGTATCAGTGACAACATTATTACATCAAAGAGAACAGATTATATCATAACTGAAATTAATCAGTTCCAATTGCTTACCTTAAAGTTCATCACTATTGATTTTAGAGTTCTTATGACAATACATAATGAAAACTACTAGCATTTTAATAAAAAGTCAACTAGACCGAAAATTGGACCATTTCCTCTCAGCCTCAATTAATCCAGAAGCTTCTTTCTCAATTGTAGGGTAATAATCTTCATAATGTTTCAAGTTTCTCACGTAAATGTCAAACGTCACCCAGACTGATTTAGAATGGCTGATATGGCAGCATCTGAGGCATCTCATTCTATCAATTATGGCTTCGAAAGATTCACCATTCACTAGGAAACATTTTGCCTCGTTTAGGACATGGTCTGAATTACAGGGAATCCATTTTGCATAATATGCAAGCATGCCAAAAACTTGCTTAAGTACTGTCATTTTCAAGATCAAGAACTGGCTCTAATCTGGATTTATCTGGCCAAAACAGATTTTGTGACCAAGAATATATTTCATTGACAGAAAGGATAAAATTTGATTCATTCATGATAAGCTGTTGGCAATGAGCATCATCTAGAAACCTTTTTATGCATTTCTCGTGCTCAAATTGGTCTCTTCTTGCAATGGTAACATTATCAAAATAAGTAAATGTGTTAATAACTTACTGGAAGGTTGCCACTCTATTAATTCCACCTAATGGCATTTGTGTGAATTGGTAGTAGTGTCTATTGATTTCAAAAGCCATCAACATCTTCATATCCTTACATAGTTGATAATACGCAATCTTCAAATCAAAAGCCATCAACAGCTTCACATTCTTACATAGATGATAATACTCACTCTTCAAATCAAAAGCCATCAATAGCTTCACATTCTTACATAGATGATAATACTCACTCTTCAAATCAAAAGCCATCAACATCTTCACATCCTTACATAGTTGATAATACGCAATCTTCAAATCAAAAGCCATCAACAGCTTCACATTCTTACATAGATGATAATACTCACTCTTCAAATCAAAAGCCATCAATAGCTTCACATTCTTACATAGATGATAATACTCACTCTTCAAATCAAAAGCCATCAACATCTTCATATCCTTACATAGTTGATAATACGCACTCTTCAAATCAAAAGCCATCAACAGCTTCACATCCTTACAGTGTTGATAATATGCACTCTTCAAATCAAAAGCCATCAATAGCTTCACATTCTTACATAGTTGATAATACGCACTCTTCAAATCAAAAGCCATCAACAGCTTCACATCCTTACATTGTTGATAATATGCACTCTTCAAATCAAAAGCCATCAATAGCTTCACATTCTTACATAGATGATAATACGCACTCTTCAAATCAAAAGCCTTCCACAGCTTCACATTCTTACATAGTTGATAATACGCACTCTTCAAATCAAAAGCCATCAACAGCTTCACATCCTTACATTGTTGATAATATGCACTCTTCAAATCAAAAGCCATCAATAGCTTCACATTCTTACATAGATGATAATACTCACTCTTCAAATCAAAAGCCTTCCACAGCTTCACATTCTTACATAGTTGATAATACGCACTCTTCAAATCAAAAGCCATCAACAGCTTCACATCCTTACATTGTTGATAATATGCACTCTTCAAATCAAAAGCCATCAATAGCTTCACATTCTTACATAGTTGATAATACGCACTCTTCAAATCAAAAGCCATCAACAGCTTCACATCCTTACATTGTTGATAATATGCACTCTTCAAATCAAAAGCCATCAATAGCTTCACATTCTTACATAGATGATAATACGCACTCTTCAAATCAAAAGCCTTCCACAGCTTCACATTCTTACATAGTTGATAATACGCACTCTTCAAATCAAAAGCCATCAACAGCTTCACATCCTTACATTGTTGATAATATGCACTCTTCAAATCAAAAGCCATCAATAGCTTCGCATTCTTACATAGATGATAATACGCACTCTTCAAATCAAAAGCCTTCCACAGCTTCACATTCTTACATAGATGATAATACGCACTCTTCAAATCAAAAGCCTTCAACAGCTTCACATTCTTACATAGTTGATAATACGCACTCTTCAAATCAAAAGCCATCAACAGCTTTTCATCATTGATGATATGTGCTCTGGAACAAGATATGTATTGTGCTATGTATACAAATATACTGTGTTGAAGATGTTGATAGTGGTGTAATGATTAATGATTATTGTCATAAGAAATAGCCAAAGAGAACCATGTTTAAATCCTGAATGACCCTGTTTGCATTTTACATAGCACTTATATCCTTGTGAAACATATGGAAAAATAGTAAGGCAGACTGGGATCCTTAATCTATGCATGGTAACCAGTTCAATGAAAAGGATAACTCTGAATTCATACCAGTTGAACTCTGTAAAAAATTGACCTTGTATTGCATCCTGCTCGCGTGGAGGGGTTAGCAAATATATACAGTAATAATCCACATACGTATTTTTTTATTTTGGCAACACTCATCTTTCATGATTATGACTTGTACTCATTATAGAGATAAAGTTCGTTCAATGACTTCTGCTCACAACTATTCATCCTCTTGAACAGTACATTTCTGGTCAACATCATTATATAAGTGAGATTTTGTTACAATTGGTTTAACATGGGGTTGAAGGCTTACAAACAAGTGTACCACCACTAAAATTGATGTTGCCAAGTAACAAATTTCATTTTTAGGCTCATTTATTCTCATCTCAAGTTTAGTTCCGTCATAAAAAGAGAATAATAGCTGTATTCTGTATTTGAAAGTCAAGACAATCAAGTATACCTCCACAGAGTTTTTTTCCATTATTTCCAAATGAGTTATTATCATATTATTTATTGGTATTACTAACAGTTATATCAACATGACATATACCTTTAAATGGAGCAAGTCTTGTGGACATAGCAAATGTAATATAACATGTACAAGGCCAGCCCAGTCAGCTGGGGCTGTAGAATACACTAACTGCATCTCTACACAGAGGTAAGACTCCTCCCACTAACAAGTGTCCTGAATATCACGTTAAACAATTTGATGATGAGGCTCCCAGTAATGTGAGAGCTTTGGGTAATGTGAAGTACCATTACCATTGCTCCACTCTGGCCGGGAGTGGTAGCACCTGATAGGGTCCTATTTATGGGTCAAATAGAACTGTCTGACATTTATACTGAGTACAAACAAATGTCTTATGGTAAATGGAATTGTTTGACAAAGAACTGTTTGATCATTTAACTGTGTGTAAACAAATGACTGTTGTTTAATTGAATTGTTAGTGATACTTAGCAATACTTGGAACCATTTAACTTGGTTGACTCATGCTAAACTGAATTGTTCGAAATAGAACTGTTGGATCATGTAACTGTGTATATCAACGAAATGTGTTTACAAATCGTGTTATTTAATATGTATGTAAAAACAGAATTTGGCATTAGATAACCAACAATGGTTGATATCCCATAAAAGAATTACCATGTAATTATGGTTTCATTCAATTCAAACTGAGCATTTTGTTATAAAAAGTTAGAAATTGGATTTATAATGTGTAAGCTACCATTTTGGTTTAGAGAATTCTGGAAAGGGATATAAGTTAGTGAAATATGTAATAATGACAAACAGGCAGTTTTGTAAATATGGGTTCATGGCTGAAAAGTATGACAAGGTCACATGATTGAGAAGTGAAACTATAAATTGGAACATTTATATTTAAAAGGAATTTTAAATCTAAATATCTTCAAGATCATCATGTCAACCATGGCAAGAAAATCCTTCACTATATATATATATATATATATATATATATATATATATATGGTCTGAACAAATTAAATTTCCAATTTTAGAGTATATATCATGAATGAAAAACCTTGTACGAGTAGAAATATTTGATAGTAAATATAACTTCCATGGCTTCTTAGAACCTCATTCCATCTGTCAACAAACATAGATGCCACACTTGTAAAATTCTTTAGATTTTGAAACAACATATGAGACAAACTCATGTTCAGCCTCTTCTCTTGATGTCTATCAAAGACCATCCAAATGATTTTGTAATCCCCTAAACAAGTGTTAATCAGAAGAAGCACGGTCAAGAGAATATAAAAGATGAAGCAATTTTTCATGAATAAGATTCTCTAAGAGATCTTTAATCAATGTGAGGAGGGCTTTATTGAGATGGAGGATGAGTCCCTTTCTGTTGGCTAAAGAGACTCTTTCTTTAGACAGAAATCTTCACTTTGAAAACAGGAAACCCACATCCTGCAATTTCTTTCATTCAATGTATAATCCCCATGAGTGTTCTGAATGGATTTTGCTTCTGTACTTGCGTTGACACCTTTATGAATCTCATTGAGTAAAACATGCCTAATGTCTTCTTTAGTTAGGATGAATATAGAGTTGAATACTGAAGAAGATTATGAACACTATTTATATAATCTGAAAGAAAAAGATTAAAATTACTCATTGTATCATTCCTAAATGATAACAAGATCAATACTTTAATAGATGTTGTTTAAAACATTCATCAAGAAAATCAGTCATTACATTTGTTCCAACCTGATATATATAATCTGGTTATTTTTTATGAAAATGATGTTAGCTGCAAAGTTTCTTATATGTTTATTATATATTTATGTATTATATGTATTCATATGTAAATATGTATTATATATATTTATAGAACTATCTATTCATATAAATTATGTCTATTATATTAATTATTATATTAATTACAATATATTTACAATCACTACAATTTGAGAAACGACAAGAAATTTATTCATAATTTAAGAACATTATTGAAGCTTTGATTTGGTTTAGTTTTATAGCATATCAACATTTGTAGGTTATTTAATGCCAAATCCATTTTTATGTAAATAATCAGTTCCATTTAAAACAATTCAGTTTAGCATGAGTACACAGTTTAATTGTCAAAAACATTTCTATTTCCAACTATTCAAGCAGTTATATATAAGAATTCAGTTTTGTGTTAGTACAGTTTCAATATATCATCATCATCATATCGTGCTGGCAGCACGGATATCCCTGACCCTCTCTCGCCACTCCTCCCTATCGTTCATCGCCCTTGGTAGGTCTTCAGGACAACAACCTGTATCCTCACATAGCTGCTGAATGTACGTTCGTGCTGGTCGTCCTGCTTTTTGCGCGGCCGTGTGTGGGGATCCATAAGAGTACATCTCTTATGAGTTCATCTCTGCTTCTCCAGCAATGTCCTGCATGTCTGGTTCGCCTAACTTGAATAGTTTTCGTGATAGGGGGCAGGTGGCCGTACAGTTGGTGTCTTGTGGGGTGTTGCTGCCAGGACTTGTTCAGGATTGCACGTAGCATTCTTGTGTAATTGCCATCTAGTTTCTTCTCCAGCCGTTTTGTTAGCGTCCATGTAGTGCATCCATATAGCAGTATCGATGTGACCGCTGCCTGGAAGAAACTGCGTTTCATTTTATCGGTTAGGTCTGATTTCCATATAGTCGATAGCCTATTGATAGCTGTCCATGCTTTCGTTAACCTCGTTTCGATGTCCTTTTCGGTTGATTCGACGCTGTTTCCTAGGTACGTGAATTTGTCTACTAGTTTAAGAGGGGTTCCTTCTAGAGTGGAGATGTCTCCCGTTTGGTTATAGCACATATATTCCGTTTTGTGTGCATTAACATAGAGGCCTATGCCTGCGGCTGCTCGTTCCATTCCGTTTTGTGTGCATTAACATGGAGGCCTATGCTTGCTGCTGCTCGTTCCAAACTATGCAGAAGTGTTTCGGCTTGGTCAGGTGTATTTGCCAGTATCGCTATGTCATCGGCGTAGTCGGCGTCGGTAATTGTTGTTGCGGGGTATCTTCTGCTTCTTTTCTTCGTCAGTTCGAAGCCATTCTCTTTGATTTTGTCAATCGATGTTCTAAGTACGTAGTCTAGACAAATGATAAAGAGATACGGAGCCAGCGTGTCCCCTTGTAGTACTCCTGCTACAATGTCGAAGTATTCTGTGTCTCCATCTGGTGATCGTACTTTTACTTTAGTGTTTCTATAGAGAATCGTTATTGCCGCTACGGTTTCTTTAGGTATGCCGTACGCTAGTAGGATTTGTTCCATCTTTCCTCTGTGAATGGAGTCGAAAGCCTTGGTAAAGTCGACAAATATTAATGTCGCTTGTAGGTTCTTTGCCCGTACACCTTCAAGGATTCTGCGGATGGTTAATATTTGTGAGGTCGTAGATCTATTTCTTCGGAAGCCATTTTGTTTTTTTCTAAGTATGTTGTCGATTTTGGGTTCTATTCGGTTTCGTAGTAGGGCATTGTAGATTTTGGCAGCTATGGATGTAAGTGTTATGCCTCGGTAGTTTTTGGCTAATCTGAGGTCCCCCTTTTTAGGGAAGGGGAGTATGCATCCCTTCGTCCATCTATCTATCGGATTTTGATTGTATACTGCGTTGCAGTGTCGGAGCAGTATGTCGTCGAATTGTCTGGTCTTCCATACTTCCAGGGGAATTTCGTCCAGTCCTGCAGCTTTCCTATTTTTAATTTTTCTGAGAACCGAGTCGAGTTCTTCTTGTGTGAACGGTCCAAGTTTAATGTCTAATTGTTTGCTAATTATTCTGGTGATTGGTTCAGGCGTTATTTTTGGTGGGTTTCCAAGTAAGTTTTCGATGTGCTGTTTCCACAGTTTTATTCTTTCTTGTTGGTTTGCTGCTTTAAGTTTTGCTTTGGCTGTGTTCTTTCTTCTGCTCACTTCGTTTATTGTTTGCCAGGAAATTCTAGATTGTCTATCTTCCACCGAGTCTCTAATCTTATCTATCTGATTTTGGATGTATTCTGTCTGTTCCTTTATATATATGCCTGCTAATTGATATTGTGCCGTTTTTAGTTTTAAGGCATTTGTGTTTGTTGGGTTTTTTCGATAGTTTTTGGAGGCTGTTTTCACTAGTGCACGTTTTTCTCTCACCACTAAAGTTTCCCATGGGACTCTATATTTAGTTTTAATTTTTGTTGGAATGTATTTTGCTGCTGCCTCAAGGTGTGCATTGACGAAATTTTCGTATTCGTCGTTTGGTGTACTTTTTTCCGTCTTTTCTTGTCGTGTTTCGAATCTGTTTCTTAATTCTAATACGTATTTATCTCTTACATCTTTGTTGTTTAATAGGGCCCAGTCATAGTGTTTGGTGGTCGCTGTTCGTTTGTCGTTTTTTCGTAGGCTTAACCGTATTTTCGCCGTGACTATTCGGTGATCGGTGGACACACCCTCAAAAGAGGAGTATGCCTCGCAATTCAATGCACTATTCTTCCATCAAAAACATTTCTATTTCAAGCTATTTAGTTTAATCAAACAATTCAGTTTAGCATAAGTATGCCGTTAGTTCTATTTAACCCATAGATAGGGCCTCATCAGGTGCTACCATGCTGGGCCAGAGTGGACCCAGGAGCAATGGCAATGAAGGGGGGCTCTGTATTCCCCAAAGCTCCAGCATTGCTGGAACCTCAGCATCAGATTGTTTAGTGTCATATCCAGGACACTCGTTGGAAGGGTCTTACCCCTCTGCAGAGAATCAGTTGGTGTATTCTACAGCCCCAGCTGACTGGGCAATAACTATAACACTCTGCATACGGAGACACCTTTTTACACCTGTCCTTCTCACCCTCTCACATAAACCAATATAGCTGTTTGCTTACTTCCGGTCCTCGAATAACCCACTCCCTTCTCAAGAGTATCAGGGGAGGTAACTGGCATGTCTTAACAGAAGCTTTATGAAAATTATGGGACATATTGTTAGTTAGTTAAGTTGGCCAACATGAAGGCTCCCTTCTCAATTGCTACAACACCGAGGTGTCGAAGAGGAAGTTACTCTTTTCCCTGGATTGCTCCACTTATCCTTGATCCATACCTTCTAATTCTGAGTGTTAAGCAAGGAGGTATCAAGTACCATTTTTTAGTCTTCGGTATGATTCAATCTAGGATTGAACCCTGATCTCCCAGAACAATTGACAAACATTCTAACCACTATGCCAAATGTATATATATATATATATGTGTGTGTGTGTGTGTGTGTGTTTGTGTGTGTTTGTATATATATGTATATATATATAATTATTATTATTATTATTATTATTGTTTGTGAAATGAGAACAAGGTGGCTGTACAGTCGCTGTTTTTTGGAGTGCTACCACCAGGTTTTGTTCAAGATAGCATATAGTATTCTTGTGTAGTTCCCATTTAGCTGCTTTTTCTCTGTGTATTTTATTTGTATTCATATGGTGCATCCATGTAGTAGTATGGACACAGCAACAGCTTGGAAGAAATCCTATTTTATTTAATCAGATAGTTCAGATTTCCATAAAATCAATATCCAGTTAATAGCATTCAAAGCCTTCTCTCGGTGTGGGCACTGCTGGAGAAGCCAGGACAAACTCATTCTGTTTTCGACTCCTGCACATGGATGGGTTAATTTTAGCTAACCAGCAAAGACTTACTTATATCATCTCTATGCAGACACAAGATGGAACCGTGAAGATCTGCCAGGAGTAATGGATGATAGGGATGGATGGTGAGAGAGAGTCAGGAAACTCTGTGCTGTCAGTGTAACTAGATCATGATGATTCTTATTTCTCTATTTAAAGATTACTTAATATCTGGGATATACATGGACAAAATTTACATATATATGCATAAATGCATATATATATATATATATATATATATATATATTGAATGAATTTACCAAATATACTTAACTACCAAAAGGTATATTTTACCCAATTAACAATTAATGATAAACAATACTTTTCATGAAATTAATTCTTCTTTTAGTGCCACAATTTTCTTCAGTGCAGGGTAGGACAACTTTAACATTAAAAATATATTTAAATAATTTGAAAAATAAAACAAAAGAAAATATTGAAAACTTATTGATATTTTTTTATTTTGAAAGAATCTCACTGGATTTCAATATATTTAACTGCATCAATCTGATATCTTGTCATTAAATACTTTTTTATGTAGATTTAAATTTTATGGAATTAAATGAAATTCCAATTCCATTACTGCTTTATAAATCTAGAAACAGTAAGAGAGTATGACACAGAGCAGTTGGCTGGGACAGGTGTCATGGAAAAGTTGTTATAAGGAAGGCTGACTCACTAAGAATTAATTTTTTAACTCATTTTACCTGTTAATCTGTATTATAAAGGCATATATGTATGGGGAAGAGGTTCTCTTAGCTTATTCCATGCATCTCTTTTGCCCTTTAATATGACACATACTAAATTCTAAGCAGGAAAATTAGGTAGTTACAATGCTATCAATATACACATCAAAAATTATTATTGGCCATTTACTGAGTGTGACTTTTATAATTATAAAGATCATACTCAGTAGACAGCCAAATGGTTTGATGTGGTTGGTTGGTTGGTTATGTTTTATGGCACATCAACACTTGTAGGTTATTTTATGCCAAATCATTTTTATAGATGTATATCAAATATATATGATTTGTAAACAAATTTTTTGTAGGTAACAATTTTTTAATGAACCATTACTTATTTGCTTGTACAGAGTGAAATATTTTCAAATATTGCTATCTAACACTAATAAAGCCCAGTCAGCTGGGGCTGTAGAATACACCAACAGCATTTCTGCGGAGAGGTAAGACCCCACCCCAATGAGAGTCCTGGATATGACCTTAAACAATCTGATGGTGAGGCTCCAGTAATGGTGGAGCTTTTGGGAAATGTGGAGTACCCCTTCATTGTCATCACTCCAAGGTACATTCTGACCGGGAGTGGTTGCACCTGAGAGGGTTCTATCTATAGGTCAAATAGAACTATTTGACATTTAAACTGTGAGCAAACGAATAACTTATCCTAAACTGAATAGTTAGAAATAGAACTGTTTGACCATTTAACTGTCTTTAACCAAATGATTGATGTTAAAATGAATTATTAGTATTACATAGTAATACTTGGAATCATTTAACTGCATGCAAACTGGAGCCTTACCAAGAGATGCAGTTCAGTGTCTTACCTACAACACTGCTTTTTTAGTATATGTATGGGGTCTTACTCCTTTTCACAAGCTAATGTCAGTGTATTCTAGGCTTTGGCATTAGGGCCATGCTACTGTTTGATTCTCCATGAATATCAGATCAGCATCCTCTTCATAATCATATTTCTCAATATGACTTGGGTGTGTTGTAAAAGTCATCAGAAACTTACATCATTTTCAACAAGAAAATTGAACACACAAGTTGTTACAACCCAGTCACCTGGGGCTGTAGAATAGAAAGACTTCATCTCTGCACGAGGATACCCTCCACCTTAATGAGTATCCTGGATATCATATTAAACAATCTGATGGCAAGGTTCCTGTAATGCTGGAGCTTTGGGGAAGGCAGAGTAACACTTCATTACCATTGCTCTAATGTCTACTCTGGCCCAGAGTGTTAGCATCTGAAAAAGTGCTATCTATGGGTCAAATAGAACTGTCTGACTGAGTGTAAACAAATGAGTTATGGTATATTGAAATTTTTGAAATAGAACTGTTTGATCATTTAACTGTGTGTAAACAAATGACTGATGTTTAATTGAATTGTTAGTGATACATAGCAATATTTGGAACTATTTAACTTTGTTGACTTATGTTTACAAATCATATTCACCTAAGATATATATATATATATATATATATATATATATATATATATATATATTTATTTAATGATCCTCATATATATATATATATATACAAGGATCATTAAATAAGTTTCCAGACTTTTTTCATATGGGCACTTTTATTGATAGTACACACATGAAACTCTAGTCCCCTTCAAAGTAATCTCCTCCGGCTGCAATGCACTTGTACCGTTCCAACAACTTCTGCAAAGCCCCATGGAAGTCCTCTTGTGTGAGCATGTCAATGACCTTTATCACAGCCTCTTTCATTTCCTCAATTGTTTCATAATGACAGCCTCAACCAAAAGTCACAGGGAGCAAGGTCTGGACTATAGGGAGGGTGAGGAACTGTCTTGATGCCCATCTTGGTCAAATAGTCTATGACAAGGATGGAGTTGTGGACTGGTGTATTGTCCTGGTGGAAAAGCCACTGACCCAATTTGAAGAGTGCTGGCTTCTTCCGACGGAATCTCTTCCTGTACTCCCTTAAAACCTCAACATAGTAACCCTAACCCTAACCCTTTGGCCAATCAACTCTGGTGTATTGACTTCCTTACTCTTCCCACACCTCTCATCATCCCTCACAGACTCCCTGCCTTCCTTGAATCTCTTATGCCACTCAAAAACTGATGCTCGATTCATGCAAGATGCTCCAAAAGCAGTCTGAAGCATTCCATATGTTTCTGTGGTATTTTTTCCAAGTTTAAAACAGAATTTTATTGCATATCATTCTTCTAAAGTGTCCTCACATCCAGATTGCATTTTTGAAATTCACCAGCTATGACAATCAGGCTTTAGAAGGGTGTATTCCAATTGCTGCTGTAGCCGTTCATTTGGTCAGTCATCTCATAAGATGTATAGCAATAACATAGTGAATTTTCAAGAGTCTACAAGAATTTTAAATGCCTGTACAAAAAAAGTCTGGAAACTTATTGAATGCATCACCTATATATAAACTGGATTAGGCATTAAATAACCTATAATGGTTGATATGCCATAAAACCAAACCAAACAATTTGTTAAGTATATTTAAACATCAAGATATTTTGTCTAATATATAAAAGGACAATAACAAAGATTTATATAAGAATTTGTTGAAAAGTTCTTCGCCTTACCAAGCAGGGAAGAATCTAGAATTATGAACTGTATGTGCTATTCCCCATATTAGAATTTTTGCTGGTAGGAAAGCTAATTTATTTAAGACATCACACTGTAAGAATCAATGTTAGCATTTGTATATCTATGATATACTAACACTAAACACAATGGAAGAAAAAAGAAAATAAGCTCATTTGTACATACAATAATCTAACTGTTTATATACGTAATATAGATACAAGTATTATGAAAAGAAAGAAAGAAACAGCTAGAACTATTCACATATTGTTCCATGAATGAGCAGTATGTAAAAGGGGTACAAAATAGCAAAAGGTTTACTTGATAAAGTTAGTAAAAGTCATGTGTCTTTTCTGTTTCTTGGCAGTATCAGCAACAATGTTTTTATTTTTCAAAGGCCAGAAGCAAAAGGAGATCAAGGATGATTTCTGGAACTGTCATGAGACCCACTACAAAACATGTAAATTATCAAAGGGAAATACTAATCAATTGTATCTATACACACACATTAATTTCAAAATCCAGCTCATGAGCTACTCAAGTTTCTTTAATCCTTTCAAAAATAAAAAATAAGAAAAATTAATTACTTTTTTTAAATAATCATTTTCTTTCTAGTTAGGCTTAGAAATTTTCATCACCTTCTCATAAGGGTCATTGAAGATTTAATACAAGTTCTTAGTGTTTTGAAGAGTTCTACATTGTAATGTCTTTTACAGAGAAGTCCCAGAGTCTTTCAGAGATCTAAATGCATACGTGTCAATGCCTAAAGAAGTGTCATATTTTTGTCGATTTTTACAGCATTATATTTAGTCAGACTTCCATATTTAGGAAGCCTTCTGCATTGCTTTAATAGGTGAAAGGTGAAAAACATTTAGATATGGTCAAAACACAACTAAGGCCCAAACATTCAGCTCTGTGCTGTGGCTGTCACATCTTGACAGCTTCTGCTGGGAAAGAGGATTGATATTTTATGCTTCTAGTTTTAATCTGATTCCAGTTTCCAATGGCATCAAGATTGGTTTCTATAGTAACAAAGTTCCTTTAACCCCTCTCCAGTTGTAAACTTTTGCCAAGAGCAGATAATCACATGTTTCTGATGCAACATCACTAGTCTTGTGCTAAACTAGGTTGGTTTCTTGAATATCAACCTTTTTGGGTTATTTAATGCTGAAACTATCCTTATAGAACAGCAGTGATACAATATAATCCATCAGTGGAGGGTTAAGAGGGTTCAATACCTTTCCCAAAAGTAAATATAGTTGCATGAGTGAAGTTCAAACTTGGTTACTTCAATAAAATTAACCTGAAAGAAATGACTAATAGTCACAAGAATGGAAATAGTACAACTACACAATTTTTTTTGTTACTCTTTTAAATATTAGTTGAACTCATAAAAACTCCATCGATTAATTTGTATATACAAATAATATACATTGTATATATATATATATGAAGAAGGTAGAAAAACAGGATAATCCGAATTAGATGAATTTATTTTGATGTAAAGCCAATGTTAAACGTTTCAGTTTCAATGACCTTCATCAGGACTTTGATATCATGAGAATTGTTCACACAGAGATGGATGCTTGTTGAGATAACAGGAGCAAATAAAATGTATATAATGAAGAAGATATAAACGTGCATTTAGCGTTGTTAATTTAAAAGTATTAAGTTTGTGTTTGGCCCAAAGAATGATGTTTGAAAATGTTGGATTTTTTTTAGAGATCAGAAAACTCCTCCTGTTTTTAGAGAAATATGCAGAGATAGGTAAGTTTTTATATTTATTCTGTTTTTCTACTTTCTTCATACTGTCGGATTCAGATCCATATTTACTTCCATACTGTCCTTTTGGAAAAACAAATACCAAATAAATTTCTTACACAACATCAAACATAGATGACTTCAAAACAATCTGTAAATATAAAAACTTACCTATCTCTGCATATTGCTCTAAAAACAGGAGGACTTTTCTGATCTCTTAAAAATCCAACATTTTCAAACATCATTCCATGTACCAAACACATACTTAATACTTTTAAATTAAGAACAATAAATGCATGTTTATATCTTTTTCGTTATGCATTTTATTTTCTCCTGTTATCTCAACAAGCATCCATCGCTGTATAAACAATTCTCACGATATCAAAGTCCTGATGAAGGTGCTCTGAAATAAAATCTGCAGTTTGCATAGTTACCAGTTATCTTGCTATGCTTGTCATAATGCTGAAGCTAAGTAGATCAAGAAAGTAGCAAAAGTGTTGTACAAGTGTATGTTGTCACTATAATCCAGTGATGTAGAGATGTCTTACCACCTTATCATCTTACACGTCTTGTATATTTTTCACAAGTTGAATTAGTCATTGATCAGGATGTTTGACTTGTAATTTTGAGGGCCAAGATGACTATCATCAGTTAACATAGAGTAGTCATCATAGTTCAATTTTATAGAATAAGAAAAATAAGGCCATCGCCTTATAAAATTCCAATATTATTGTATTATTTCATATCTACTGAAAGCAATGCCAACATATACATAAGTAAAGCATGGTTTGCAATTGACCGGTTATCAACCATATGGAAATCTGATCTTTTGGATAAAATGAAAAGGGGAATTCTTCCAAACTGTAGCAGTGTCAGTACTATTGTAGAGCTGCACCACATGGACATTTATGGAACACCTACAGAAAAGGCTAGATAGGCTCTACACAAGAATGCTGCCTGCTATTTTGAACAAGTCCTGAAAGCAGCACCCCACAAAACTGCAGCTGAATAAACACTAAATTCCCATCTTCCAAACCATTCAAGTAAGATGAACAAGATATGCTGGACACTGCTAGGGGAGTAAGAATGAACTCATAAGCAATGTTCTCCTGTGGATTCTTACACATGAACACACCAATGTTGCTCTAACCAGCAAAAGCTTACATTCGTCAGCTTTGTACTGACACAAGGTGCTGACTTACCAAAAGTGATGATGGCACAAGAGAGTCAAGGAAAGCCTTGTTGATGATGACAATGTTTTTACTGAAAGTGAGAGAGCATGGTAGGGAGTTGTTAGCTGGGACAGCTATCACAATGAAATTATCACAGGTAGATCTGATGGGCCAATAATTAATTTTATAATTTGGTTCTTCTCCTTAACAATGTTGTAAAAGCATACATGTCTAGGTTTTGAGTGTTTGCATTTCACTTAGCTTAGCTTATCTATCCATTTCCCCGTTTGTGTAACAAACATCAGATTCAGAGAAGTATAAGTAGGTAGTTACAATGGTATTAATATACAGATGTTTTTAATCAGACTCTTAATTTTCATTTTCTGTTTCATTCAGATTGTGTTTTGTTTATTATTCATCTATGTTTTATGTATCATGGAAAAAAGAATCCATTTCTGAATATAATCTTTCATTAAACATATTAATATAATAAAATCTTGATTTTCTCAACTTCTGCTACAAAAACGTTTTTTCTTATGTTGTGATCAGTTTTTATTAATATAAGGAGTATTCAAAATATATCAAGATTGAGGCTGTATTTCAGTTTCTTTGTTTAATGGCATATCAACCATCATGGGTTGTTTAATGCCAAAGCTATCTTGGTAGAAAATCAGTAGTGGTACTATTTAACCCATAACTTGAGCGATAAGAGAATCCATTCTTTTGCTGAGGGTATTAGTCCAAAAGTGATTGTTATACCATAATTGGAGTTCAAACTCACTGTGATGTTGCATTCCACCATGTTAATCAAATTGCCACAAGGATCCCCATCTTGAAGCTGTATTTACCAAGATAGAAATGAACAACGAATGAAACTATTTTTGCCCCATAATAGTTAGTACATTTCTACATATATTTCTTATACTAAATGTAATATCCATTATGGAACAAAGGTAGTATTATGTGAGTAATATTTTTAAAAATATCCACATTAAAACTGTGTTAATCAATACAAAAATGAATAATAAATGAAATATCAATTTTTCAAAATAGTCCCCTCGGTATTTAACACATTTATTTCACTGAATTTTCTATTCATCTAAGCGCCTCTGAAACTTTTTTTATATGGTGTGAACATGTTTCATTGTATTTCTTTTAATGTCCTCTTCATCCTTAAATCTTAATCCACAAATACTCCAAATTTATCATCTACTCAGACTCCAGAACAGTCTGCCAAGCACTACAAAATAAAGATACATACCCTCCTCTCATCACAAGACTCCGAAACAAAATGAACACTTTCCAAAAATGATAGCATCATTTTCACCGGGATACCAAGCTACATTGGTATATATGGAAATAAAAGGGAATACAAATCTAAAAGAAAACATTCCTGACAGACATATTCAATACAAAATTCCCATTCACTGATCTAAACCAACCATTAACAAACTCATACATGATAAATAGCAAAAATCATGGGATGATCAAATACAAAACAAACTCCACCATATTCAAGATACCATCGGTGAGTGGCCAACAAGTTACAGAAGAAACAGAAAAAAAATTATACTTTTCCGACTTTGCATTGGCCACACCTACATCACCAACTCACACTGCCTAAAAAAGGAAGGCACTCCAATATGCTCAATGTGCAAAGTACCCACACATTTTCTTAAACTGTGACAGTTACTGATAAAATAAAAATTCTACCTGACAAGCAACCTAAAACCTAAAAGCACTAAACCAAAGAACATCTTGAGTTTTTTTTTTAAAGAAAACAATTTTTTTATCAAAATTTGATAAGATCAACTTTTTCTCTCAAAATCTGACCAAATATAATCAAATACTATTATAAAAACCTATAGCTTAAACCCCAAAACCCACATAGACGACAAAACCAATCCAACCCTTTTTGGCACTGAATGACCCACCAAACTCAAACATCAATCTTGAGATGAATTTTCAGTTTAAGAAAGAAGAAAAAATTTGATGGGGCTGTTTTCAGTAAGTATACCTGGAACTGAACTCTCACAATTCAGTATTTCACCTAAAACTGCAGATCAGAAAGAATTTAGAATTGTCACTGACTCATCTAGATATCATCTCTTTATCAGAAAAGTTACTCAGCTGTGAACATATCTTCATTTAAATTTAAGATTTTTTTTTAAATTTAAAACTTCAGTTTCAATACTTTTTAATCATACCTCATATATGATATATATCATTAATTTTGTCACTGTTTTAAACAATATTTCAATATTGGAGACATCTCTGCAGATTAGAGATTAAGAGATATAATTAGATCATAATAGGTTAATGCAAGTTCTAAGAGAACCAAGAGAAGAATAATATGGTATTGCAGATTTAATATGTCTATAAATGGGTTGCCAGAGGACAGAATTGGTTGGGGTGTGCCAATCCAAAAATTTATATTCAAAATGTAACTAATACACTAATTATTAGGATCTATTTTCATGTTTTAATCAACTGTATGTTTTTCAAGGTTATGTAATACACTATGTATCGTAAATTTTGATGATTTTAGCACTTTTCAAAAACTGTAAAAGTTGTTGGTTGAGTTTTTCTCTTGCTTGTCTTTTAAAGTTTCATGATAATCTAATCAAAGGATTTATTTCAAGGGATAAGTCACCACCCTAAAAATAGCCATCCAGTTCTAAGCTGTATGGTCTGATATTGTTTCATTTTCTTACACTTTCTGATTTCTGTGGGTACCCTTCAAGCCTAGTTAAAAAAAAATGCCTCAAAATTTCCAAAATCTAAATACTTTTATCCACCATTATAACATCTGAAATTAAAGGTAATGTTAAATAGTAGTAACAATACTGCATAGATGTAACAATTCAGCAACTCAAGAAATACTTAAAAAGAGCAAAGAAATACTAACTGCAGCAGCTCGAACCAGAAATCTCAACATAAATGACTCAAGGGGAAACAATAAACAACAAAATCTAGAAAATAAAAATGGGAAGAAAAACAACTGAATGAATTCTTCAAGTGACAAATTGAGGAGATTGCAGACCTGAACATAATTAAGAATGGAAAACCTCATTAAAAACTGAGTCTCTTTTAATAGCAGCACAAAATAATCCCATAAATACCTATTGTATCAAAGCAAAAATTGAGAATATACAACAGAATAGCAAGTGTAGATCATGTGAAGATAGAGATTAAATGGTTAATCACATAATGATTGAATGCAGCAAACTAGAACAAAATGAATACAAGACTAGGAATGACTGGGTGGGAAAGGTGATCTACTGGGAATTGCGCAAGAGATCAGAATTTGACTATTCTCCCAAATGGTATATACTCAAACTAAAATCTCTCCTAGAAAATAAGTTATATAAAATTCTTTGGGACTTTGAGATACAAATAGACCACTCATTCCCAGCTAAAAAGTCAAACTGTGTTTTAATTAACAAGAGAAAAATAACTAGTCATCTCATGGATTTTACTATTCCAGTAGACCACAGTGTGAAAATGAAAGAAAATGAAAAGATAGACAAATACTTAGATCTTGCTAGAGAGCTAAAAAGGTGTAGAACATGTCGGTGACAGTGATACAAATAATAATTGGTGCCCTGGGAACAGTCCTCAAGGACTTTGAAAAAGAGACTGGCTGAATTAGAAACCAGTGGAAGAATCAAATCTATCCAAACCATAGAACTTTTGAAGATCAGCAAGAATACTGAAAAGAGTTCTGGTGACCTGAGAACACTTGCTGTCACTCAGACTTTAGTGAAAAACCACAAATTCAAACTGGCATGAAAAACTCACAAAGAGTGAAAATAATAATAATAATAAGGGCAATTATGATGATAATGTTATCTTTGTTAATATGCTGAAATTTTTGCTTGTTTATAAGTATTTAAAAAAAATTATTGAAGTAAAATTTAGTACTTTTCTTTTTAGAAAAAAAGAAAAGAATCTAGCAAATGTGATAATTAGTAAAAGAACCCAAAAAACCTGAATAGCAAAGAATTTTTAGTAGTAGCACTTCCTCCTCTCCAAGTCATGTAACTGGAACTATTTTTACAAAAAGCCGTTATTGTTGATATGAATAATAATATGATAAGGTATTAAAGACCAAAGGAACAATGCAATTTAAGGAAAAAAATTGACTAGAGAAGGTAACAAAAAAGTTATTCTAAAAACAATTCTTTGCAAAATAGATGATGGGGATCTAGACAGAATCCATAACATTTAATACAATTCAAAGATTTTCGGACCAAGCCAGGTTGATTTTAAAGAAAGGTTGGTTGTCTGACCACTAGATACTAGAAGTATGTGGATAGGTAGATCTGGAAGAAACATACTCACAGAGAGCTCTCAAAACAAACTGAAATACAAAATACTGAAATAAAGAAACAGCAATAACAAACGAAACTACTAATGGAGGTAAAACATACAAGAACCCAATGAAAAGAAAAGACCCAAAAAAAGACAACCGCAGACAAGTCTGGCAATTTGTGGAAGAAATAAATCAAAAGGTAGGGGTGAAAGAAGGAAGACTCAAAAGATATTGGAACTGGGTCAAACAATACAAACAAAACAAGACATTCCGATATAATGAAAGAAAATCCTACCAACAAGTTGGTGGAGAGTGCACAAAGACAAATCAACAATCGAATGCAAAAGAAACAAAACAATTTTGAAGTAAACTATGGAAATAGAAAGAAAGTAAATACTGAATGGACAAATAACATGAAAAAACAATCAGAAGAATTCCCCAACGGGAACATACAACTAGACTCATTAAGAAAATACAAAGAATAAGAAAATACTAAATTGGAAAAATGACAGGCCACAATGGCATACATGGATTCTGGTTTTAAAATATCACATCCAAACACAAACAGTAGCCCTGCAATTGAGTAAATGTGTTCTAGAGCCAAGCATACCCAAATGGATGATCAAAAGGAAAATTACCCAAATGCCGAAGGACCCCTGAAAAAGAACTACCCTCAGCAACTATAGACCGATAATGTGTCCACACAAATAAGTGAAGAAATCTATTACTCACTTGTATGCCACAGACTATTACCAGAAGAACAAAAAAATGTTACAGGGGAACAAGAGGAACAAAAAAGATGCCACTGGGAATAAAGAGGAATAAATGAACTGCTACATATAGACCAGTACATCCTCAAAGAAGTCAAAACAAGGCAGGAAAATGTACTTGTTGCATGGATTGACAACAAAAATGCCTTTAATATAGTCCTACAATATGGCCCTGAGTGTCTTAAAATGTACAAAATATCTGAAAATTCGGAAAAGAAAATCAGCAGAAGGAATAGAGCTACCAAATCAAGAATGCATTTGAACACTTGGAGAAAAGGAAAACTACAAGTACTTAGGAATATTGGAAGCAGACACCATCAAATAAACCAAGATGAAAGAAACAATAAGAAAAGAGTACCTTAGAAGAACAAGAAAGCTACTCTAAACCAAGCTCTACAGCAGAAATATCATCAAAGGGATAAACATCTGGGCTATCCTTCTTGCAAGATGCTCAAGACCATTCTTAAAATTGACTAGGGAGGAATTCAAACTAATAAACAAGAGTATAAAAAAGTTAATGATGATACTCAAGGCCTCACATCACAGAGATGAAATGGACTATATATGTCAAGAAGAGATTGAGGAAGAAGACTTTTTAGCATTGAGGATTGCATAGATGCATCAATACAAGGACTTGAGGACTCTATTAAGAAGAGCAAAGAAAGATTAAATACAGTAGCTGTAATATAAGTACTGATAGAAAAACAACAAAAACTAGGAAGTAGAAATGGAAAGGAAAACAACTGTATGGATATTTCAAGCAACAAACTGACAAAATTGCATATGAGAAGACCAGGACATAATTATGAAAAGGAAATCTTAAAGAGAAACTGAATCTCTTCTAATAACAGCACAAAATAATGCCATAAACCAATTATGTTAAAGCAAAAATCAATAATATGCAACAGATATCAAGTGTAGACTATGTGGTGACAAAGATGAAACAAATAATCTCATAATAAGTGAATACAGCAAACTTTCACAGAAGGAGTATAAAACTAGGCATGACAGGGTGAGAAAGGTAATCCACTGGAAATTGTGCAAGAGATTGAATTTTGACCATACTATCAAATGGTATGTACACAAACCAGAATCTGTACTAGAAAATGATACCAATAAAATTCTTTGGAATTTTGAGATACAAACAGATCACCTAATCCTGGCTAGAAGTTCAGACCTAGTGTTGTTTAACAAAAAAAAAAGAGAACTTATCATTTAGTGGATTTTACCCTTCCAGTGAATCACAGAATGAAAATAAATGAATGCATCAAGACAGACAGATTCCTGGATCTTGCCTGAGAACTAAAATATTCTGGGACATGAAGGTGATACCAATTGTTGTTGGTGCACTTGGAATGGTCTCCAAAGGACAGAAAAGGGGAATGAACAGTTGAAAATTCAAAGAATTGAGACCATCCAGACTACAGCATTGTTAAGACCATCTTGAATACTTAAAAGAGTCCTGGAGACCTGAGATAACTCACCATCTCTCAGACACCAGTGAAATGACGCAAATGTTGGTGAGAAAAACTTACAAGGAGTAAAATAATAATAATGATAAAGATAATAATATGAAAAAGTTAATAACATAATAAGCTGGCACAAAAGAAATACCAAAGCAGACATAACTTGGTCAAGAAAATGATCCTCTGGTAATTGTGTAAGAGACTGAAGTTTGACCATTCTGATGAATGGTAGATGCACAAACCAGAATTCTTGTATTCTCCATTATAATATCTGAAACAAAAAGTGTTATTGAATAGTACTGATAATGATATGCTCTCTCTCTATATATATGTGATGATATTAATAAAACCAGCTGACCTTTGACCTCTGTTGGATTATATTATAACATTGGTCAATGGTGACATTGATATTTCTGTTTAGGAAGAAGTGAAGCATTCTATTTGGCATTCCCTTGTAATCTCACTATATCAAGAACTTGAACAATTAAAAGATAATATTCAGCTTCAATACAGATCCTATAAAATTATTATTCAGTTGAAAATTTGACTGGAATTTCTTTTCTCCAGCTTAGAGTATCTTAAGAGCATTGCTGGCTATGATAAAAATCTCATTATAATGAGCTGCTTTTTCTGGATTGCATACATATATATATATATAATGAGGAATTGAGCAATTTTTAGATAATGGAGACCAAGTGTTATGTAATGTCCTCCCACCAATTATATCTCACCAGTGGAAGTGTCGAGATGTTTGATAGACATGTTGTTTTCTTTGATCTAAACAAGCAATGGAAAAGTCAGCCTTTTGAGTTTCAGCAGTTGGATTTCTTGAGTACTACAGAGTAGATCCATTTGGGAGACTTTAATATTATTTAGAAGCATACTTCAAGGGGTTTTTAAGGGGTTTTGATGGATACATTTAGGTGTGCATGCATTTCTTTTATCAATTAGAGACAGTTTGGAAACTCACTGAGGTGGCCGGCCTGAATTATTAAAACATTAATAAATGTGAGAACCAAACTGCAAATGCATGTTTGTCTATTTCTTTCATCACCTGGAAACAAGTGACAACCTTTAAAAGAGATCTTATAATACTACAATGTATATAAACATTTATATACATGTGCATGTGTATTGGTATATACTCAAGAATGTAATGATATTAATAATACTAATGTTAAAAAAGAAGAGTTATAGTCTTCATATGCAAACATGAAATAAGTTTTAGGGGCCAAGTTCTGTGCAAAAGCAAAAGTATTTTTGATTCATCCTAATACATTTGTGTCAAAAAACCTACAGCTAAACAATCTATTTGAGAAGATGTGAAGAAATATCAGTTCTGTAGTGCTTCAGTATTTCCTGATATTTAATGCCAGTTTCATCATTTACTCCCAAAATGGACTTTGTATGTACGTGTCCATTTAGAAAATGTTTTGTAAATCTTTTGGGAGAATTTAGTTCTATATTTATAAATTCAACAATTTCATATATGAATATTACAAAAAATAAATGGAAATAATTTTTTTTTCATTATTAAGGAAACATGAAATATCAAAAGTTGAAGAAGTATTATTGAATTATCTAATAGCCGAATACATAATATAAAACTT
The DNA here is from genome assembly GCA_963585895.1 of Sepioteuthis lessoniana. Classification (NCBI taxonomy): domain Eukaryota; kingdom Metazoa; phylum Mollusca; class Cephalopoda; order Myopsida; family Loliginidae; genus Sepioteuthis; species Sepioteuthis lessoniana. The sequence continues at coordinate 6,677,634 of OY757912.1, read as the reverse complement.
GTCTAATGAGATGCCGGCAATAAAAAATGTATAGATTAATGGCTCATTGGCCCAGTGGGTAGAATGTTCACCAATGGTCAGGGAGACCTGGGTTCAATCCCAGTTTGCATCATACCAAAGACTTTAAAAATAGTACTTGATACCACCTTACTTAATACTCAGCAATATAAGGTACGTATCAAGGGTAAAGTGGAGCAATCCTAGGAAAGAACTAGCATTCTCTCCTACACCTTGGTGTAGTAGCTATTGAAAAGGGAGCCTTCTGGTCACCCTCAACTACGGCCGCCAACTTTACTTACAACTTAGATTGCATAGATTTTGGATCCAAGTATTTTCTCATCATTTACTATTATAATATAAGGTATGCTAGTTTTTAGATACATATAATATTATAAAAGCTTTGTTTCCTTTTGGGCTCTTTAACCTCTGTAAGTAAACTGATCTAGGAGAAGGAAATAGTCTTCATTTGATACCTAAAAAGTACTGTTATGAGAATTTGTGTCACATAGCTACACCATTCTTTTGTCATTAACTCATCCAGAAAGGGTGGCTAATCTGACACTAACTTTCTCCACGATAAACAAATTACCTGTGTTCTTCCTTTGCAAAGCTTTAACTTAATCAATAGATCACATTAAATTAATGAATGAATATTACATGTACAATGTAACAGACAAAAGTATAAATGATTGAATAAAACACTGATCTACTAATTAATAAATTTTTATTTCTTTAAATTGAGTAAAAGGTTTGTGGAAAAAAAGAAATTACAAAGTCTTTTCTTGTGAGAAGTGATAATATTAGTCGGCACATAGATATCTTTAAGAGAGAAAGTGAATATTCATGCATTAAATATAGCAGTTTTTGTTAGCCTAAAGCTAAGTGGATACATTTTGCATGAATAAAAAGATCTGAGTGGGAGCATGTCTCTATGTTATAGGAAAATATATTTATACATAAGCATGTATAGGGCTGGAACTAAAATTTTTTCATTGGCAAGCGAAGGCTGTAAAAGCAGCACTAATAGCTTTATGTGAAACAATAACATATTCATTCAATTGAAGCTAATTAAACGATATTGAAATGAAATGCATTCTTAATGGAAAAGAAGGTAGATTTTCTCTCAAAATATTCATTTCTTCACTTATTTATGAGATTGAGGTAGGTTTGAAATTAGATAAAAACATTGAGGATTTATCTAAGACTGTAATTCTTTAAAAATGTATTTTTAACAATCTAGGAAGGAAAAGATTTTAAAAATTATTTTGGGTTTTTTACAGCAAGTCAAATATTGTGGTTGGAATTCTCAGAGAAATTTTTTAGCTAGACGTACATGCTGATAATAATAGGTCAATAAATGCAAAAATGCAAAAACAAAAATTACAGCATCACAAGACTATTTTTTGCACAAAAATTAACACTTTTTTTCGTAGGGAAATCAAGTGATTTCACACACACACACACACACACACATGTAAGTTAGGATAGTATAGAAATAATCATCACTTGGTGACTGTCAGTTTCTCAACTATGGAATCATAGTCCAATGATATATATACACTGGCACTGACACTGAGCACTCTATATCTATGAATATAGCAAACTAATTTAAAACCACAAAACTCCCCAAGATACACACTTACACACACACACACACACACACACACACACACACAAAAACTGTCAGTGAAACCCAAAACCACTCCAATACACACACACACAACTATAAACATATCAAATATCAAAGACAGGTAAAGCAGACCAAAGTAAACACACTTCAGGAAAGAGAGACAACAATGCCAGTATAAACCAGCCTGACCAACCAAAGGTCATTTATAGTGGAAACAAGAGTGAGTTCAAGTCTCATTGAGTACCCCATTAACAAGGCCTTGTGCCACATATGTTCTCTGACAAAAGTAACAAGCTGGAAACATACATATATATAACAAGTATGCAAGAACAAAATAAATAAACTCAAAAAATACAAATCTCTTCATTGATCTTCTTATTTTAAAATATATCCTTATTCTTTGTTTGGACCTACAATAACCATCTTTGTATATATATAATTATATATATATAAGTTGGCTGACTGTAGTTGAAGCCTTCCTTTACAATAGCTACTGCACCAAGATGTAGGAGAGAGCACTACTCTGTTTCCTGGATTGCTCCACTTATCCTTGATTCATAACTTATAATGCTGAATGTTAAGCAAGGAGGCATCAAGTAACATTTTTTGAGTCTTTGGTATGACTCGACCTAGGATTGAACCCCAGTCTCTGAGACTATTGGTGAACACTCTAAGCATTATGCCAATATATATATATAAAATTTTAAGAAAATAGAAAAAAAATAGAAAATATATATAATCACTCTGCCATTCTTTCTCCTACCATAAAACCAAACATCCTCGAAGAACTTCTTCATGCCTATACAACACAAGTTCCTTTCTACGACCCTTCAGGAAAAATATACCCACAAACAAATGGTATTTGTATGGGTTCTCTACTTGGACGCTCTATACCCAAATTTTACAATAACCCACATCAAAAACAAAATATTCAACACAATAAAAAAGCTCAAAGTACATGTCCCTTATGTAGACGATATCTTCATTGCCACACGATCCTACGATGAAATCAACAAACTGAAACAAATTCTTGAAAAGAACTCAGAACTAAAGTTCACTACCAAACTCATCATTAATAAAGAAAATTCCCTTCTTAAATGTTCTTACTAATTCCAGCAATAATGACAAATTCATTACATCCCTATACAAAAAATTAACCAGTCACAAATCCACTTTACTTAACTATCATTGTGAATGCTCTCCAAAACATAAAATGGCCCTTTTAAAAAACTTACTCCTTAGAGCTTATCATGTATCCTCCACCAAGACAATATTTTACAAAGAACTAAAGACCATAAAAGAAACCTAATGAACTACTCGATTAACAAATACCTCCATAACATCCACAAAAATAGCAATAACATCAACAATAACAATACTAACAGAATAAACCTATATTACAAGAATCAAATACATAAAAACTATAAAGTAGATGAGCAAATAATAGCCAACATTATACACAGACTCATTAAACTCACTGAACCTCAAAAACATATAAGT